>CM052883.1:171313104-171331452 GCA_028534135.1 Potos flavus
TGAGAATGCCACCCCCCATGCAGGAGTCCGCTCCGGTTGGCCCTGTCTGCCACGCGCTGACAACGCTCCCAGGCGCCAGGCCACCCAGCCCGTGCTCACACCTGCCCTGCACGACCCCACCGCGCCACCCAGACGCCGGTGACGGCAGCCCGAGACCCCGCTCAGGACAGCTCGAGGCCCACCAGACGGGCTGGGGCCAGGCCTGCTCAGGCCGCACCACCCAGAGACCCAAAAATGAGAGGAGCCTCCTCTGAAGACGGCGGTCACCACTCCGGAACTCTGGAGAAAACGGAGACCTGGCGACGGACAGCTGATTTTCACAACACAAAGTTCAACAGTGTTCCTCCAGCCAGCGATTCCGTCCCACCGCTGCCCGGAGCCCTCCCCTCGGGGCTGCCGCCGCCGTGCATGCGCCCGTCCCCAGCATCACCGTCACCGACGCCAGGGAGACGGGGCCGGGAGAAGGCAGGCGTCAAGTAAAGCACGGGAGAGACCACGCGTCACGGGTCTGTCAGCTTGAGGAAACCATAATGGGTGAACATGCACACAATCCAGTCACACGATGCAACAATCAATGGCCTAGAACAGAAACGAGAATCACCAAACTACAGAATCCTCCTGCCCAAGAGCGTGGCGGAAGGCGAGCTCAGGGCCCAGCAGGGGAATGTCTGGGCACTCCGGAAGCAGGCAAACCTGGGACCCAACCCAGGCTCCCCGGCGGATCTGGCTGGTCCCCTGGACAAGCTGTGACCTCTCAGAGGCTGGCACGCCACCTGAGCCTCACAGGGGACAGAAGGTGCTTCCAGAACCTGACTCGCGAGAGGGACCCATAAACACAGCAGCCCTTCACTTGGGGGAGACACCAGGGCACCTCAGGGGCAAGGGGGAACGCGCCACGGATATCCCGGGCCCCGCCGCCTCGCCGTCACGACCCTCGTTCAGCCCAGCCGCTCTCGAGAGTCCCGGGCGCCGAGCGCTTTGTGGGAGACGCTCATTTACCTTCACCACGACCCTCGGGGGCCTTCAGCCCGGTCCGCCATCCTCGTCCCCATTCTGCTTTATCCCAGCCCCGACGAGCAGCACACGCGAGCACCGGCCGCACTTCACAAAGCCCTGAGCCCAGGGTTCCAGTGCACTCCGGCAGAACCTGAGGGACGGAAAGCCGCACGCGTCACCTCCAGGGCCGGGATGCGGCATCTCCCCTAACAGAATCCTCTCCATCCGATTACTCAGAGCCTCTCGGAGACTTAGCTGCGTCACACGACAGATAACGTTATTTCCTCAAACACGTACTGTGCCAGGAAACGCCCCTTCTGTGTCCAATATTTACAAATTGGGATGGGGGGCACCTGCCACCATGAACAGTCCCCAAAAGTGAACGCAGCGATGATCACTTTTCTTTGCCCGGCGCAGAGACGGCGGCCCCTCCAGGCTATCTCGGACGGGGCCCAGCACGGTGCCGCGGCCGGAGATCCGCCCAGCCCAGACCCCTGGCGCAGCTCCAGCTCCCACTCGGGGCGCACAAGCAAGAGGAGGGGGTGCACTCTGGAGGGCCGCCTGCACGCGCAGGGCGAGGACAAGCTCGCCGCACACGGTCACCTGACACTCGACAGGCGAGCGACCACACACTCACCGGCCCAGGGCCGTTCCGAAGTGCGCACATCAACAAAAGAGGACTCCCTGAGTGAGAAGAGGGGTCAAGGGCGGCATCGTGGCGCGAGGTCTATCTACACGGGCTGGCTCCCGGTGACTTTACAGACCCCAGACTATCAAGTCCATGTAGATGTCCGTTTGCCTGTGCGTCCGGCTGTCCCCCCTCTACACGAGCTGGCTGCTCCCGGGGTAACACGAGAGGGACACAGCAGACGGGCCAGACCAGTGCAGGGACACAGCTGAGGACAGAGCAGATGGGAAGGGGCGGGGTAGGGCGAGGAGGGGGGAGGAGGCAATACTGCCCAAGGACTTCCTCCACTGTATTCTACGAACTTCTTCTGAGTTCCCTCAACGGACCCCCCTCTTTGTCGCACCACGGAGGGAACGTCTGTTCCTGGAGACCAGATGAACCCGGCCTGGAACCGCCGGTGTGCCAGTCTGTGACACGGGCTTCCTCTCGCGCCATCGTCCCGACAGCCCTGAGAAGGACCATAAATTCAGCACTGTGCCGACACCGCCCGGGCCACTCCCTGTTAAAATATTCCCAACACAAGCAAGCCTCTTTTTTAATCCAACCAGGAAATTCAAAAGGATTAAGCCTTCTATTTTCAAAGAACTGAAGAGAGGACAGAGCCTCAAGTCCTCCTTCTAGAGCCTTCTTCTGTTAAGTGGCCCCTCGCCACAGGTGGCTACTTACATTAAAATGAATTCAAATTAGATCAAACGTGAAGTTCTACTCCCCAGTCACAGTGGCCCCGTCTGAGTGCTCGATCGCCACACAAGGCTAGTGGCGACCATATCTGGCACGGTAGCCGCGGGCCACTTCCACCGTCGTGGAAAGTTCTGGATTAAAGGACCGGGAGGCCCCCTGTTCACAAAGCCACCTTTGTGTCATGGTGTCTTCCTCTGCCCCCAGCTGCAGCGGCGTCTGCTCTGCGAACGCAGGTGAAGCCGGACCGAAGGGGGAAACGCAAACACACGAGTGGGACGAGCACACCGTCCACTGCCCGCGAGGCCCGGGCAGCGTGAAAACGCCCAGCTTTCCCCTCACCAGGTCTTACAGCCTTTTTCCAGACTCCTCTCTTCTTGCTTTCTCCTTTTCCATGATCGCACAGGGCTGGAAGGAGGGAGGAGGAGAAGCAAAAGGGCATGAGTCACTGTGCGCAGCCTACCCGGGTAAACCCACGGGGCTCCGGAAGGCAGGCAGGGGAGCCAGTCCTCGCGGCACCGGGAGCACCCGCCCTGGGGCCAGGACTCTGAGCTGCTTGCTCTCCCCTCTGGGCCACCTGGTCCTCCTCTGTGTCCCCCCCGGGGTGAAGGCCGCTCCCCACGTCTGCTCCCCCGTTTCCTCCCTCCGGCCGCACAGAGAACGGGGCCTGCCCACAGGAGCCCCTGCGGGCAAAGGGCCCACCAGCCCCCCGGGGAGGGCCTGTCTCCCACCTCCTCCACCCACCAGCCGAGGCACCGTCTGCGAGAGGGAGTGCGTCCTCCCTCCCCGGCTCGGGCTCTGGAAAGTCGGCCTCCCCCCCAGCCCCTATCAGAAATGGTAACAGGTTTTCTGGTGTACTTTTAGAGTGCGTGAGTTTCTCACTGCTGTGGAATGTTCCTCCTGCCTGTCTGGCCCGAGCATAACCATCCTCCGTGGGCTCTGAGAGTAACCGCAAGTCTCGGACAACCCAGAATGGGGCCACGCGAGGCCCTCCACGCAGGCCCCCGTCCCCGGATCCTGCTGACGCTCTGCTCGCTTGTGTCCTTGGGAAACACGTACGAGAAAGGCGTCATCAACGCCACCGTGGTACCGGACTGCGGGTGCCGGCAGGACATCCGAACACGGTGTGGGTCCCCAACGGGCGAGCTTGCCACTGGTATCGACGAGGTCCCGCCTCAGACTGAAGCCACCCGGCTTTTCCTTCGTAAAAATAAAATAAATAAGCAAAAAGACTTCTGAGCCCTTCACAAGCACGTCCTCAGCGTGCGGAGTCCGGAACAATTCTGCAGCCACGGAGAGAAGGTTCGGGGCGGTCGGCAGCCTGAACTGAAGCTCAGCCAAGAGAACAGAGACACCTGTAGGGCCACGGCTCGCGGCTGGTGACAAAAGGCAGCTGGCCCCCGCAGGACTCACGCGGAAAACCAAGGTCTCTATTCGAGCTGGAGAACACTTTCTCCAGAGGAGTGTGTGGACCTACCACGGGGAAGCCGCTGTCCGGGGGACGTTTCCAAGGACCTTCAAGTCAGGGCAAGTACAACGGCAGCAAATTCATCTGTTGCTCACATGAGCCCATGGGATCCCACAGGACCCCCTCAAAGGCCTGCTGGGACGGGAGCAGAGCGTGGAGACCCCTGCGCAGAATCCGGGGTCGACGGAAACTCCGCTGTCCTCGAGGCAGCTCGCAGACGTGCCGGCAGACCCGGGAAGAAGCGCTTCCCTCGCGGGAGGGGACTCTGCGTGCTGGTTTTGCGCAGGGGCTCCAAACGTCTCCAGTATCCTCCCTTTTCCAGCCGCGCGGCAGAAGGAAGCAAGAAACCCAAGGACACTGGGCACCGCTGGCCAGCCCCCAAGCCCGGGCCCAGGCCCCCAGGAAAACAGCACCCTCCTCGCCTTCTGCTTGGCCTGAGGGTAGCAGGGGCCACGTGGACGCGGGCTGTTTTAAACGAGCACCCCCTCTGGGGGAAACTGTCCATGGAGGAAATCACCTGACAATCGTTCACTCTTAAGGAAGGCAAGTCCCCTTTTCCCCTCCCCGAAAGCGGCTCTCGGGCTGAGTTCTACCCCATGGCAGGGTCCTTGCTGAGTGCTGAGTGCTGAGACATGAGACATGTCTCTGAGACACGAGAACTGGTATTCCCAAGAGGGAAAGGCGGGGGGCGGGAGCAAGAGTAGGGCCAGAGACACGGCCGCCCCGTTGTCCTGAGTGGGCACCAGGCCTCATCCGCGGCCGGAGCGAGGGCAGGCCTGGGGCGGCCCGAAGGACGGGCTCCAGAGAAACCCCCAGGGCCTCACAATTGGAAAAGACTGATTCTTGCTTTCTCTCTACACTATCGTATTTATCTTTGTCTTTCTCTAGTGCCTGGGTGAACTTTCGCTTCCTCTCCTCACCCAGACCCGCCGCCTTCGATAAAGGAGCCGGTTTTGTCCCCTCGCCACGTCCCCCCGAACAGCCCCGGCGGTCATGGGAGGGGAGCGGCGGCGGCGCAGAGGCGGCCACTGGCCACGGGCACGGCCCCGTTGCTCTCCCAGGGATCCTGTCTCACTGCAGCTGTTCTGCGTTGTTCTCCTCTTGACGCCCTCTGGTCACGACACCCCCAGTGCCGGTTTCGCCTCCCAGTCGAGGAAACCGACCGGCTGAGTCGTTGCCTCACGGATCGGCTCATCGAGTGAAGAGTTCGAGCGAGCGTCACTTGGGAAAACGGGGCATTCTCCAGCAGCCAGAGCCCCTTCCTCATTCTCAAAAAGAAGCTGCTGCACCTGTGCTTTCTGCACAGCCAGCAGGGCACGGCGCGCGCCTATGCCTCCTGGGCAGGCCCAGGCCCGGGGTCTTCGGTCGGGGACCCTGGCCCCCACTCGATGTGCAAGCTCCCCTTCCCCCGGGGTCCCTGTCAATGTCCAGCCTCGGGCTCCCATCAAGCACCTACTAAGGATCCCAGCCTCTGTAACCAGTGGCCTCCTGGGCCCCTCCCTCCCCAGCCCTCCCCTCACTGAGCACAGCCCCCCAAGCCGGCAGCCCAGCTCCAACATCAGAGGGCCTTCGTCTCCACCCCAGCACCCCACAGATGCCCGCTGACCTCAGACGAGGAGCTGAACCTGGTCCCTCATTCGTCAATGAAACGGATGCAGGATCTATGCAAGGCAGAGCCCAGGAAGCCCTCAGTCCAGTGGCCCTGGGTGGGCGTGGCCCTGGGTGGGCGTGGCCAGGCCCCACAGGGGGCAAGAGGCTTATTTCCAGCGGTGAGAGCCCAGTAGACGGGGCAGGCACCAAGATGAGGGGAGATGCTAGGTGGTGGCACAGTGTTCTTTCACTATTAACAACGTGAAGAGCAGAGTCACACGGCGGGCCCAGCTGAACTCGCAAGGCTCCTGGGAAGCTCAGCTGGAACAACACGGCATCCGTGAAAACATCCTAAAAACTCCGTGTGCAAAACAAATTGTTTATAAGTCTGTTTAAACTTCTCGCTCCTTCAAAAGACATGCTGTTTCAAAAGGAGACGCAGGCCCGAGGGAACGTTGTACACAGATGACGACGTTCCCCTCCGCCGGGCTCCATAAACACCACTGTTTTCCGCTGAGAGGCCCCGGGAGGCAGGAGCCCGAGCGCTGGGCTAGGCCGTCGGCCTGCGATGCTGCTGGTACCGCTTCCCACACTATTCAGTACAAACGCCTATTTTCAACCAGAAACAGGATTCTACCTAGGGGTTTCTAAAGCTAGCAAAAAAAAGAAAGAAAATGGAAACGATTTGGGGCCGAGGTCTTCACGGTGACCCGCAGGGCCCGGCTGAAGGCATATGGTGAGGGGCACTCAGTCTGGATGGCGCCCGCTCCCGGGTCACTCGGGGGAGTCCAGCACCTTCCGGGCCGGCCGAAGGCTCAGTAAGTGTCCCTCTAGGTACAGATGAGAAATCAATTTGCACAGCACAGATAGAGTCATGTTCATCTTATTTTCTCTTCGTCTCATGTTTTGCCGTGTCCCCTAACTGCAGGGACGGTCACCCCGTGGTAAGCGTTCACACACTTCGGTGGCCTACAGGTTTCTCCAAGAGGTGGCAGGTGTATCAGGAGCTGATGTAAGGACTTTGTCTGGGGAACCTCTAGCCTCGGTACATTTTCAGGACGACAATAGGAACTTTCCTCACTCCTTCTGCATGGTTTTACGAAGCCTGGTTTGGGGGAGCACTGTGGGTCTGCACCTGCTTTACTGGGGAGTCTGGGTCTCCCCGAAGGCCGTGCCACAGGCATTCCCTTCCCCCTCCCCTCCCGCCCCCGGCACTCAGAGCTGACGGCAGGACAGACCACTCCTGCCCCCTCCTCGTGGAAGCCACTCTGCTGGAGCCCAGAAACGGGCAAAGGGCTTTCTGGTTTTTTGTCTACCCTTTTTTGTATTTTTGCATATATAACACTATTTCTTCATGAATTATTTTCAAAAGAGAATGCCAAAATAAGTTCTACAAATTTCCAGATTTGTAGGCAGGATAAATAAGAACTCAGTTTGGTTTTCAATCATGTTCAAATTATTTGCATATGTGCAGCTTAGTTTCATTTAGTTCCTAAATTCTAGCCATTCCTAGACAAACGGACCGATGAAACTTGCATTTCAAATTTAAATGTATTTATACACACACACACACACACACACACACACACGTGCACACGCCCAGTTAAGTCTGCATAGACGAATCCTTAGTAAACACTTTTCTGAGGCCCGTTACCTAAACACATTTGGGGACACAGCTGTCACTGCCCTCACAGGCCATGAATCTCAAAGACATTCAAGATGACCACGCAGGCGGCAAACAGAAGGATTGGGTTACCCGCCTGTCAGAGGATGAAGAACTGTGGGTAAACTCAGAGGTGCGGTGATTTCCCCACAGCAGAAAGTACCCTTGCTGTTCGAGGCTGCCTACACGAGAGAATCATCACGCTGAAATAATGAGTTGATGATTCAGGATCTCAGAGAATGCCTCCAACAGTCCTGGCTTCTAGAATCTGATGATGGATCTGGGTTCACGGGTACCCGGCTCTTCCCCAGAAGTCACGTCTCTGAAGAAATCCCCAATTTCTGCTCTTTCCCTGGCACTTCCATCTCTTCCTACACTTCGAAGGCAGGAGAGGTTCAGCCCCGCCGGGACTCTCGGGCCGACAGTCGGTCGGATGGAGGCCGCTGACCCGAGGCCAGGGGTCAGTGACTGCGCCCAAGGAGAGTCAGCGACTGCGCCGGCTGACCCCTGCGCCCAGGCCGGGCGATTCTGGGTGAACACACGTCTGGGCCCCTCATGCAGCCTGGCCCTCAGTCGCCGGACCAGCAGAGCCCTGACCACGCTCCAGCCTGCAGGCCTTCGGTCCTCACGCAAAACCAAACGAAGTCGGGAAAGATGCTCTTCACTTAAAACAAGCCATCGGACATCGGCTCAAAAGCAGGGCTGGCCACCGAGGCAGGGTCCCCAGCACTGCCCAGCGGATGGCAGGACCGAGACCCTCAGACAAGGCACAGCCTGGCCCCAGCACCCACTTTGTTTAAATGGTGATGGGGGGTATGTGGTGGGGGACAGTAAGAGCAAAGATAGGACCCTCACCTCCTGGGACCCCAGACAACAGCTGGTGACCCTAACCTTGCTTCCCACCCAGTCCCACACTGAGTGGGGACTATTCAAAGAGAACCTTCTGGAAAGGGCTTCTGAGCTGCAGGGGATGTTTGGGGATGCACGAGGAGGGCCTGAACCCCTTGTCCCCTTCGGCTCCACCTCCCTAGGGAGCTAGGCACCCCAAGCCTGGCACGACAGGGAGCAGGGGCCATGGGCGCTGCAGGCTCGGGCGCAGTACCGGTCGAGCTCCTCGAGCTCCAATTCCGGCCCTACGCACGCCGGGGCCACGCGGCCAGGAAGACCCTTCTCGGGCTGTGCCCGTGCATGCTCTGCCTTCTCATGGCATCAGGTGCCCGGAAGGGTCTGGAAGCCAGACACGAAGGAGGGCAAGAGCCCTGGGCACACAGCCTATACCTAGAGTGGGCTCCATGCCCCAGGGGCCGTCCTCCGCCAGGCAGGGGGGTCTGCACCCAAGACCCTCAGAGACACATGGGCGGTTTTCAGAAACACGAAGAAGGGGTTATATTTAGAAACAAAGCACCACAGAGCCTGAGCCACAGACACGATGCTGGCCTCCCTGCGGTGCCCACCGGCCCTGCTGGGACCAGGGGGGCCTTACAGGCTGGCAGCCAGACCAGCCCGCGGTCCCGGGGGGCCTGGTCCTCCGTGTGGTGACAGCAGCCCCACCCCCGCCCGGAAACCAGGGCACCACTGCTCGTGGGCCTCTCACGGCTGGCCGCGGGTTCTAAACGCTCAAAGGGCGGCTCCTGTTTGAGAAAATTGATCTTAGGAAAAGTTCTACTTCCTTGGATAATTTTCTGACAACCCCGCTTAGTCCTCCAAACAGCACTGGCCGGGTTTTTTCCAAGTTCTCCTTCTGAACAGTCACAACGGAACAAGACTGTCGTGCGTTTAGCGTGTTCTGCCTGGTCGGGGATTTCAGAGCGGCGCACACATCTCCCCGTGTCAAGGTGAGAACCTCTGCCCCTCACTCCTGATGATCCTACACACTGAGCACACGCGGCCCAGGGCAGCAGCCAGCGGAGGCCCCGTGTCCGCCCCGAAGCGAGGGCCCCGCAGCCAGGAGCTGGAAAACCCAGGCTGCCCCGTCGCCACAGGCCCGGCCTGGGCAGGATCCCCGCCGCGGCCCCCGACCGTGAGACCCCGGACACAGCACCCCCACTCTGGGCCTGTTTCCTCACAGTGAAACGCGGTTATAAAAGGACCTGCTTGGACAGGTGTGTTTGAAGGATTCTGTGAGAAATTCCATCCTCGTGCCTAGCGCAGGCCTCGCCTCCAGAACGCTCTCCGTGAGTGCTGGCTGCGGTTGCAGAGATGGCAGAGTGAGAACCCGCGGGGAAGTTCGTGTCGGGACCCAAAGGACCCACAGACCTGGCTCCGCCTCACTGAGCTGGGCCCCCGGTGACAGGGTGACAGGACAACCTGAGTGGCACTCAGCGCAGATGTTCCTAACAAGAATTTAATAACCCCCTGAGGCTTTAAAGCAACCCAGGGGTGAGAGACGGCAGCCAAGATTCCTAGGTTTTGTTTCCAGGGGGTCTTCTTACCAAAGTACGGAATCTAAAGATCTCTCTGGAAGGCCAGCCTACCGATGGGAACTCACGGTAAAGGAGATCGTTTCGATCTTTAGACAAGAGTGAAATAGGAGGGAGGCACTCTGCTTCGGAGCAGAGCTGGGCGCGTGTGGTGCAGCTGTTGGGGCGTGGGTGACGGGGCCCCCGGTGTCCCGGGACAGGTCGGCAGCGCCCCGCAGCAGGGCGCAGGGGTGGCAAGCGGCCCCCTGTCCCTACGGGCAGTGCCCACACCCCAGCGAACTGCAGGCCCCCCTTACTCCTACCCCACACGCTGCCACAAGGCACGGAGGCCGCGGGGGAGACAGCAGAGGCCACCGCTCAGCACCCGCGGGATTCCGACGGTCTAAGGTGACCGGCTAGCAAGTCACCAGGCCACGCAGGACGACCCCCTGCAGTTACGTAACAGGACACAGAAAACCCCGCACAAGTTTCTCGGGCGAGCGAATCACAGCCCAGCGGCACTTTACCTTCAGCCGAGCCTCTCGGGTTGGTCCCGGCGGCCCCTCCCGAGCCAGTCCTCTCGGGGCCGCCAGCCGGGAGCGGGGGAGGAGAGTCGGGCCGCGGCCTGCCGGCGCCCACTGACGAGGACTGCGTCGCCCCGCCCCGGCATCTGGTTTCTATTTCATCCCCGTGTTGTCACATTACATAACAGGCAGATGCTGCGCGGGCTCACCGCAGACGCGAGGCTCCCGACGCCCACAGAATGACCAGAACGCGGGCTCCGGCCGCCGGACCGCGGCGCACTTGACCTGGGCTCTTCCAGCAGACGCCCCCCGAAGAAGACACGGGACGCCACCCGCCCTGACCTCTTCCTGAGACGGAGTTCCATGCCAAATTCCTTCTTCCCATTCCACATGCAAATGGGGGGAAAGCACCAGTTCTCTGCAGCCCGAGGTTCATTTTCCAGACCTCGGCCTCGGAGACGTACAGGAAGGGGGCCGTGGACGGGGTTACGGAGGGTCCCAACGAGAACGGGCCAGGAGCCCCTGCAGCAAGGGCAGGTGCGGCCCCCCGAGGGGAGAAGAAGGCACACTTGAGGCCTGCGGAGGGAGAGCCCAGGAGCAAGTGCTCTGGGAGCTCTGGGGCCACACTGGGGAGAGGACACCGTGCACCCCTCGGCTTGCTCGGGAAGCAGTGGGATTCGTACAAAGACCACACACGCTCCAGGCGCCAAGCCGGCGGGAGCCCCTTCTAGGAGTGCGCGGCTCCTCCAGGGCTGCCGTCCACGAACTCAACCCCCCGAACCAACCATCGCGGGCCAGTGTCAAGTGCGAGGGAGCAGGGGCACAGAGCTTCCCCGAGGTCACCTGGGGTAGCCCATGAGCTGCAGGCAAGAAGCATCAGACCGCACAGCCGAGACGCCCATCGGGCAGTCAAGCTCCTACGGGCCTTCGTGCAGAGCAGAAAGCTAACCACGAAGCCACAGAGTCTCCTCGGCTGAGCGGCCCGGGGCAGTCACCAGCCCCCAGGTGAACCACTCTGCACAAAATCTAACCACGGAAACTTTCCTCGGCTGAGTGGCCCGGGCAATCGCAGCCTCTGGGGAAGCCACTCTGCACAAGGGGAAGTGAGAATTTAAAATCTTCTCTTATTATTACACAGAAGTGGCCCGGCTGACTTGATTGGCAAGAAATCGAATGAGCCAGTGGACCTAGCGGTCGGGTCTGTCCAGCCACGGGCAGAAGCCCCCCGCACCGCCCCACACCTGCCATCTCGGCCAGGCCTGGTCCCGGGCCCCGCACACGGACAGCAGCAGTGTTCGGTGCGCTTAGAGCCCGTGGTCCTCACTGCGCCGGGGGCAGCACACACTTGCTGGTGGAGCACCGTTCCAAGGGCAACACTGACCAGGCAAGCAGCACAGTTCAGCCCCAAGGGCGTGCAATGTCACGGAGGATCTAAGGCGGGTGCCGAGGGAAGGCCTGGCTGCCGAGCTGAATGTTCCTTGAGCCTGGGAGGCAAAGAGGCTCAGACGTTCGGGCAGAGGAAATGGCCCGGCGGCCCCTCCCAGGCACAGCTGGCTCTCCGCATCCCTCCCGCCCCCCGCCCCCAGCATGGACAGGCACTGCCGCAAAAGGGGACAAGCGCACAGGAGCCCGGATGTCACCGAGCGGACCAGACAACGCGCTCGAGCAGAAGGAGGATGCAGAGCGGAGTGGCTGCAGAGGACATCGTGGAGCCTGGCACAGGGACAGCCACACCCCCTGCTACCTGGTGAGGGACTTCCGGAAGATGTCCTGTCACCGTACCGGTGTTTTCCCAACCTGGGCAGGGGGACGGGGACCCTGCACAGTTGGGCTTTTTCTAGTCGCTCTAATCTGGTTATGGCAGGGTCAAAGGGACCGACGGAGAAGAGCCCACAAATGCCAGGGAGGGAGGCTGGGCCGGGGGCAAAGCGGGAGCCACTGGAAAACACGCCTTTCTCTGAAGCAGACGCGCAGGTGCGAGGCTTTGGCCTTTGGTCAGGGGACACCTGAACCACCGCTGCCCTGTTGCGGGTGAGCCGTTTGCAAAGCCCCTGCCAAGGCCATGGCCGCTGGACAGCGAAGAAAATGAACCCTGCGGTTAATCTGCCTGGGCCACACGATCGGGCCAGCACACTGTACCATATGCTTAGAACCACCTATAAACACCCGCGCGTCCTACCGCTGTCTGACACAGGTGACCCTCTTCGGCCGCCTGCGACCTGCGACCTGCGACCTCCCTCCAAACTCTTCAGACATCACCAGCTCCGTGCTGGTTCTGGTCTCGGGCAGCTTTCCGTCTAGGGGCAGTCACACCAAACAAAGCAGGCCTCCCGAGGAAAAATACGTCCACAGACCCCCCTGCCGCTCGGGAACAGGCTCCCCCGGGAGCGCCGCAGGCCTGGGGGGGCACCGGGGCACCCATGTGAGCATGAGACCAACCACGAACTTGTGCCTGCAACCACAGCGTGGGAAGATGGGGCCGTTCCCGTAGCGGCTCACGGTGACGTCGGGCGGAGCTGCAGCTCCCCCCCCCCACCCCACCCCCCCGGCAGCCTGCCCAGCCCTTCCCATCCAGCTCCCTCTGCCCGGCTCCCCCTCCGCTTCCCGTCCAGTCCTGCAGGGCCCTCCCCACTCGGGTCCGACCCCAGCGGCACCGTCACAGACACACTCTTCCTCTCCCACCCGCTTCAAGTTCAGATCTGTCGTCTGACCCACTAAAGGTCTGGGCTCTCCGCTGGCTGCCGGGGAGGAAGGCTACACGTGTGCCTGCTGAAGCAAGAAGAGGACTGGCTGGAAGTCCCCGGGGCAGCTCCAGAGAACACCAACCCCTCTCAAGCACAGCAGGCACCGGGCCACTCGGGAGCCTTGGGGACCAGGGCCACCGAACGTCCAAGGGCTGGGGACTGCTGGCCTGCCGGCCCACCCACCCCTCGACCCCCCTTTGGCACTCAAAACTGAATACAGCCGCTCCCGGGCCTCCGTGTCCCCAGGCCAGCCACTGGACACGAAGGGGCCTCCTCCGCGAGCTCCCATCGGAAGGACTCCCAGAGAAGGGCGCTGCCGCTGGCATCCCCACCGAAGACCACGCTTTCTTTCCTGGGGCTTGGGGCCGGCACCTCCCATAAAGAGGGGAAATAAATAAACAAACAGGGAAGCAGCCAGTGCTCCCCAGAGGCTGTGCAGCGGCCGAGCCTGCTTGGAGGACCCAGACGGGGGCCGCCGGCCTGAGGACGAGGTTCCATGGCCACCACCGGAGGCCGAGCCCGAGCAGGACCCCCAGGCAGGCCTCGGGGCCACGGGACAAAGGCGGCAGTCGCTGGTATCCACCTCTGCTTTTCCTCAAACAGCCTCTCAGGGAATGAGTCCCGGCCGGCTCGCATCACAAACCAACCCCACAGTCCTCTCTGCAGCAGATGCCAACGGCGCTTACCCACATTTACGAAACGGCTGGCGGGCACGGGATGGCTGGCTGGCCCACCGTGCTTCGGGCCAGCTCGAGCAGCGCTGGTTCTGTCTTCCCAAGAAGAGAATCTCCCGGAGTTTCGCGGCACCCGGCCCCACCGGAGCTCTTTGCCCCCCGCGGCGGCGGGATGCCCATCCTCGCGCTCAGCAGCCTTGACGGCACGCGAGCACACACGCCCGGTGTCATCGGCATACTTGCCCCGCACCATGTTGCAATATCTGGCCCTGGCAACACGGCCGGGCCGGTTCGGTGAGGACGGCTGAGCCACACGCCGCACCAACGGCGAGAGGAAGCAGCCTTAGCCGGCGTCAGCCGTCTCCACCCCAGACACACAACACCCAGCATCTCGTTCTGCACAGCCGTGAAATGCAGAAGCCTCGGTGGTGCTGGCAGCTTCCAGAAGCGAAAGGACGCTGGAAACCAAGGGCTCTGCTGGGACGGGGGCCCCGCCCCGTGCCTATAGGGCAGGGCTCCGGAACTCGGGCCCAGGTGAGGAGGAGAGGGGAGCACGACGGTGGAGGGCGGCCCAAACCCTCCCCGAGCACACACGCAGCGACAGAAATGCTAGAACTTCATGTTTCTGATTTAAACACACAGGAAAATGTACACTTTAAACTGCATTCCATGCAAAATTCCCATGCTGAGACTTTCTAACAATCCCAGAGGAGCCTCTCCCCAGGGGGATGCAGCAGGGCCGGCCTCATCCGTCGGGCCCCCCCCCGAGACTCAGGCGCTCAGGAAGGATTACCTGACACGCTCCCCGAGAGCAGAGATCCGTGGTCCCCTCGATCACTAACGTAACGTGCTGGGGAGACAAACTACTGCTCAGTAGAAGCCTCAGTGGGAAATCCCAAGTCACAAAAATGACAACTAGCCATTCTCAGTGCAGACTTGCAGGATCTCAGCAGTACGATAAAATCATCGCCATCTATCAAAAGGCACCAGATGTCAATGCTTGCTCACAGCTGGCCTCACCCAGTGCCCCCCAGAGCTGGGGCAGGCCAGCCTGCGGGGCAGAGTGGCATTTGGGGGGGGGGGGGACACTGCCTCCTCGCCAAGTTATCTCAGTGCCGTCACCACGCCCTGTGCCCTGGGGTCCAGGTCCACGAGGGGCCAACGAGAGATGCCACCATCCCCAATCTGCACGGTTGGTGAGGAACCACGCAAGCCCCTCTTTGCAGACAGCACAGACCCGAGTGTGCGTCTCCCCCGTGGTCGTGTGTGTCAAACACAGTGTGCGCACGTGTGAGCGCGCGCGCGTGCACACACACACACACACACACACACACGATTTTATATTCTGCCCTTTCTTCCCCCATTATTTGAAAGCAGGCGAAGGCCAGACAGTAAAATCTAGGAGTAAAAATCTCCCGTATCGCCCTCCATTCTAAAGCAAACACTTGGCTGTTATTTACAGTTTTGTTAAGAAAAATGAAGCACCGCATGGCTACAGAGGAAAGGCAAGTTCATGGTTTTCCTTGCGTGTCCGACTAAATTCAAAGTTGTACCTCTGCCTTCGGCAAAAAGGAACAGAGCCACTGGAACAAGGACTGCAGTGCCTTTGCCAGCACGGCCCAAGGACGGGCGGTTCGTCTCTTGGCGACCGTCGGGGCACTCACCTGGCACTCGGCACCGCGGCACAGCCGGCAGAAATCCGCGGCCCGTCCGTCCACTCCGGCCCCACGGAGCAGCCTGGCCAAGTGGACGGAGAGCGGCAGCCGACGGCAGGGCCCCTGGTCCAAGGCCCAGGGCCGGCATGGCCGGCGGCTTCAGGCAGACCACCATCCTTCTGGGCTCCTTGGTCTCCACGATGAAGTCTCGGAGCTCCTCCCAGGACAACTGCGTTCCCGGCTGGCAAGCGCTCTGTGCACGTCAGTGTCCTTGCACTGGACCGGGCACGCACTCCGTGACGGTGGGGCTGAAGGGCAGGGAGTCCAGGAGGACACGTCCTGGGACAGCATTTCAGGGGGCCTTGCCCAGCACAGGGAGGGCACGCAGGGCTGGAGGCTAAAGGAAACAGCGGTGGTAAGAAGCTCCCTGGCCCGGGCTGGAGCTCGGTGCCCGGGGACGTGGGGCAGCCGATGGGAGCGCGAGGGGAGGGCGGTGGGAGGCTCGGGAGGCTCTCCCCCAGCTCCTCCCCCAGCTCCCCCCCCCAGCTCCCGCTCCGACCGGCACTCAGCTGTGCTCAGCAGCAGTCTGGCTTCTGCTCTCACTCGGTTCATCGTTTTAAATATACTCTTAACGGGAAGCAACCAAAGGACTTGACAAGAGCAGCTGACATAAATGTCCCCACGGCAGCCAGTGAGCCAGCCCAGCCGTTGTGACAGCGAGGGCGCCGAGCAGAGCCCGAGAGACGGTCGCACGCGGGGAGCGTCCCCGAAGGCAGAGGGACGGGCTGCGCTCTGGGCGTGGGGGCCGGACAGCGAAGACGGCCCCGACGGCGGTGCGGGGGCTCTTCACAGGCTCTCAGGAGACAGCGTGGCCAGGATCGGCCTTCCTCACCACTTAGCAGATACGGCTGGTCAGGCCTCAGCAGCCCCCGGCCCCCAATCTGCCACGCTAGCCGCCGGAAATCGTGGCGGACCAAGTTTGCTCCTTGTGAAAACAAGTGTCCTCAGAAGAAAGCCCGCTTAGCCCGCCGGTGGCAGTGAGCCGTTATGAGAAGTCTCTGAGGCCGGCGATGTGGCCTCAAGGGTTTCGAGGCTTCTCCAAGCCCAGCTGGCCTGTCAGAGGAGCAACGAACCCCTCGAAGGCAAGAGCTCTCGGCGGCTGCCGCAGACGGGCATCGGCACGCAGGCCAGAGCCCATCCTCAGGCTGCCGCCTACCTCGGCCACGGCTCGTGGGCCACTGCTAAAGGCCAGGAGACCACGCCGGGGGCTGAGCAGGAGGGGAGGGGACCGTGGCTCCCTGGGGTGGGGGAGGCTTGTCAACCTCCCTGCTGAAGGGACACAGCCCTGCCCGGCCCGGACGCTGGCAAGTGGGACAAACTGAGCAAGAACTCCCCCGGGGGGGGGGGGGTCTGTGACCCCAGATCACCTGGCAGTGGTTCGGGGGAGAATCCAAACCAAACACCGAGACCCAACACACCTGGAGGCAGACGCCCCCGGAAGCGCGTCCCCGGCGAAGCCACGCGGGCCTGGGCCGCTCCGGCACCGGGTAGACACGGACATGCACCTTGCCTGGATGGGCATGCTATCAACCTCAAGAGAATGTCTGTAACTCATCACAAGGCATAAAGTCACAATCAAAAGTCAAAAGCAGGGGGAGAAACCCAGGCAGCAGAAGTCAGACCAGGGCAGACTTCAGTTACAGGAAAATCTGATCTGACCACGAACCATAAAATACACGTCACCACCAGGTGCGCGGAACCAGACAGGGTCATCCGAAGAGCTAGCGGCTGTCGGGGACTGTCACTGAGCAGCCGCGCGGCCCTGGAGCCTGGAAGCTGTCCCTGTGCCTCAGTCTCTCCCCGGCCGGAGAGGGACAGGAACAGCCAGACCCTCCACGCCAGGGGCACGCAGGGGTCGAGCGAGGCTGCGAGCCACCCGCCACTGCGGACACCAGGCACGTGCGACAAAACGGTTACTAATGAAAACGAAAAACGAAACGAGTAGGTTACCGAGTCCATCTGCTAGGGCTGAGGACAGACGTGGCGAACAGTAAAGCAGCACGGAGGAGAGAAGCAGGAGGGCAGCCCAGAAAGACGCGAGGGACAAGTAGGTGCGGCTGGGGGACCGCGTCCCCGGAGGGCCGCAGCGGGACAGACGTGCGTCAGGCGCGGCAGGGCCACACACGCTTCCAGAACAGGCAGGGAGCCCCGCCGGACCGCACACCCGCCCGGGAGCCACCGCGCTTGACACAGTGGAGGACGGGCGCACGGACGGGCACACAAACGGGCACACAGCCCAGCGCGGGACAAGGGGGGCATCTCGATCGCTGGGCGGACAGGAGCTGTGTAACCCACGGTGCTGGGACAGCTGGGGAGCTGCTGGGAAAGGATAACACGAGAGCCGCACCTAACACACACACACACACACACACGCACGCACGCACGCACACACGCACGGGGACCAGGGAGCTAGCTGTGAAAACTGAAATCATACAAGCCCCAGAACGAGACATGGGGGTTCCCCTGGAGCGGAGAACAGAGGAAAGCTTTCTAACGGCAACTCAGTAGCCAGAAGTAGTTTTTAAAAAAAAAAAGAAGAAGAAATAGGTCAATTTGAACCATGCTGGGGGGGGGGGGGGGGGTCGGGGGTTACGTGGCAAAGAAGCACCACAAAGAACTCAAACTACAATGGACAGACTGGGAGCAAAGATTTGCAATATATCTCACAGATAAAAACTAATATTCCTGATGCATAAAAAACTCTTAAAACTTGTGGAAACAGTGACCGATATCCTGATAGAAAAACAGGCCAAAGGCACGAGGAGAGAAAAAGGCCCTCAGCCTGAGCTTCCATTTCTTACCTGTCGGACTGGCCAAAAGTACCGGGCTTTGCTCCCCACGCCATGTGGGCACAGGCGCACTCAGGGGTCGCGTTGGAGATGCCAGCGCAAACTGGTACAAGCTTCGCGCAGGCAGGTGGGCCAACGCCAGACCCAGTTGTGAATCTGCTCCTCTTCCGTCGGAATCCCCCCGCAGCTGAAGTGTGAAGGTGCAGGTCTGGCGGAGGAAAGCACGTGCACACGAGGTCATGCCCGGGCAAGCACAGGGGCCCGCCAGCCGTCCGAGCGCAGGCCAGGGGCTCTGGGGAGGGACGGCAGGCCATCCGGGACACGCTTGGGCGTGGAAAAGCCACGTGCAAGAGAGCTACCGGTACGATGTCCCTTAGGTGCCACACAGACTCCAAGATAAGGTACGTGTGTTTGCTCTTT
>CM052883.1:171340827-171382331 GCA_028534135.1 Potos flavus
GCCGGGGAGCAGCAGCATTCCTGGGACTCACGGGCCACAGGGTCAGGCTCAGGCAGAGGGAAAGCAAGGACCCCAGAACCCCAGAACTGGGGCGCAAAGTCCCGCTGCGGGGCCTGCCCCACACACCATGAACCACACGTCCCCAAGCACAAGGGGCGTGCACCTGCCCTCTCGGGGCCCACGCCGCTCCAGAAGGCCTCACTCTGAGGGTCAAAGTGGACCACTGCCAGCTGGGCAGACCCTGAAGCGGCTTTCCCACTGGGAGCCGTGGGTGCCCCCATCTTTGTCATCCGTTGCTAAAATCCCTTTAAGAGTTGTATTTTAAAGCTTACAGTCACTAATCAGCAAAGCAAAAAGTTAAAATGTACACATTTGAGCCTGGTGCCTCAAGTCAGTGGGGCAGGACGGCCTGGAGCCAGGCTGAGTATCCAGGAGGGCCGAGGAACAGAACGCTTCTCTCACTCCCGCTGTCTCCCCCACGCCCCTCCACTCACAGGGCTCCCTCGCTCACTCCCCCCACTGCCGCCTGTGCCCCCAGGGCAGCCCCTGCAGGGAAAGACCACTCGCCGGGGGTATCGGCCAGGGAAGGGGGGGCTGACTTGTGCAAACACCCCTACTCAAATCTGCTTTCAGAAATGACATCAGAGTGGGGCGCCTGGGTGGCTCAGTGGGTTAAAGCCTCTGCCTTCGGCTCAGGTCATGATCTCAGGGTCCTGGGATCGAGCCCCACATCGGGCTCTCTGCTCAGCGGGGAGCCTGCTTGCCCCTCTCCCTCTGCCTGCCTCTCTGCCTACTTGTGATCTCTCTCTCTGTCAAATAAATAAATAAAATCTTTTAAAAAAAAAAAGAAATGATATCAGAGTTATTCTGCAATTTCAGTGGAAGGACGCAGGGTGTTTTTTTTTTTGTCAAAAAGGGCACGAGTCTGACAATGTTGACAAAGCTGAAACTTGCCGGACACTCTGGGACTGGTTCTAGGCTTTCGATGGTTCCGGATTCCTGTGATGCTGACAGCAGGTGACATCCTGGGCACGACCGGGCCCCGGGCGACCTGCCTGCCTCATGAAGTCCCTACAACAGCCTTAGTAGGTGAAGCCTCTCATGGCCTCGTCCTGCGGAGAAGGGAACCAAGCCCAGAGGGAAGGGCTCTGGGGGCTGGGGTCACACAGTCCCCCTGCGGAGGCAGTCCGCAGAGAGCAAAGGGGAGAAACAGAGGCAGGACACCATGAGTGGCCCCGAGTGGCCCGACGGCAGGCTTTCCATGGCCACAGAGCCACGGGGCCCTGACCCCTGATCCCGCGTCCCCACCCGTCAACCAGCAAACCTTCCATCCTGCTTCATGACCCTTCTGGCCATGAGGAGGACGCGGAGAAGGCCATACGGAATGGCTGCTCCTGCCGGGCCAAGGTGTGCTGGAGTGCCACCCTCCGACTCGCAACGGCTGCGCACCGCTACGGGACTGGGCCTCCGCAGTGCCGTGGTCAAGGGCGCGCGGCCTCCGCCATCGCGAACTAACGACCCACCCCCTCCTACCCCCCCAGAGCGCCCCCGTCCGTGTCGTGATGTCACGGGGCCGCACTCATGACCCCGAGCGCTGGCGGCGGGGCTGGGGAGGCAGGACTGGCTCCGGCTGCAGCGTCTCCCAGACCCCGGCTGGGAGCTCAGCTCGAGGGGCTCCCGTTTCCTGGACGGAGACGCCCAAGCACCATGAAGAGGGAGGAGACCCACAGTCCACAGTCCAAAGGGCCCCCTGAGACTGGAGAGGAGACAGCACGCACGATCAAGTGTAGCAAGGGACAGCCGCTCATCCTGCCTACTGAACAAGGACTACGGGGACCCTAGCCCGCTGCTCATCCTGCCTAGTTCCAAAGGCCTGAACAAGGACTATGGGGATCCCGGCTCGCTGCCTGGAAACAGGCCCCGGTGCCCATCCCGAGCACCCAGGGCTGCAGAAGGCCACAGGGAAAAGGGCAGCTAAGCAGGAACACTGAGTGCTGCCCTCCGTGACCACCATGCCCTCCCCCCGCTCCAACATCCACTCTCCATCGCCAAGTGGAAACAGACTGCCATTAACCCTGGGGAGTGGCAAGTGTTTACGAGTCCGCCAGCCTTCACACTGTGTTTGTTTTGTTATCTCCAAGGAGGACGCAGATTCCAGAAAACTGTCTTGCTGCAATGCTCAGATGGTCTTCTGGTCATAAGGCCTCACCTCCTGCGGGGGGAGGGGGGGGAGCGAGGGGAGGAGAGGAACTGGCTTCTTTAAAAGTAATAAATCTGTAATTCAATTTGTAAATAAAATTTTATTTATTTTTAAATGATTTAAATTAGCACTCATATGAATAAAAGGTACGTTTAAATACAATAGACCAAACAAGGTATTTATAACCTAACCATATGCTATGAAATGCATGAGTTACAAAACAGAAAAGGGAAACTTTAATGTGGAAAAACAGTCCCCCTCCACAGCAACCCCCCACAACAACAAAATCATTAAAAAAGAGGAGATGACAGCGGGAGGAGCTGTCCCTGCCGCCCTAGGGATAAATCGGTGCTGGCCTGCGGCTTACTTCCCAACATCCTGGCCTTGGCTTCCACTGGAACGTGAGGGTCGCGGGATCTCGGCGTGGGAAGGCACGAAGGGATCATCTGACACAGCCCGCTGGCTCCACACACGGCGAACACGAGGCCAGGAGAGGCCAAGCGGCCAGAGGGAGCCCAACGCTGGTGTAGTCGTGACCTTGAAGGCATGAAAAGCCAAGTCCTCCAAATTCTTTCTCAAGCCAAATCCAGAATGAATTCTTCATTTATATGGGGTGGGGGGGAACAACTTGGTAAAACCCAAGAGGGGAGGGGCCGGGGTGGGCAGGACGTGCTCCACAAGCACACTACGGCGCACGCCGATCTGGGAGATGGTACCACTTAGAAGGTGCGACATAAACCACCCCATAAAATACCTGAATAAAACAAGAGCAGCTCAGGGCTGAAGATAAATTTCAGTCACTTTAAAATATGCCCAGCAGTTATGTCACAGCCACAGAAAGATCAATACCAGCCCGCGGTCACCGGGAAACTTAAATAGGAATAAACGTGGACGATGGCGGACAATCCTCTCGATCACAGCCCTGGGGACGCGCCACTAGCAGGGACGGGGGAACTTCACCCACCACTCTGCCCACAGCAGACCAGCTGCTACCACACTAACGCCTCGGCCAAGGCCAATGAACGCACACAGCACGAAGCCTTCAGAGTCAGACAGCTACCGAGGCAGCGAAGACTGGAGGGGCCAAAACGTGAGAGGCAGAGATCGAGGGGAGGGTGTATGTGAGCTCGCGTCCCCCCGCCCCCCGCCGAGGTGTGTGCTGACATACAAGCAGACCCCGGGAAAAGGAGATGGGGTCAGAGCCTGCCAAGGCAGAGGGGTTCCCGTAGACGCCCGAGATCACAGCTGGGGCGCTTGCATACCAGGAGTAAGGACGAGGAGCACTAGGCTGGCCCTCGCAGACACTGAAATCAGACATTTCATGAAAATAAAATGGTTATTGCAACAAGAAAGTGTAAAACTCTAAATCTGTACGGACTTAAAATAGCATCAAAATATTCAAAAGCAACGGACAGAACAGGAGGAAGGATACTAACCTGTGATTATCCTCCCGGCAACTGGCAGGAAAAGGAGGCTGCAGACCAGTGGAGTCGGGGCGAGCACGGGAAGCACCGGCTTGCCGCGGCCAGTGCGATTCGGAGGACAGGTCTTACCGGCCACACTCTCTGCCCGTGTACATTAAACATGTACAAAATCGACCGTACGGAGGCAAAGCAAAACTCAAGGAATTTTCACAAACTGAAATAATATACAGCAAATTCAGCGACCAAAGTGAAACTAGACTAGAAATCAATAACGAAAGCAAGATACTAAGAAATTCACAAACAGGTGAAATGAAGAAATGCTTTCTGAGATAACCCCTGGGTCAAAGAAGAAATCCAAAAGGAAAGTAGATATTATTCTATGCTGAATTACAATGAAAAATGACACACCTGTGCAATCCAACTAAAGCCATACGTACGTTAAAATTATAGTCTTAAGTCCTCATAGTACAAAAGAAGAATGTCTGAAAAAAAATTCAATGATCTAAATATTTCACTTAGTTAAAAAAAAGCAAAGTAAATCCAAAGGATAAAAGGAAGCAATAGCAATCCAACAGAGATAATCAAGAAAACTAAACATGGCAGCTGAAAAATATTAATAGCCTAAGCAAATGCAATGAAGAAAAAAAGAGAACAAGTAAACAATACAAAGAATGAAAAAGGAGATGCCACTTCAAATCCTACAAACATTGCAAAGATGCGAAGGTATTTGAATAACCTTATATCGATACATTTGAAAATTCAGATGGAATGAAAAAAATTCTAAAGAAAAACCAAACACATTAAAACTGACAAGAGGGGCACCCGGGTGGTGCAGTCGGTTAAGCGGCCAACTCTTGGTTCCAGCTCGGGTTGCGATCTCAGGGTCCTGGGATCAAGTTCCGCATGGGTCTCCATGCTCAGCATGGAGCCTGCTTGCTAAGCTCCTCCCCTCTGCCCGCCCCCCAATACTCTCTCTCTCTCTAACAAATAAATAAAGTCTTAAAAAAAAAAAAAAAAACTGACACAAGAAAAAACAGAAAATCTGAATACCTAGCACCCATTGAGGGTGCAA
This sequence comes from Potos flavus, assembly GCA_028534135.1. Lineage (NCBI taxonomy): Eukaryota > Metazoa > Chordata > Mammalia > Carnivora > Procyonidae > Potos > Potos flavus. Next base: position 171,345,524 of record CM052883.1, read on the forward strand.
TTTACAAAGAAAACAGGTTCCAAGTCAGAGAAAACTCCAAATTCTTCCAAATACCTAAGGAAGAAATAACATCAATCTTATACAAACTCTTCAAGAGAATTTGACAGTGGTCAGCAAACTATGGCCTGCAGACCATATACAATCTGTGGCCTGATTTTGTACCATCTGCTAAGAAAGACTGGTTTTTACATTTTTAAGTGGCTGTTTAAAAAAACTTAAAGAAGAAGGAAAATAAACAACAGAAGCCATATATGGTCCGCAAAGCCTAAAATATTTACCATCTAACTCTTTAAAGGGAAACTCAGTCCATCCCAGGATTAGACAAAGAGGAATAAGCTTCCCACCCTTTAAGTGGCAGCACAACCTGGACGTCAAAACCTGACAAGGCTATTTCAAGAAAAGAAAATCACAGCTCAATCTCAGTCATGAATCTGGATGAAAGAAATTAAGCCAAATATAAGCAAAACAAATCCAGTAGTATATAAGAAGAATAATACATTAAAATCAAGTTAGATTTATTAAGACATGCAAGGCTTACCATTAAAAAAATCAACTGCGAAAATTCATCACGAATCAAAGGAGAAAAATCATATGATTAACAGATGCAAAAAAATCCAATATATTGAGCTAAATCAAATCAAAGTGCCATTCCATAGACTAAAAAAGATCAAATATCTGCAATGTAATACAGTTCAACCTAATATTTTAACACCTACTTCTGAGAAAAACTCAGCAACTCTGAGAACAGAAGAGAAATGCATTAATGTGACAAAGCCTATTTACACAAACCTATAGCAAATTTTGTACATAATGAAGATGTGTTGAAAATTCTTCCCTTAATTTTTGACCAAGACAGACACGTCCACTATCACCAATTCTGTTTAACATTTCTGTGAAGGCCCTAGACAATGTAACGACACAAGAAAAAGGCAAAATGCTTAAAAATGAGCAAAGAATAAAACATTCACTATCCATAGACAGTAGACATAAAAAGCACAAAAGAACCTTCAGATAAGCCAGGATAATATGAAGCAAACTCTCCAAGCAGTCTATAGACTGCTAGCTATACAAAAATTAATTACATTTCTAAATACAAACACACAAAGAGCCTCAAAAAAAAAAAAAAAAAAAAAAAGTAGAGGGGCACCTGGGTGGCTCAGTCGGTTAAGCGTCTGCCTTCGGCTCAAGTCGTGATCCCAGGGTCCTGGGATTGAGTCCTGCGTCAGGCTCTTTGCTCAGCGGAGAGCCTGTTTCTCTCTCTGCCTGCTGCTCCCCCTGCTTGTGTGCACGCGCTCTCTCTCTCTGACAAATAAATAAATAAAATCTTAAGAAAAAAAAAGTAGAAATAAATCTAACAAGAGAAATGAAAGACCTCTACCCTGGAAACTACAAAAATGTGAGTGAAGAAATTAAGGAAGACCCAAATAAATAAAAAGATACATCATATTCATGGACTGGAAGATTCAAAACAGACTGATCTTAAGGCAAATCAATATAATCCCAAAGGAGATCCTAGTAGGTATTCTGCTGACATCGAAAAGCTGACTTTAAGTCATAAGGAAATGCAAAGGGTTAAGAAGAACCAAGACGAGCTTTAAAATGGTCCAAAGTTGGAAGAGCTGCACGACCAGACAGGAGGACTAACTGCAAAGCTACAGTTAGTAAGACCATCCTGTGACGGGACACACATGGACAGACAGACTAATGGCCCAGACTATAGGGCAGACACAGACCTACACGTACACAGATTCCTCACTGAGGCCCAGGTGGCAGTGCAGGGAAGTGTGGAAAGGACGAGTCTTTTAACTCAATCTTTGGGCCAAGTGAACATCCAAATGGGAAAAGTAACCTTTGATTACTACCTCATATTGTGTTCCTTTAAAAATCAACTTCAGGTGGACCGTCAACCTAAATGTGAGTGGTACAGCAATGAAGCTTCTAGATAATCATACAGAGTATCTCCATGACCTTCAAGTAGGCATTAATAAAACCACCAATAAAGTAGGCTATGTGAAAATTAAGAACATCTGTTCATCAAAAAAAAATCATTAAGGGAGAAAATGCAAAGAAAATAACCAGCAAAAAACTCATTTCTCATCTATATAAATAATGCCTACAAACCAGCCAGAACAATAAAGACAACCCAATTTTTTAAAATGAGCGAAAGACCTAAACAGGCACTTCCCGGGAGAGGGCGTCCAGCTGTCCGGTGCACACACGGAGCGGCGCTCCCAGCAAGCAGGAGCGCGGCTCACGCGGGCACCAAGAAGAAGGACAACGCGAGGCACTGTCGAGCGCGGGGGCCGGTGGGCCTCTCTGAGTGCTGATGGGTACGGTCAGTTGGAAGAAGTGATTGGCACACACATTATCTCACCTAAAGGAACATACACGGACGTGGACCAACAGCCGTACCCAAGAATGCTGTGGGAGCAGCCCAGGAAGCGCCCCAACCTGGAAACCAGGCCTCGGTGACCCACAGCCGTTCGTACGAGGGAACAGCACACACCCAAGGAAACGAACCTCAGGACATCTCACAAACACAGCGGCGAGTGGAAGAGGCCACACAAAGAGGAAATGTTTTACGACTGCGCTAATCTACACTTCACAAACAGGAAAAACTAATCCGAGGTGTCAGAAGGCAGGCAGCTGATTCCCGGGGTGGGGGGAGCAGAGGAAGGTGCAGTGACCAAGAGGGGGCACAGAAGGGGCTTCCGGGGTGCTGGACTGCTCCATTTCCTGGTGGGCGTGGCAGTTACAAGCGTCTTTCTTCTGTGGGACTCCACCCCCTAAGCATCCCAGGTCTGTGCTCCCTTCCATGCCTGGGGCGCTCCAGCGAGAAGCTTCCGCGGGACAGTCGCTCTGCACTGGAGGACGGGAAACAAAGTCACATCTGCCCACACTGACCTACGTAGTGCATGACACTATGTCCCTGTACAACCATAAAAAAAAAGAAAAAGGAAACTTTTTGTGCTCATTTACAATAATCCACAAAGGCAAAAATATAAATGCTGACATGTCTACGCTACGCCTCCATTCACACAGCGGGTGAGCCTGAGAGTATCTACAAATTCGGTTTATTTCCTTAGCTCGATTTTATCAGAGGACTGTATGACCATGTGAGTAGAGGGAACTCCCGGGCAGGGCACCCGCAACAGCCTGCACCACGTCCCCCGCTCGCGACCTCTGGCCCGCTGCACGGCACCCAGCACGGTCACGGAGCGGACGCTCGACCCAGCGCTGGGGCGTCACGTCCCCTCTGGCTCCTCTCGGCCGTGACCATGTCTCAGACGGCACTGGGGGACAGGGCCGGTGTCCGCCGGGACGTGCTTCTCCACGGGACAGTGAGGTGAGAGGGAGGGAGACGGTGCAGACAAAGCACACTTGTCGTCACAGGAACCCATTTGACACCCACGGCCCACGGCCAACACACCCCCAGACCCCCGGCAGCCCCGAACAGCCGCTGGCTGCCACACCAACAGCAGCCCCCCTAAAGTCACCGCGCCCACGCGCCGCACACCCCGGCCCCGGACGCACACGGGCCTTGCGCTCCCGCTGCCAGGAGCTGTCAACAGTCAGGACGCAATCGGGGAAACGGAACCGGGCCTGAACCTGGCCGACAAGGAGCAAAGATCGAGCACTTCCATCTTCATTACGCACCGTGGGGATGAGCGAGCCTGTCCGATGGCCGCGGCGAAGACGACAGCCTGGGTGGTGGGCTGCAGACCCAGCCCCGCAGGAGGCATCACGGCCTGCACCCGGCCCGGGCTCGGGACAAGGGGCCAACAGGGACAAGGAATGCTGGCTCGCTTTCGTACACTGCTATCCCAGCGGAAGGAAAAGAAAACGGGAAAGGGGAGGCAACCCCTCCGAGGTCTAATCCCAGGGGCCCGGCTCAGAGAAAGATCCAGAAACGGGTCTGAGCAGAGGCCAGCGGTGCACAGGGATGGCCTTGGAGGAAGGTGTGGCCCAGCCCCACCCAGCTGCCAGCGCCAGGCTGCTCACAGAGGAGAGAGGATTCCAGAAAGAGCAGAGAGAAACCTGTGTACTCAGCTGGGCGGTCCACGCCACCAGCCGCGTCTGTCCCAGCCCCATCCCCGAGCGAACTGCTCCGCGACCTTCCAGGGCGCCTCCCTTGCAGCCCAAAGCTGACGCATCCCGAAGCCCGCTGCCTCTCCTCCTTGCCACCCTCACCTCCCTCTGCTTGGCCGGGCAGCTCCCCGGGCACCCTCTCCTCTGACCCGAGCCTGACCTGGGCCCCCGCTTCCCTTCACCCAGGAAGTACCTGAAACTCCTTCTACGGGATGCCTTCTCCAACCTCAGCAGAGCGCACCGAAATCTGTGTGATTCCTGGGCCTGATCCTCGGCTCACAGCCCCCCACGCCCAGGGGCAGACATTAGATGGCCTGGACTACCTGGGCTGCTGAGTACGTATCACACCCAAAGTTTACTCCCGGCTGTCTTGTGAGGCCAGAACTAGAAGCTGACGTTCAAAATTCAGCTCTGACCACATGAGAACAGGAGCACGTGAACCGCTATGCTTTCTAGCTGTGCTACAGCTGCCTTGGGATTTGGAGGGCCTTCGAGGTCCCTACTCCCAGACTGAGAGAGACCGCCGCATTCAAGGGGAGTCTCAGCTCAGTCGATCCAGAAGATTCCATAAGCATCCAAGGCAAAAGTGAGACACAGCCGTGGAGAACGTTTCGAAAGCCACGGGTGGAAGGCTGTGGAGCAGGATTCTCGGGCCACACAAGGCATGGCCCGCGCCTCGCAGCTCATACCCCACACCGAGAGTCGACCCGAGCTTGGTTTAGCTTCTCAGTGATAAAAGGGTTTTGTTTCCAACAAGAACAAGTATGTAGATTTGCCTTGAAAGGTTTCCCAAAAAACTGTGCAGGCAGAGGAAACCTGCATCTAACAAAAACCTGTGAAAACTATGTTTTTAGTTTACATAAAAGCAGAAAATACAGAAGCTGGCTTTGCAGCAAACAATGGCAAAGCTGCTATCTTGGTTAGTGATTTCAAGCAACGTCTCAAAATGTCCGCTCCTGTCCGGGGGAACACTGGGTGCCCCTTGGACCCAAACTCCTGCAGGTAAGCGTGCAGACGACCATCCAACCAGGTGCGGCCGGCCAGGCCCACGTGATGCTGAACCTCTGCCCCTCCTCGTGGAAAAGGGTCTGGTTTTGACTGTAAACACAGGACGGCCCTACTTGGAGCCCACTCCCCAGGGCTGCGGTGGTGGCCTCTCCGGGGAGAAAGAACGAGATCGCCCACCTATCCGCCACATCGCCCCCGTCTCCGAAACCACCACGCAGATGCTGGCCTGGAGGAAAACCCAAAGCCAGGGCCCTTCGAAGGGCCGGGGCCTGGTCCAAGGCAGCGTGCCCCTCCCCCCCATGAGGGGACAAGCGGGCCAGGCCCACAAACGCCACGGCCATTCCTCCAGCAGAGGTGGCACAGGCTGGCACAGAGAGCTGCCTCTGCCCCGGGGTTCGTTCAGCCCCTCCCCCTACCCATCCTCCAGCGGAAGCCCAGATATTTCACAACTGGAGATTGTTGAGAAATGCTGAAATGATGTTCTTTCAGGCAATTTAAACATGTCGAGAAAGACACAAACGGCTCTCTTCTTCTCATAGGTGGTCCTGATGTCTGAGATAAGGCCCCTTAGCCAGGGCAGACTCGTCCCCTAGCATCACACACGCAAGGCCCGGAGGCCCCCAAAATCTACCAGGAAAGGATTACAAACGCCACCTCCTTAGGAGCTGCAGCTGTTGAGGCTGCGGCCAACTGGTCTACCAAATCCATACACAACCGGAGCCATGAGCAACCAGAAGACAGGAGAACACCTACAAACACAAACAGCCGGCCGGTGCTGCTCCTGCATCAAGTCCTGTGGCCTCTTGGAGAGTTCTGGGAAAGCCCAGCCAAGAACAAAGAAAGGCACGTCTACACCCAGCCAGGGCCACCAGGCCGCACGAGTCTGACCTCAACGGGGGTGCCAGCCTACTGAGTGTGGGCGCACCACGATGGGCCACGAAGAGGCTGGGAACCTGCGAGCGTGGGAAGCCCCCCAACCCCCCAGGGTCTTCCTCTCCAACACAGCTGAGCTGGGACAGTCTCCACAGCCGTCCAGGACACGCGGTCTCCCGGCTCCGCTGGGCAGTGCCTTGTCGCCTGCCAGGCGCTGCTGCTCCCTCACAGCCAGGACACCCCAGCCCTTCTGAGAACCAGGGCTGGACCGGCCAGAGGCTCACCTGTGCCCCTCACCTGCTCGCGTGGACATAGGCCCACCTACCCTTCCACACCGCTAAGGAGAAACAACGTCGTACGAAATGCTCCTGAAGGCTGGGGAGGGAACAGAAGGGACCAAATCACAGAAAGTAAGAGCAGACGGGCAGTTGGATCATTCCCGATGAAAATCTCTGCTTCCCATGTCTCCAGTTCCCCCAGCGCCTTCTCAAACTTTCTAAAAACTCCTTCTGTCTACCGATACCGAAGAAAGAAATCAATTGGGCCCGCCTTGCTCCGTTTCCCTGATGCTGTGTGTGAGATTACACTAGAGCAGCCGGGGCCATGGGGGGCCACGGGGGGGGGACGCAGGGGACCGGGGCGAAGAGCACCTCCCCTGCACGGCCACGCAGACACTGCAGGCATCCGGGCAAAGACAGCGCTGGGCCACGCAGCTCTGGGAGCACAAAAGAACGGCGAGCAGGTGTGCATGCGGCATGTCAGACCACGGTGGGGAGATGGGGTCTTAACAATCAGCCAGTCAGCCCCTGGTTTGGATTAAATCAACGTGACCGTGAACATGAGGGAACATCAAGAACTCTGCACACGCTGTTCAACTCTGAAGGGAGAATTTCTGCTCCGTGCACGCGCACCGTAGCAGGTGTGGGGGTTAGAAAGGGCTCCTCATACAGAGTCTAGAAAACCTCAGTGAGCTGACAGCAGACCCCGTGGAATTCTCTGGAACTGCAACAGTATTCCACAGATCCCACCGAACCAACAAGGCAACGAGAAACACGGTTAGAAATCAACGTCCAGTTTCCACAAAGGATTTCCTAGGAAAATTCGTATACATATTGAAAGGAATAAACCTCGGCCACAAATACAAACAAGTCACAATAGAATCTTCAGCTCTTAAAACACAAGGTTTCCTCTTGGCTTTAGCCCTCAACAACCAGGTCTTAAGGAGCGACAGAATCTAAAGCACGACCTAAGGGTTTAAAAGTTTAAAAAGCGAACTGCCACCAACTGCGAGCGTTCCCCAGGAAAGGTTCACCAGGGACAAGGAATCCTGAACTCGGACAGTGGGCGCTGAGAGGGGGCTCCTCTGGGCCGTGGAAGGTAGTTCTGGGCAGAAAACACTCCCGCATCAGAGACGATTACGTACTTAACATCACGGTGCTTAAACCAACCTTCCATACTTCTTTACAAACGCTCTTTGAAATGGAACAATTAGATATAAGACAACTCTGTATTTTATTCTAAAAATCGCACCACTTTCCAACCAGCCTCACCTACTACCTTTCAAAAGGAAACGGTATCAGCCAAAGTGAGGAAGTGGCGGTAACAGGGCACATTGTTTTTCACGTTAAACCCAAAAGCTCTGACGTTTCATCGCAGCAAGGAATGTTCCGGTTCCAGGTCAGGATCGTCGCACTCAAGGGACAGCAGCAGGAACGCCGGGCGGAGGGGAGGTGATAAGGACCAAGGGTGACAGGGAGCCTGAAGTCCAACAGGACAAAGGCTACCCTCGAATGTCTGGGTTGACGACCCTAAGTGATGACCCGAGCCGCGAACCCAACGCAGCTCCCCGGGGAGCAGCCGCCGCCTCGCTCGCCGCCCGGCACGGGCTGTTGCCCCAGGACCAGGCTCCCATCAGCTGCTGTGCTCCACGCGCGACAGGCAGAATTCATCTCCTCTATTTGTGTTCTAGAAAGGGGAACGAAGGGAGGGGCCGATATGGAACTAACAGAAGGCTTCTTTTCATCATACACTGCTTATCACTTCTTAAAGGCCGATGTGCCCAGTATCTTACCGATTAAGTGGCTAAGAGCAAACCAATTTAAAAACACAAAGCCAGATATGGTTCTAAAAGTTCGATTTTTAGATCTGAATTTTTCTTCATTGTTATTTTCCTAAAATTGACTACTTCTTATCATGTTCTCATGAAATAAGCAAATAAAAGGCTCTTAAGTAGAAGTAAAATGAAAAGTTTCCACTCGAATCTCCCAAATGAACCAGGTCTGCCAGCCACCCAGTGAGCCTGCCTTCCAGTCCCAGTCTCCAAGGACTGGCAAAGAGAAGTTTAGCCTAAGTCCAGAAATACACCCAAGTCACATCGCAAGCGGCACCAAAGCCAAGTTCCACGACGGCTAAACCACGCTCATTTAAACTGACGGAACACAAAGCGTGAGTCCCAGCAGAGGGCACGGCGCGAAGGGGCAGGAGACTCAGGCCCACAACCCCTTGTCGGCACCTGCGGGGTCTTGGAACCAAGGGAATTAGGACCATGTCACCCCTCCTACCGCAGAACCTGTACCCCACGCCTATCTCTCGGCTCCGTCTCCTCCCTCCGCCGCACCAAGCTCTCACCTCCAGGCCCCTGGGCCCAGCCCCCGGTGCCCGATCGGGGCAGGTGAGCTCCTGCCCTGCTTTCCGACCCGCTCCCCTGCCGGCGCCCGGCCCACCTCCTCTCACCATATGAACCACACACTACACAGCCTGGAAGCTCCACGCAAGTCAGCTGGATCGCCTCCTGACCTGGCCCGTGCACCCACCGTCCGCCAGCACGGGGCACACGCCCCTCAAGCGCTGGGGACCAATTTTGGTTCCCGGCTGGCCTCCAGTTACAGCCTGACATGAAGCTAAGCCCCCGGCAGCAGGACATCCCAGCTCCCTCATCTGCAGGACAGGAATCATGGTGTGCTAGCTCGCTTTACAGGGTCGCCATGCAACACAAATGGGACAGGAGCAAAGCACGACTCAGAACGAACACGCTGTCGGCGCCGGCGTCCTAAGAGCGCGGCGCGTCGTGACTTGGAGTGCGGGAGACACCGACACGAATCTGTCACTATTGTGAGTTCCCAACGTCTACACCCAGAGCCCAGCCCGGCGTCTGGAGGTGGCTGCACGTCTGCACACCTGCCCCCCGCCGCCGGGCGCTTCAAGGACGGCCTTTCTGTTCCACTTGCCGCGCCGCGCTCAATGGCGCCTAATCATTCTCGCGCTGGGTTTTCTATGTCAAATACATACCGCAAGTTCATTCTTAAACTTCAATATCATTAATCATCCAACATTCAGCATCTCAGAACTCCGAAATTTGCATTTCTACAATGGTGGCTTTGGAAAAAAGGACATAAATGCAAATGTTCCACATACTGTATAAGAATTTTCAGCGAATTGCCAAAACAAACCATCAATGCTCCATTGACAGTGAATTTTCCGAGCTCTTCATAACGACTGAGTATTCGTGATTTTTAAAAGACAAAACACAATTTGAGGATTAAAAAAAAGGGAAAAAAAAAAGTAGGTTGAAAAAGAAGTCGTTATGTCTCCATCATTTCCAGAACAAACCTTGACTGATTGAGATCCCAGATAATGATAGCGTGGCGGCTCGGGAGCTGCGAATGTTCTCGTGCCGGGCGCTCTGAGAAGGCCTGGCGGACCGCCGCTGCAGATAGGAGCCGCACCGGGGTCTCCGGAAAGCTTTCCTGCAGAAGACAGGCCAGTGCAAGAGGCGCGGGTGTCTCCCATCCGAACCTCGGCTGGGACCACTGAGGCAATGCCTGCCCCCCTAACCCTGAAATACCTGCATTCGCCCGGGGAATCGGGAACTGGCCTATGACTCCCCTCGCACCCCAGCCCGTGTCCTCGGGGCTCAGTCTTGCTGCCCCTGCCCAGAACTCCCCTGGGTCCATCAGCCGCTGGGGGCTCCCTCACGCCTTCCCAGAAGGTCCTGAAGCACTCTCCTCCAGCTGTCACCAGCCGCTCCCATCCTCTGGCAGCCAAGAACTGAGGCTCTGTCCCCTCACCGAAGCCACAGGACTCCCAGCATGCCTCCTCCGGGCCTCGTGCAAGCCACTCCCGGCTCCCCAGTTCTCCATCTGCCACTCGCGGCTCAGGCGCTTGCTCGGGGTCCACGGCCCGCATGTCACCAGCGGCTCCAAACCAATGTCTTCCCTGTGTTGATGACATGTCCTCAAAATTCATTTCCTCCCCTTAAAACTCTGGAATATTCCTGAGACATTCAATCATTCCAAAGCATGATTTCAATGACATACAAATGTTCCTTTCCGAGATAATTTCTATATCAAAACGTAACAGCCTCGGCAGCCAAACTGGCTGAAACAAACAGACTCGGGCTCAGACCGAGGGACAGCAGAGCGTGCAGAGGAGGGAAGCCCAGAGCCCCAGCTCAGACCAGCCGGAGGCACGGCCTTGTCCCGGGACACTTTCAGGATTCAAACTTGACGACGGTCTGAAGAAATCCGACTATGTCGAAACTCACTAATCACTAAGTCATTGCTAACACAGTCTTCCTAGCTGCTTTTATGTGGATGGGGTATTTCACACTGAACAAAATATTAAGAAATCAAAGAACGGTCCAAAGTAAAACACTGATCTTAAATACACAAAGTTTTCCCCAAAATAGTTCTGCTTTTAACGCAACACCATATACCCTCTCACAAAGAAAGACAGGACACTTGAGCAACTCCGCTCCAGGCCGGCTCAACCGGTTTTCAAGCGAGGGCACGGTTTGGGAGACCACACAGGCGTCCTCGAGACCCCACTGGGCTCCCTGGGATTTACAAGGAGGGCAGAGGAAGAAGGGAGCCTTTGCTCGTCCTGCTAGGAGGTCCGCACGCACGTCCGGCCTCCGTCAGTCCTGTGCCGGGGACTCGCCTCCGGAGCAGACGCCCTAGTCCCAGCTGGCTCCTCCTGACCCGTTCGGGCACATGCCCAGCAGGGAAAGGTTTAGGTCGAGTGCCGCTCGAGGTTAGGCAAGAAGCCTAGTATTTTCAGTACCTGCTCTCATTCTTCTCACTATCAAAGGGGAGTTCCTGTAGGCTGCATTGTGCAGGCCTTTCCCCGGGCTGCTCGCATCGCTAGGGACAGTTACTCAGAACCATAAAAGCCCAACAGCTAAGTTTTACGTCAGAGAATCAGGGCCTGGCTCTGGCAAAGTTCAGAAAGCACAGCAATAAAATCATACTGCATGCCTCGCCCAACACCAGAGGGAGTTTTAAAGAAAAACAAGGAAGAGAAAAATTATACACATCAAACAAAAAGGTCATTTTATCACCAGGGCAAAGCCGACGGACACGGCCAAGTATGAGAGGAGGGACCCCACGGGGCTCGGCTCTCCCCGGCCTGGTGGGGCGTGCCGCACGGCCACACGGGAGCACGGCAGAGCGGGGACAGCCGGGGGACGGGGCAAGGCAGGCACCCGGCCAGGGACGCTGGACACGGCACAAGTGAGCCGTGTGGGCGCACAGACAGGACTCGTCCCCTCGGGCTCAAGAAAAGCGATGAAGGACACCTATAAGTTTCCCATTCCGAAGAGCGAACTGAACAACTATGATTTCCCTTCCTCCCAGAGGGCCACTAAAAATGACGAATAAAAATACGAAAGGATTTATGGTAAAGCTAGACAATGGGAAGATGGCAGTGTCAGTGGACAGAAACTCGGGGGAACCTCCTAGAAAATACAAATCCCAGGGGAGCGACGTGACGGGAAGCTAAGCTCTAGAAGCAGCCCCTCACCCGGGTGGGCTGCAACCTCGGGAAGGAAGGGCGGCCCCAGCTCAGCCCGACTCACAGCCCGCCCCCGGGCCACCGGTGTGCCCATGTGTGCGGGGCTGCACTGGGGGCAGGGCAGGTCCCTGGGGAGACCCGCAGGCTAGAGATGGCGGAACGCCCAGGGGCTTCAGGCCCACCACACACCCCGGCACACGTCCACACCGACCCAGGAGGGACGAGGCTCCGGCCTGAAGGGCAGCGGCAGCCCCGGGCCAGCTCCCTCTCCGGAGACTCCCACCCACTGAGAGGGACAGGGACACTGACGGCAGGGGTCAGCGTGGGGGGAGCAACACACGGTCAGACAGGACCACGACTGCAATAGCCTTCAGCGGCAAACTCCCCAGTGGGCGGCCAGGGCTCTCGGAGGGACAACCTGGAAGGTTCGGGTGAGTGTGTGGAGATATGCTGATGAGCCTAAGAAGCCAAGGGCAGGCTTTTAAAAGACATAATCAACTTTGGGGCAAAAAACATTAAGTGAAGAAAAATATCGCGTACTTTGTTAAGAGGACTGAACTACGGAGAGATATGGTCGTCAATCTTCAAGTGCAGAAAAACACACTGAAACATACAAAGCAGAAAATGGTCAGTAACGTGAAAAGAATATTGCACGTTTCTGTAGAAATCGAGCACAAAACAGTAAAGCTACACTGACTTCCATGAGTCAGTGAAGTTAGTGTGTACAGGGAAACATGGAGAAGAAGACACACGTATAGTACACGGTGCGTGAACAAGGAAACTGTGTGCACATACGGACCTCCTGAGACACGGACACAGAAACAAAAGAGCATTCTTTCTTCCCAAACGCGTGGGCGGCGTGGACCAGATTTGACTACGTCTGTACAAAAACGTGCACCCTCGTGTGCACAGGGATGCAAATTCAAACATTTTCCCCTCGCACACTGACAACGAGGAAATGGACCGCACCCACCCAGCGCTGGGGCAAATGGAGAAAATTGTGGGCGCTCGTCAACTGGAAGTGAGAAGGGAAATTGAGACCATTTCTGGAGCAACGGGAGAGCGGACCTGATGCTCACGCCCCCCCAACCTAGTAATTCTACTTCCTGGAATTGGGCCAAAGGAGATACGTGCAGAAGCACAGAGACAAACATGCGTGCAATAACTGTGGGATGCTGATTTGAGGCTCTCGTAAATAGTGCTAAAACCACACAAACACCCATGGACAAGCTATCGAAAATAAGTGATGTTTGTATAGGTGCCGACATCAAAAGACGCTCGTAAAACATCACAATGGGGAAGACGGAGAACACAGAACCCCACATATGGAATGATCCCACTCTATTCAAATGTTTGCACGCATGTCCCTCCACGTGTACCCACAGGAACGAGGCACGCCCCCCAACTCGGCCGTGGCGGCGCGCTCTGAGCTGAAGGGAGAGCTGGGCACCATCCAGTGTCTCCTTCACACACTCCGATCCAGACTGCTTAATTCTGGTTTATGCTTTGTATCAATCAATACATGAACAATTTAAATCAATAAAGCTTTCATATCTAAATATAACCGGGAATCCTGCTCTCTGAAGCTTCTGACAACTCTGATCAGAGCCAAAGGAAGGCGTGAGAATGCTCTGGAGCAATCCCAAAGGGAGAGACCCAGACCCTAAACCTCTGGCCCCACTCCAGCAGGCCAGGCACGAGGCTCGCTCAGACGCGGGAGCCACAGGGACACGTCGCCTCTGCCCGGGTGGGCCACCGCCTCCCCTCTCACGTGGATGCAGGGCAGACCCGTACCCAGGCGCCCTGTAAGACGCGCTGCACTGGAAGAGGCCGCGGCTGGGCGGACAGTGCTGGCTGTGCAGGAGGCTGGTCCCGTCAGGCAGGACGAGGCAGCCCGCCGGCTTCAAGCAGGCATCCACACTGTGGTTCTGCGAGGGGGTGAATGCAGGTGCCCGCGACACCCTTCTGAGACTAAGAGCCCCACAAACGTGGCCGCTAATCCATTTGGCCAGTTCCTAGCTCTGTGACCTTAGACACGTCACTTCTTCCCTCCAGGTCTGAGATTCTCAGGGCACTGGGAAGGCTACGTGCATGCCACGATCTTCGAGGCCGGTGCAGACCGGGTGCCGCCTCCCAGACTCTGCCCAGAGGCCCCATCGCAGCAGCACTCCCGCCCCACAAAGTCCCCTCAAAAACAAAGAAATTGAACAAGGAATTAACTCGCCAAATCAGAGACTGACCTAAACGTCACCTTGCTAAGTACAAGTCTCCTCTCCCGGCAACAATGGAAACCACGTGCCATGCTGGGTGTGTGCAAATTAGAGCCGAAGACACGACCCCGAACCCCCGAGACGAAGACCCCACAACCTGCCCTGCGCTGGGCGGTCATACACCGACCGCGGCCACGCAGCGAGCCAGCGCAGTCACACGATCTCATCTTCTACAGGGAGAGCCCTGCCGTCCGCCCAGGGAGCGACGCGCCTTACCTGGGCGGCTTTGGGAGCTCATTGCTAGCAGCGTCTACTCCTTTAAGCCGTTCAAAATGGCTCGCAACTTCCACGTAAACGACAGCTCCAAAGAGCCCCCACGTTGCACGGACACATACAAGTACAGCCGCGGCGAGTGTTGGTGCGCAGCCGTGAAAACTCCCAGTCGTGCTGACGACGTCTCGTGGGCCGAGTCATCCAAGAGGCGGGCAGGGGTCTTCCACGGGCTCTTGGGGGGTGACCTGCGTGGTTAGAGGAGGAAGAGCAGGGTCAGTGAGGGGGCGAGGGCTCTCGCGGACGGCAGCATCTAACTAGGGAAACAATGCAGGTGTTCACACTGACTTATCGCGGGTAGAAAGACTGTCCTGGGTGGAATCCATTCTGGGGACACAGACCACCTGGGGCTTCGTTCGTCAACAGGTGTGAAGACACGTCACAGCAGCGGTTCTCAGCCTCGGCACCATCACCGCCAACCGTGTTAAAAGAACCAGGAGCCCCAGCCTACCCCCACCAGGCGCCGCCCGGCCCTCGCCCAGACGTCCGTACTGCGCGGGGCTGCGGCCCCACAGGCCACACTCGGCTTCTGCACGTGCCGCTGCACCGTGTGCAGCCCCCCAGCCCCCATGTTTCCATCTGCATAATTACCGCCTTCCCAGTTGATCTCCAGTTTCTGACCATAAAAGTTAATCCGGGCTCATCACAGCTAAGGGTGTCAAGTCAACTACGATGCTGGCGGCAGAGGCCAACACTCGGTAAGGCTCGGACCTGTCTCCTTGCTGTTTTTCTGAGCCCTCTGACCGCTCTACGGCTGTGTGCCCTCTTCTCTGTGCTGCTGTTACAGCCGGGAACGTCCCCACGTCACTCACAACTCCCGGTCACACCGCGTCCAAGGCTGCTTCCTACTCCCTCTGTGGCAGAGGATGGCCGCCTCCCTCCCTCCAGGGGCTGCCCCTCCCCGCCTCAGGTGGCACTGTCCTCAGGACCAGGGTGGCACGGGTCTCACGCTAAGCTCGGCAACCCCCTCCCCGAGACCAGTCTCCTCCGTGGAACACCGCCGCCTGGAGACAAGCACGAGAACGCCCACCAGCAGGTGTTGGCCTCCGTGTGGGGCATCACGAATGAATTCTTACACACTCGCCTGTGATCTCGCACCATCGGAAAGTAGAAACAAACTGACTGTGGTAACTACAGGAAATCTCCTGCTGACCCTGGCCCGAGGCTCCTCTGAGGCCTCTGTGACCTCCTCCTTGAATGACGTGACAGATTCCTGTTCCTGATTAAATTATTCAGGATCCTTTCGTTGCCTATTGCTTATACTCAGAGACCCCTAACCAGTCTGTCGTGAAAATGACCACGATCCGAAGGCTAGCCGTGTCGGTGGTTTCCATAACACGTTATCCAAAACTCTGTGATCAGTATCCTCACAACTGCTGTTCTGTATCTGGCTGTTTTCTTAGGAAAAACAGCGACCTTTATCTCAGGTTCAGAATTTCATTCGCGTCTTGGCAAGAAGGAAACACCACTGCCTCGAAGACAACGGAAATGGTTTCTTCGGCAAATCTCCGACGGCTCTGTACCCTTCACACACAGGTCCCAGCTTGGCTGGGTATAAAAGTCTGAGAACACGAACCTTCTTCTCCCTTGAAACCTTTAGACCCGGCCCCACCCTTGGCCCTGCAGAAACTCCACGTCCATCTCCTTCCTAGGGGACCTCTGGGGACCGAGCCTGGACACTGCTGCCGCCGCCATTTCCTTCTGTCTGGATTCTACAAGAATGTTCTTCTTTCTTGTTGAGACTCAAAAGTGTTGTCAGAAGCTGTAAGAGCCTCCTTTCATTGATTTTGCTCCAAACATGAACCTTTCAATACACACAGGTCTCTTTTCTGCTCAGGAGAATGCTCTTCAACTAGATTTGAATTACTATTTCGGGAACCTTGTTCTGGCTTCCCCGGAGACCTCCTCTCCTAACTGGCTGGCATCCCCCTCGGCTCTGGTCTCTCCCACGACCGGCACACCTGCTGTTTACTCAGCATTCCTGGGCATCTTCTCAAGCACGCTCTCCACAGCACGGCTGGCTGCTGTTTTCCACGATGTCACTGTGATTCCTTACAGCCTCCAAACCCTCGGGCTCCCCATTTTCAAACGACTCCCCTTCACGACCCCTTCCTTTATCTCTTCCGCTCAGTGCACCCCTTCTTCCTCGCCCGTCCACGGAGCCACGTCTTCTCCCGGCCAAAGTCTTTTGAAGTCTCTTTTTTCTGACTCTAACTGTGGACCGCTTTCAGAGGTATATCCATCATCTGCGTTTCTGGGTATTTCCCTCTTCACCACATTCTGGGAGACCCCGTGGGGGTACTTTCTGTTCAGTCGTCCTCAATAAGAATAGCTCCAGTCCACTCCTGAGTTTTGCCAAAAGGCCGCGTGTACTTGCTCCTACCCCATCCTGTGTCCGCTGGAACGTCAGCCAAAGTTGGCTTCTCAGAGCTACACCCCCGGCAGCGGGAACGCGCGGTCCCCAGCCCGTGCCCAGCGGGCTCTGACCTCGTGCGGTCTCGCCAGGCTGAGATGGACTCTCTTCCCAACTGCAGATGAAACAGAAGGCGGAAGTTTCTTCTATGCTACAATAGATGTGCTCTAGAGGAAGCTCACATTCTGCAAAACTCTCCTAAAAACACCACGGCGCCTGAAAAAAATGTAAGGTTGGAGTGGACCGTTGAAAACTGTGATTTAATAACCGGGACACCACAGAAATCAATAACGACACTCATAAAAACACGACCACAGCGTTTGTAAAAAAAAAAAAAAAAAGACACGTAAAATTCCTAATAAACAATAAGTCCTGCAAACGTAGGATTTTCTCGAGGCAACAGTTTTATGAGGGAGAACAAAAGCGAGAACGGAAGCCTCGGAGTCGTGGAATCGGGGACAAAGTGTTAGGCCGGAGAAAACCGTGAGACAGAGCACGCGGCCAAAAGGGGCAGGAGGCAGAGCCGAGGCAGGAAGGCGCGTGCACACGCACTCACGCACGCACACGCACTCACGCACGCACACGCACTCACGCACACACGCACAGCACGATGCTCCTCCATGGATCACCACACCCAGCAGGACCGTCCCCCATGTGCGAACCCTGGTCCTTGATGACAGAAAGCGTCCACGTGTAGGAGAAATCCAGTCTGGCCCAGCTCGACTCGTGCACCACGGACACCTTCTCCCCTAAATCGGCAGCCTGTGAGCGAGCTCGTGTCGTGAGAGCGTGCTTTGTCACAGGACAGGACGTATACGAGGTGGGCTCCCCTCCTAGGGCTGCCGGAGCGTCACACCCACACCGGGGGGCTTCGAACAACAGAAATTGATGGTTCATGGTCCTGGAGGCACGAAGGTTTCCGAAGTCTGCGATCAAGGTATCGGCAAGGACATCCACGCTCGGAAACCTGGAGGGAAACCCTGCCTGCCTCTTCCCAGCTTCTGGGGGTTGCTGGCAATCTCTGACACCGCTTGGCACGCTGCCTTCGCCCCCACACGGCTTCTCCCTGTGTGTCCACCTTCACGCGGCCACGCTCGTCTAAGAGCACCGGCCATGCTGGACCGGGGGCTCAACCCACCCAGCAGGACTTCACCCTAACTAACGACAACTTCAACAACCCTACGTCCAAATAAGGGCACATTCGGAGTCCTGGGCGCTAGGACTCCGGCGTATCTTCTTGGGGAGGGGGACACGATGACACCCAGTCCCTAATGCCCGGCAGGCCCTGCGTCGTGAGCTCTTCCTGACTGCTCCCGCTGCAGACTACCCGACGCCGGAGGAACCTGAAGCTTCCAGAAAACAATGTGCCCCTCATTTCACGATCCTCTCATCAGACCCCCACCGCATTCTACGCAGACCAGCTCTTCCTGGACTACTAGTGGCAACGAGGGCTACACCTGGGGCGCAGAGGCACGGGGCTGGAAAAGCAGCTCACGCGCCACACGGACAGTTGCCCAGTGTCCCGGCGGGTTCGGAGGGAGACTCTACAAACCCCAGGGGATGGTGGGGAAGGAGGGTTTCCTTTGTGCTCTCAGGGGAGCCACTGACTCCATCGTTCAGCCCAGTTTCTCCAGCTTCAGCCACACTGAGTCTATCAGCAGACTCCACACCCTGGGTCTTTAGGCGAAACCGGAGAGGCCTTACCAGAAACATCCAGCCAGCTGTGGGTTTGCAGAACCACAGAATCCCCAAGGGCACAGGCATGAGAGCCAAAACTGCCAGGGTCCCGGGCTCGGCTCTGGGTCTGAATCTCAGATTGCCATTTTTAGCATGCGACCTTGAGCAAGTTCCTAACCCACAGAAATGGGAACAAAGATGGGGAAACAGCACAGTCCTAGAGGCAGGACTGAACATGGCTTGGAGAGAGGAGGTCATGCCCTCTAAACCGTAAAACAAATCTTCCCCAAGCATTACACGCCCACTGTGTGCTGCCTACGAGGAACCCACTTAAAGTATAAAAATACAAATAGGTTATAGGCGCCTGGGTGGCTTCAGTCAGTTGAGCGTCTGCCTTCGGCTCAGGTCATCATCCCAGGGTCCTAAGATCAAGTCCCGCATCGGGCTCCCTGCTCAGCGGGGAGTCTGCTTCTCCCTCTGACCCTCCCCCGCGCATGCTCTCTTTCCCACAATCTCTCTCGCTGTGTCAAATAAATAAACAAAATCTTTTAAAAAATACAAATAGGTTAAAGGTAAAAGATGGAAAAAGATAAATTATGGAAATACTACTCAAAGGAAAGCTGTGACAGTTATATTAGTATCAGACAAAGTAAAGTTTAAAGAAGGAATGTCATCAGGGATAAAGAAGGGCATTTCCTAACGATAAAGAGACATGACTGCCCCGTTGAAGCACCCCATAACAGAGCTTTATACGCGAGGCAAACATTAATGAAACTGAGGAAAAATGGACAAATCGACAATCACAGTTGGAAATTTCAACTCTGTTCTTAGGAACTGCTAGCGCAAACAGACGGACACGCAGGGGGACTGGGCCACAACGGCGATGACAGGGCATTGCCGCCAACAGAGCGCTCGTTCCTCACATGGTTTCGAAAGTGCGCATGGAAAACCTGACGAGATGGCCCAGCTCCGGGGCCATATGACAAGTCTCAGTAAATTTAAAAGGAGACAAGTCAAATACACAAAGCATGTTCTCAGACGAAATTGAAATTAGATATCAAAAACAGAAAGACAGCTGGAAGACTCCCAATAATTGGAAAGCAGATAATACACTTCAGGGGTCAGAGAGGAAATGAGAGCAGAAAGCAGAAGGCACTGCTGACCTATCAAAATGGGCAGTACTTGGAGATGGGTAGCATCGAATGCCCACATTAGAAAGGGAGGGATCAACTCCACGAACTCAGGTTTCATCTTAAGAAACTATAAAAAGAAGAATAAATTATACCCAAAATAAGCAGGAAAAAAAAAAGGAGCAGAAATCAGTCAATTAGAGAAAAAAAAAACAAAACTAAAATCTGATTCTCTGAGACAATAAAATTGACAAACTTCCAGCTGAATTGATCAGGAAAAATAAAGAGAGAAAGAAAACACAAATTAATAATATCAAGAAAGCAAGAAGGGATTAACTATAGACCAGATAGTAAATGGACAATAAGGGAATATGACAATTTTATGTCAATGAATCTGATAATTTAGATGAAATAAACAAATGTCTTCAAAGACCCAAACTAGGGAACTCAGTGAAGAAGAGCGAGCCCAGGATCAGTGCGTCCTCACGGCCACTGGACCCCTCGGGGAGCCTCCCCGAGCCACGGAAGGCAGGAGCCGGAGCTCCGGGGGGCGGGCGTGTTAGAGCGAAGGCACGTCTGTCGGAGGCTCCCGGCTGCACTCCAAAAGAAATGCACCTGGTGATCCAGGCAAGTGAAGGGAACTTCCAGAAGGAAATCGGGTAGCTGGAGAAGTGGGTGGGCACCCGGAGACAGAAGTGATGGGCAGTGCCCGGAGGACGCTTGTCTGAGACCCCCCTTCCCAGGCCCCCAGCTGCTGGGCAGCGTGAGTCCCCCTGGCCAGGGCAAGGCAGGACACCTTGACCGGCAGCCCCACCGAAGTGAATCTAATGGGCAAGGGGTCGCTCCCCGGAGGGAAGCTGCTGGGCTCTTACGAGAGGAGGTGAGGGGCTGGGCAGCACATGCCACGGAGAACCACAGGGGAGCGGGGATCCGACTGTGGCTCCCTATGGCCAGACCACAGGATCCTCCCAGCTGCCCACCTTCCCACCACAGGACCCCACCAGTGTGGCTCCAGCCGGCCTGTGATGGCACGTCGGCAGGCCCGGCCACGAGTTCCACGAAAACCAGCAAGACACATCTGTCCCTTGGCACCACTGCGCCGGCGTGGGAGGGAGCGCTGGGCAGGGAGGCCTGAGCCCCGTCCACCCGGCAAGGCCACAGTGAGCAGGATGGCCCGGGGCCAGCCCCTGGACATTCCTGGGCTGGAGTAAGGCTGCACTCACCGAAGTTTCTGGGGGCCCTCATGGGGCAAACACCACGGGAAAGACGGCTCGGTGGCCCCCAGCAGCACTTCCAGCCTCACACACACGAGGGGCCCTGAACAGCCAGGCACAAGGCCCGTGAACTTCCTGTGCCTTCCCCCCCAGGGGCTCCCTTGTCCCCAGAGGCGCCCTTCCAGGGCCCCCAGAGGGCAGTCCCCACCCCTCGCACACAGTGGTCCTGCCACCCTGCTGTCTGACACATCCACCTGCTTGATTTCCCGCTGTCCGCCGCCGCGGCCGGCCCAGGCCGGAGGTAAGCGCACCACCCGCGGCCCCGGCAGCCCAGCTGGTCCCTGAGGCCGGGGCACACAGTAGGCGCGCAACGACGACGTGCTGAACAGAACGAACTTCAGGAAAGTTGTCCTAAATCCACCTCAGAAATCACTTCAAAAGGCAACTGCAAGGGCAGCAGCGCGCGGCCTTCCGGAGATTCTCGAAGAGAAGTTCAGGGTCACGTCTGACATCAAAGGTCCGGTTAATGCAGGAGCGAGTGGGGCTGCGGGAGGCTCGCGGCCTCCGAGCAGGCCGGAGCTGCGTGAGGAGGGCAGAGCCCCGGGTCTCCCAGAGCCCCTGGGCCCTCAGGACCTCCAGGCTGAGCGAGGGACGGCCGTAGCCTCAGGCAGCTGCAGGGACACGGCGCAGAAAGTCAAGGCCTCCGGGACCGTCTTACAGCTGCGAAGTCCATTACACTCCCAGCGGAGAAAGCACAGCGCCTCGGTCCCACCGCGGAAGCGACACCTCTCCTCCCCCGTCTCGGAGGAGAGCCCAGCAAAGCTGTCTGACCCGTGCGGCCATATTCCTTCCCTCTTCTTCCCGCGGCCACGGGCGTCTCTTCAGGTGGAAGGCTTCTGAGCAACCCAACGCAATATTCACAATATAAAAACAGACTGGGAATTTACTGTTTAAATAAAAGAAAATTCAAGCACAATATAGTTCCTTTCATCTCGATGTAAACGTCTAACGACACTTGACCAACCAACAGTGGAGAGCTTCTCTAAGAACACACGGAGCGCACGGTACTAAGGTCTCCAAAATTCCGGGGGCCTCAGGTCCCTGAAACCTTTTCAAGAGGAACAGCTGGAACTGGAACGTGTACATCTCCAAAGTATATACTTGGGATAAAATTAAACAAACGCCGAACATATTATGACGAGACACAAGTGCTTTTACGACTGCATTCTTTCCTGATTTATGACATGAATTAAAGACCACATTTGGAAGGATGAGTGGCAGAAAACTCTGGAATTCTGGCTCACGGCACCTTCAGAAAGACGGGCATGGGCACTCCACGTACTGGGCGGTCTCTGACATGGAGCACGTATTTATATAAAAGACGGCTCTGTCTTTATTTGTATTTCTGCCCCACACGGAAAAAATGGAAGTAAATGCGTCAATACAGCTTAAGTGTGTGCTAGTATTTCCTTCCCCAAATGTCTGAATCTAGGATTACCTATACTTCTTCTCTCCTGCAGCCGCCCTTAAAAACGCTAGTTGACCTAATTTCACAGAATAAGCTATAAACCTTCCAAAGAGTCAAAGTCTTCGAAACTGCAAATCCTTAAGGGAACGTTCTTTTAAAAATCGTATTAGGTGACCACAAAGAAACGTGGCTGTGCAGAGATGACATGTTTCCTCACTCGCCACAGTCCTCTGCACCCCGTCACACGGGCAAAGAATGACCGCAGCTCAAAGTCCGAGCTCCTCCCCACGGCGGACGCAGCCTGGCAGGCCGGTGGGATCACAGCAGGCTACTCAAGAGCAAACACAGAGCCAGGAGGCACGCGGCGCGGCGCAGCCCGCAGCCCCCCAGTGCGGGATGGAGGGCACAGACCATCAGCCCGAGTCGGGAAGGAAGCCAAGAGGCCCCTCTCACAGCCTCCGCTCCGCACCATCCCAGAGACGTCGGCCAGGACGGCGCGGCCAGAAGTGAAGGGCACGAGGACCGGAGAGGACAAAGACACCGCATTATTTACAGACGGTATACAAACCCCCAAACAAGGCACCAGCCACTATCAACGTTCCTAAGGGAACTTCACGAGATCGCTGGACACAAGGTCGATGTACAAAAATCTATTGTATTTTTACAGACCAGCCAAAAAAAAAAAAAAAAAAGAGAGAGAGAGAGAGAAGCAGCTTTGAAAAAAGATGCCACTTACAGTAGCACCCAGTACTGGGAAACGGCCAGCTGTAGCTCTGCCCGAGGACGCGTGAGAACTTTGGACATTAGGCTGGGAAACATCAGAGGTGAGCTTTAAGATCTCAACAAATGGGAGAGCACACTCTGTGCCCAGTCCTCAGCGCGATGTCAGTCACCATCGCGCCAGAACCTGCTTGAAGACTGACAAGTGTATTGTACATTTTACATGGAAGTACAAAGGACCTGGAAGAGCAATCTTGAGAAAAAACAGACACAGAAGACTTACGCTACTAAATACCAAGATGTATTATAAACCTATGTAATTAAGAGGTTGGCGGAAGAACGGGCACCATAAGGAACAAAACATTCTAGAAGGAGGCCAACACAAATACAGTAACATCCAAGGGAGAGGGGTTCTCTCGGGAATAGTGCTTGGGCCACGGCGATCTACATGGAGACAGAGATGAGCCTGGACCCAGGCAGCACCTTGCCATGGAAACTGGCATGATATGGAGCACAGACTCAAGGTCAGACAAGGAGGACGAGCTCAAAAGACAACAAAAAAATAGATCTGCAGGCAGGCAAAGATTTCTTAAATCGATTTAAAAACAACAGTGTTTAAGAAACTGACAATAAAGGAAAGAAAATGATACTTTTTACTGCATCAAAATTAAGAATTTCCACGTGTCCAAAGACCAGCAGAGGAAGGCAAAGGCAACCCAGAGAGAGAACAGGAGAAAAGAATCTGCCCAACACACCCAACAAAGGGCTGGTGCCCACGATATAGAAATAATTCATTTAAATCATTAAAAGAAAGGCAAACAACCTAAATAAAAAATGGGCGAGAGATGTGAACGACACTCTTTTTACAAAAGAGGATCCCAACGGGTCAATCACCATACAAAGCGCTCGGCATCTATAATCTCGGGGCAACGCACATTAAAACCACAAGGGCACCCTACGAACGGCTAAAACTTAAAAGCTGGGCAGAACCAAGCGTTGGCAAGGCTGTGGAAGGCCTGGAACTTGCAGGCTCTCCTGGGAGGGAAAGTGCTTGGTGACATGTACCAAGGCCAGACCTTCGCAAGCCTGTTCCCCAGCAAAGCCGTTCCCAGGTACATACCCAACAGAAATGCGTACGAGAACGACACGGCAGGCTTATCCATGAGAGCCGGAGCCTGGAAACCTCCCACGTGCCCATCAACAGTGGAATGGATGAACAAACGGCTGCATTGCCCTATCACAGAACAAACAAACGGCATGCACAACACGGATGCATCACGCGATCGACGCTGGGCAAAGAGCACACAGACGTGCCAGAGAACACACTGTGTGCCTCCACGTACACGCAGTTTGCAAGCAGGCGGAATGACTCTGTGCTGTTAGAGGACAGGACATGCGCCCTTGGGAGTGAGTGGTGGAGAAGCAAGCGGAAGGAAGAAAAGAGGGCTTACGGAGTGTCGGTCACGTTGGGTTTCCTGATCCAAGTGAAGATCGGTGAGAGGGTTTACCCTGGAAATGCACCCACCCGAACCCTTCTGGCCCGGAGACAGAGGGAGAATCAGCTACTCAAAGGCCATCTTGCAAAGAAAGATCCAAACTAATACCTACCTGGTGGGTCCATTCCCCTTACACTACGTTCCTACGATCAGCACACACACAGGAAGTATTTGCCAAATTACCCCCTCCTGAGACAGTTACGCCTCCCAGGAATAGGACAGGACTCATCCTGTGTCCATGACGACACGAACACGGTGACTCAAACTGACGGAATGGGTGGAAGTCCCAAGGAGGGCCCAGGTCAGGGTATCGGACAGAAGAAATACCCGTGAAATAATTGTTAATGTAAATATTTTCAACGAAACAGGTAATTTGAGCTTAATTAAAATTAATTTAAATTTTAATACATTTTAATCAAAAAACCAAGTCTTGATGGGGTGATTTTTCCCAAGTCTTATTTGCAGGGCGAGCTTTATTAACAAGTAGTATTTTCTTCCGCAAACATCCTTACTGAAATACGGACGGGAGGGTCAAGTGATTATGTTCTGGAAGAGGACAGATGGTCACGGAGCAGAAGACTTAAGGTTTTTCCCCACAATTGGTCAGGACAGATTTGTGTTTTAGCTTCAGAACAGTCTCTGCACTTGAAAGTAATAAAACGCCATTTCAGTGTGTTCTAAGAGTAACACATGAAGCATTTCATGAAATCTGAGTAATGCAGGCTCCGCTGAGCATGGCCCAGACCCTTCCGCCTACTCAGGAGGCCACAGGCAGACGGGGGAAGGGCAGAGGGACAAAGGCACCGGCACCGCCGGCGAGCGGCAGGTCGAAGGGGTACTCCCCCAGACACACGCTGGAGCACACAAGCACACGCTCACACACACACACCAACACACCTGCACACACAAGCACACACGCATAAGCACAGGCTCGTGCGCATGAATACACTCGCACACGCGCACAAACGAACACACACACAGGCCCATAAGCACGTGCACACACACACACTGGCACACACAAGCACACACAGGAACTACTGCCGGTCAGGAACATCCTAACTCGGACTCCGTCTACGAAAGAAAACGGCCTTCCAGCCCTCCGGATCCTTTTTCCAGATGGCTACGGCTGGTTACTGATAAATAATTGTATCTTAGTTTTAACATGTATAAACTCCTTGATAAAATAAACTCTTTAGATTAAGGGTTCAAATGGATAAAGCGCCCAGATAAAACAATACTGGTTTCCCTTATCTGCTAAATAAAATAGCTTTAGAGATAAAGACTCTGGCCAGCAGGCAGGGAACCCCGAGAAAACTTGATGGATCATTCAGCAACCAGACAGCCCCGGCCAGGGGCATCCCAGGCAGAGGGCTGCAACCCCCTGAAGGAACACAGGACTCCGGAGCGGGGCCCGGGACGCCCCCGGGCAGGCCACACGCAACCCCGTAACCTCCCACGGGTCTCACCGTAAACGCAAGTACACGGCGCTTCACCAGCAACCAGCCGGGAACCTGCCCTCACTGACCGTCCCAGGAGGGGGAGAAATAGCTCGGTGACAGGAGACGCCTCCGTCAGCCAGACGACTGGTCAACCCCCATTCATGAAGGTTAAACCTCCTTCTGACCCTGCTCTCAACCACGAGGAAACCACTGTTCCTAAAAGTGGCTGGCAGAGAGTGGTATGAGGTCCCTGGGGGTCCCCAGCGCCCGTACAGGGGGTCTGAGAAGTCCACACTGTTTTCGTGGTAAGAGTAAGATGCTATTCGCCTTTCTCTCTCTTGTTCCCTCATGGGTGAACCGTGGAATCTTCCAGAAATCACAACAGATTACATGTGAGAGGCAGATCTAAGAATCCAGCTACCTTCCACCAAGCCAGACATTACAGAAACGGGTAAAAATGCTAAATGATGCCTCTCTTCTCTCTCCATTCTTTGTTTTACAAAATAAACATTTTTCATAAAAAAATACACTGTCATATTACTATGTAATGCGTTTAGTTTTAAAAGGATATTTTTGTGATTTCTGTGTTAGTTTCCAATGTAGTAAGAGTATCCAGAGACATAAGCCATTGAAACGACCGCTCTCTGGGGTCCTGACTGATTATCAAGAACATAAAGGGATCCGGGGACCAGAGTCTGAGAATCGCAGCCACACAGATGTATCCCCAATGCTCCCCCTGAGGAGACAGAGTTTGGGTGTCCGGGTGCAGATACGAGAGATGGGAGCCGGCAGAGGGGAAGGCCTGCCCGGGAGGAATTCGGGGGCCAGTGATGGAGGGCACGGGAGGGGGTTGTGCACGGACCTCCAAGCCAAAGCAGACCCCCACCTGCTGTGTATCGGCCCACCCCTCCGTAGAGGTGGCCTCCGCGGGGCAGACTGACCTGCTTGCCAGGTCTGGACGGGCTCGGCCAGCTGCCTCGCCGGCTTCCTTCTGGACAGAGTGGGGTCCCCAAGAGGAGAGCAGGGGGAAGGGGCAGGGCTGCTGGTGCCCAAGGCAAGAGGGACACAGACACTCCACCTGTCACCAAAGGCCGGCCTCTCCTTTCCTATGTCTCACTATCTCGTGGTGCACTTGCCTCCCCCACTGGGTGACTTGGGGCTGTCGAAGGTCCCCACGAACCCGAGACAGGGATCCTGGGCAGGCAGCACTTCCTGCTCCCCACAGGGAGCCCTCTGTGCCTGGACTGGCCTTTCCCAAACCCCAGATTCTCTGGGCTCAATGCGAGTGAACCCCTGGGAGTCAGGCACGACTGTCTGAGAGGGGCAGGGGGGTCCAGTCACCCTGCATGCTCTCCCAGCTCCACCCCCACCACCTGGCTCAGCAGCACCAGCCGACCCGTCGAGCAGAACCCTGATCCCACGGACGACCCTGGGCACCTGTCGGTGTCGGTGGGTCCTCATCCAGCATCAGGAGCCCGGCCAGAGTTAGAGGGGAACTGGAACCGGAACTCCGCGGACACTGCTGTCCCTGCGGCCCCAAACCCCCCTCTGGCTGTCTCCCCTGGCTGCCAGGAGAAGACTAACTCTCAGCCCAGACACACGTGTATCGGGACCAAAGCTCAGCCACGTGCAGGTCAGATGGGCCGGAGGGAAGAGCAGCGGCCCGTGGCGGCACCGCCGTCAGACGCACGAGGGGCCCGCACGCAGTGGCCCTGGCGGGCGCCCCCACCTCTCACGGTGAGCCCGCAGCGGGCATCCCCGGGCCAGCTCCGGCCCCAGAACCCTGACCTTCGGTGCAGAGGTGGGGGCTGCGAGTTCCCACTTTCCAAACTCACTTACTGTGGAAACTGTCTGTTTACAAGGAATATTTTTGTTATAAACAGAAAACAATGTTTTTATATAACAGTATAGAAAAAGCGTCACAGACGATCAAGACACGGAATTAACAGTCGAGCTCCACCCTCGTTCCAGCGTCCGCCGTCCCGGTGCGCGCCCGGGGTGGTCACCCGCCCTTCCCGGTGGGCCTGCGGCTGCTTCCGCGGAACACGCAGAGTGCCGTGGCTACCCTCGCATGGAAACCCACCCAAGCGATGAACTCAGAGGAAGAGGGTGTCACGGAGGAGAGAGGGCCCGCACGCTCACGTGCCATCTGTGTCCCTCCAGCGCAGATGTCCCACGTCTCCCAGGGACAGAGAGTCCCAGGGCTGCCACGTCTGGGACCGCCACTGCTTTCTCCTGGGAAACCGCACGGCTGGCCACGCACCTCGCCAGACAAGTGCACGCCCTGCTACTGGCAGGTTCCCGGGTACAGAATCCTCGTCCTCCCAAAGGGCCACTCGGGGAAAGGGATTCTACGGCACAGACATGACACTACAGCACTAGCCATCTGGAGGATGAAGGGGAAAGGAGAAAGCCCCACGTTCTGGAAAAGCCCGAACTGGAACAGAACCTTGGCGCCACCAGGTCAGGCGCCCAAGGCGGGAGCGCAGGTGCCTTGGCCCAGCCCTCTTCGGGTGACACCGTGCCCTGCGGCTCTCGGTGCTCCTCACGGACAGCCGCCAGACACCGGGGGGAGGGCAGGGCGGGGCCGGGGGACAGCCACGACACTCGGGCTCTTCCCTCGTCCTCAGGACCAACCCCTGCATCGCTCGTGCTCTCCCTCTTACGAGGGTATCAGTTCAAAGCCGTCCTCGGGATGAGTCACAGACAGCTAAATAAATCACAAGAGTCGCCACGAGTGTCAACACAGTGCCACCTCCTAACTGGATGACTGACAACAGCTTGGTGGAGAGCCCCGCTCCCACCTCCCCCCACCCTCCCGGAAGCCGCTGTCCACGGCCCCCCGCCCCCAGGCATTCCCCCAGCGCCGCGGCCCATGGCAGCCCTGCCCTCAGCCCGGGGAACCCCGTCCGTGCAGACGTCTGGCTGAGCCCGCGCCCACCCCCGGCCACCGAGGCCCTACACAGGTGTGTGCACACGACACCACACACACAGACACACACACTCACTCACGCTCACCGACCGCAGCGGACGCACGCTGTGCCGTTCCCACGGGCTTCCGTCGCCCTCCTGCAGGGCAGGCAAATTCTGGGCAAAGGTACTCCACCCCGCGGCCCCCCAGGAAGGCACTGCCGGGCCCCGGCCCCCTTCGCAGAACCCCCTAGACAGCACTCCACCTGTCACCACGCCAGGGAACAGGAGATGCGTGGGGGGGAGCGCCCCGGCCCCAAACCTGCGCCCACTGTGAGCAGCAATGTGGCATTCCCCCGGCACAGCCCGAGGGAGCAGACGTGGGGGACGGTCAAACCACAGCAGGCAGGGGCTGGGACGGGTGTCCCTGGGGGTGCCGGTCAAGGGCACAAGCGTCCCGTTATGGGACAGATAAGCTGAGCCTGATGCACTGCACGGGGACGACGCGTCATGACGCGGGGCTGGGCACTGGAAGTGGCAGAGTGCGGACCCCAAGTGCTGGCGGGGGCCTGGGAGAGGGCACAGGGCACCACACCGCTGTCCCAAGCGCCGGGTGGGAGGTCCCTGGGAGCCCGGTTCCGTGAATACGCCCCAGGCAGAAGGTTCCCGCACAACAGGGCACAGCTGCACCGTGCCGGCGACGAAAGGGCACCAGCGCCTCACGGACCGGGGCCTCGGCAGAGAAGGGACGTCACTCCCTGTCAGCTGGCTCCTCTGGGACAGGGACCGCCGCCCCACAGCCCCGAGCGGCCGGGGCTGGGCCACCAGACCGGAACCCATGCCCGTGAGCACTCACGGGATCAAGGACATGCCCCCCCACCTACCCCGGCGGAGCCGAGCACGGCGCCACCTCCTAAGGACAGCCTGGGCCCCACGGCATCGATGCCACTCAACCACGGCCCAGGTGACGGCAGCCTTGGATGCTCGCGAGCCTTCTTCCAAATGTCCCCTTATCCCCCTCTATCTCTAGTCTCGTCTCTGAAACCAGTCGCCTTCAGAACGGACCATGCCAGCCCGGGAAATCGTCCCCAGTCAGCGCTGCCAGGCGTGCGTCGGCCCCACTGGCATGGGGTTGATGCCAGCGGCGAAGTGCTGGTCGTATTCATGGGCCAGTGTCGGAGGACTAGCCCCACAGGCCCTGACTCCCCGGCTAGCTGGTCCTGGGGCCCACGGCAGGTGGGGGAGCCCTGGAGAGACACGAGCAGGCCACATCCGGGGAAAAACAGAAGACGCGGTGATGTCGGATATGTTGGCAATTATCAACAGACAAGTCCTCAAACCCTTCTCACCTCCGCGGGTGCCCGCGCCGTCCCAGACCTGTCCACCCTGACCCCAGACTGCCTCCGCAGGCCTCCACGCAGTTCCTAAACTTCAGTGCCAGCCCCCCCCCGCACCCCTCCGCACCCCAGGGCGTCATCAGGGCCCTGTGCCCTGCAGCCCCCGGGGAGAAAGCCTGAGCCAGCCCGGTACCCAGCAGGTGCAGGCGATCCTGACTCCGCTCGCCTTCTTCTCCATCCACAACTCTCCCTCCTCCGCCCAGTGCCCCAGGCCAGGTGCCACCCGGCCCCAGGGCTCCCCTCCCCTGCAGGATCCCCCAGGACCCTCTGGCCTCTGACCTCTGAGCCCCTGCCGCCTGGCATCGGTCTCAAGGAAGGAGGGAGGGCAGGATCACGGCTGTGGGCAAAGTTCAGCACCTGAACCAAGGCGCTGACGGTTGAGGGGCACCGGGGACTCAGCAGAGGCCCCTCCCCGGGCCTGGCTGCCCGGCAGCTGGGGTGGGAAAGGAGTTCAGACCAAAGGCTCCCGTCTGGCAGGAGCACGGCGGGGAGACCAGCTACGAAACAGGACACGTAGGGTCGGGGAGGGGCACCGGCCACATCTGCGGCCCACTAGCCACGTCATTTAGGGAAAGGGAATGACATGGTCAGGCTCAAGAACGTGGCACGCAGACGTGGGAAGGAACAGGCTGCAGAAGGCCCGCGCTCTGCAGCAACCTGTTCGGGGACATACCCAAGGGGCCCCCGGAAGTCACCGTGCACACACGCTCGCACACACGTGTGTACACTCGATGTGCCACGAACATCACGCTAACAGGGAGTACGCAGGTTATACGCACGTCCTGTCTACCATATGCTAACACACAATCCTGACATGCACACACGTGTCCTCTATATTTGCATATATGCATAATTACCATATACACAGACATTTGTCTTTTCTCATCTTTCCCTTCGCAGTTGGCAAACAGCAGGACAGTAAGAGCCACCGATCTTTAAGGACGCTCATGGAACTGATGTCTACGGGTCCAGAGATTCGGCTCCACAAGACGAGAAAGTTCTGGAGGTTGGTCGCACGACAACGCAAACACACTCGGCACGACTGAGCTGGACACGTAACACGGTTGGGACGGCGAATCTGAGGCCGTGGGCTTCGTGCCACGATGACAAGTGAAGATGTTTTTGAACGCTAGCTATACAGATGCACAAACTCATTATCACATGGCCCATCGCCCTTCTTTGTCCCCGGTGTCACAGAAGCTGGTGCCCAGCGGGTGTCACTCTCCACGTAGGCCTGCAATCCGTCTGGAAATAAGGGCAAGCGGCAGTTACCTTCCCCAGCACGCAGCGGGCCCTCACCGTGGAACGAGGGCCCCCAGCCCACAGCACCTCCGGGTCACGGTGGTGGCCAGTCAGCTAAGACACTGAGTGGGGGCAACGACACCGAGCCCCCAGCCGCCCCCCCCACGCACCAGGACGTGTAGAGTGTGCTGGTGGGGAGTGAGCTGTCAGCAGACACGAGCCTCGCATGCCCTGCTCCGAAGACGACACGGTCTAGGGACTCAGCAACAGCGCTGCCCCCTCTCCCCACGGCGGCAAGCGCGCGGCCGGCTGGCTAGCGGGGCTGGGTGTCAGCGTATTCTAGACGTGTGATCTACAATTCAGCAATCCCCTTTCTTCTTATGCAGTCAGGACCACACAAACATGCCTCTTTGTTGTCTCTAACTACATCTGCATGCGGAAACCGTTAACTTCTGGGGAATGGAAACCCATTTTTCAAATGCGAAAGAGCAAAGAAAAGAAAAAGAGAGAGGAAGGTACATTTGATTCTCATGCAGAAAACGTAAACGAAAGCTGATTTCATTTTTTCACCCCGAGCTGGTAAATGACGTTTGTAACTCGTCCCCGGTGGTTTCAAAATTACTAGCTGCGTCGTGGGGCGGCGTGGGGGGAACGAGCCCTTCTTGGAACAGATGCGTGTCACCCGCTTGAACCCTGCCAGCACTCTGCTCTCGGACAGCCTCACCGGCGACCGGTGCCCTGGGTGAGATGCCCTCGAAAGGGCATCATGAGGCCACCACTCTGTTGCCTGTGACACACACGCTCCCTCGGCCGAGACCGGCTCCCTCGGCTCGGCACGCAGCTCCCCGGGCAGACCTGGGTGACGCACAGCTCACACGGCCCCGCGGGGCGACAGACTCGGAATTCACCTGAGGTCCCCCGGATCTCTGCGCTCCCCGAGGCAATCAACCCCGGCTCAGAATCACACCAACAGGAGCTGGTTCCCCGAGCGAGGCAGGGCACGCGCCCACGTTACCAGATTAAAATTAGGCACCCTCGTTATTAAACTGTCACTGTAAAAGCCGGAAATACCATTTTTTTAAATGAATAGAAGAATTAATGGGTTTTTTTTTATTTGCCTGCCTTTGTGACACCCAGCCTGTCTCTTCTTATCAGGGCACTCATCAAACATGCTTCTGCCACATATGCACATTCAATCATTAGTACTTTCCCCAATTATAGTAACTGCTTATGTGTATCGCGGATCTCTTCTCCCAAATTAGTTCCCTTAACATTGATGATATGGCAAATGCTTTAGTAAGATACACTCCCAGGCCATGCAAGAGAAACACTTTCCCTTCTGACATATGTGGTCCCTAGCTCTGACCACAGAGCTGGCCCGTAGCGCCCGCCATCGGCCCGCCCGGCATTGGCCACAGGGCTCTCATCTCTAGGGGCCCAAGAGGGGCTTCCGTCCAGAGGGCCATGGGCAGGGGTCTCCCAGACTCCCCCGCCAAGCCCCCCGCAATGGGGAGAACCGGTGCTCCCATGGGCAGGTCCAGGCCAGGAGAAGCCGGCCCCGCCGCACCCCCGACGTGGGAGCTTTCTGCGACAGCTTACGTTTTATCTAAAAACTCGGGTGAAATGTCCATTCTGCCGCATAACACAACCCTGTTCTCTGCTCACTTGTTTTCCGACTGCGGCATCATACGTGACCATCCAGCTCACTGATTTCACGCCGGCCTCCCGGTGCCCAGGAAGACACACCCACTGCCTGTGGCCATCCCCTCGCCCCCGTGCCCTGGGCCCACCTCACCGCAGCGCCCTCAGTGTCCTCGCCAGCCAGGAGGCCCCGCACTGCTCCCGGCCTCTGCGTCTCCCGGGGAAGGGCACAGTCACTAAGTGAAGGTCACTCCTGTCCTTCGCACTTCGACTGAGAGCTCTGTGAGCCTGGGATCCGAAAGGAGGACACCACTGGCTGCTGGGAGAGTGAGCCAGGCTTGGAGAACAGGCCTGATGGCACTGCGCTGGGCGGGGACGGGGCAGGGACAGGGACAGGGAGAGAGGCCGGGGGCCAGACTCCAGACTCCAGACTCGGCCCCTGTGAGAAACCAGACAGACCCATAGCAAGGACACAGTCCCCGGAGAAGCAACAAACGAAAGTTCGTTCTCCCAATCCAACACGCTCCAAGTTTGCCTGATAACTACAAAGTATTCCTTTCTGTCCCAAGTAAAGCAGCACCCCAAGGACGGGGACCGACCCAGGGTTCTGATATCCACTGCCGTGCCTCCCCCCGGTGCCCTGAGCTGGCTGTGGCACTCCCGCAACACCGGCCGGCGCGGAGGACGGTCCTAGACGCTGGGAAACGGAGGAAAAGGGCCAGGCCGGGGGACAGGAGTGCTAAGTGAGCCCCAGGCCACACACGCCTGCAGAGCGCAGAGGACGGCCTTCTCCCAGGGAGGAGCAGAGGCCGACGAGGGCCGAAGCACCACAGGGGACGAAGGAAGCTGGGAACGGAACCTGTGATGGAGAAAGGCGCGGGAAGATGAAGCAGGTGAGACTCAGAGTACCCCCTCTGCATGACAAGAAGGCCGGGAGATACTCCCAGACCCTCGTGGCCCACCCTGAGCACAGACCCTGGCCGAGCAGGTGAGCCCAGGTGCCAGAGACGGGAATGTGGATGCTCGGCACACGTCGCGGGGGGGTGGGGGGGGGGGCTCCTGTGGGAAGAGCCTCTTCCTGACTCTCTCTCAGCAGCACCGGCACCCGGGCTCTCCTGCCTGGCCTCTCGTGGGACTCGTGTGGTCATAGGCCCAACGGCCCCTCCCGCTGTGGAAGGAAGCCCCCTCCCCAGCTCCCTGGGAAAAAGAAAGCTCTACTCCAGGCCTCCGGGAGAAAGCCTGAGCCTCCGCTTCCCTGAGCCCGGGCCTCTCGACCTCGTTCACACCATGGCGAGCAAAGAAAAGGCTCTTCAAGCAGCCCGAGGCCGCTCTAAGCCGCGGCAGGAGAGCAAAAACTGGAGGACGAGGATCCAGCTGTGAGTGTGGCACACGCAGCCCGGCCCCGCGAGGGAGGACCTGGAAGGCAGAGATGGGCTGTGGGAAGGGGCGGCCGCACACTCCCTCTGCTTCGCTGCGTCCCGACCGTAAGCCCACGGGAAGGAGCCCTGAAGCCCGGGGGCAGCACCGCTGAGCAGCGGGGCCAAGGTCGGCAGCAGTGACGTGCACACGCCTGGCCTCGTTCTATCCATTTCCGGCCCCGGGCGCTTCCAGAGGACGGGGCGACAAGAGCGGGACTCGGAGCCCCGAACTGCGGCCTCCTCGGCTGCTCCTCATCACAAGGCAGGAAAAGGCCAGGGTCCAGGAGAAACGACGGCCAGGCTCGGGGATGACAAGGACGTTGTGACTACACCTTCGGTCCCTAGCGAAAGGGAGCCACCCAGCCACCCAGAAGAGGCGGTCCCCTATCGCGGCCCTAGAAACCCACTCGAGCCCCTGATGCAGACACTCACGAGGGCCCAGGGCGGGAACGCTCAGGAAATGGGTGGAGGCTGGTTTACACAGTCAGGCAAAGGGCACGGGTGGCAGAATCTGGGGAAGGGAAGCTGCACGCAGCCCTACGGCCCCCACAGGCAAGGCAAGGGGCCTGAGTTTTATTCTAGACAATGGGAAGCCATGGGCCTCGGGGCAGGTGCGCCACGACTAGGAGACAGGGAATGCTGATGTAGTCACGACGCAGGCGAAAGACGAAGACTAGAGGCGGGGTCCCAGGGAGCAAGCTTCAAGGGTGAGGGTCAAGGCCACCGGCACGGAGAGCCAAACGCCGTGAGAACAGGAGCCAGGGGCACGGCTACGAGAGGAGGCGGGACCACAGGTGAGAGGGCCACCGCCAGAGCCAGGCAAGAGTCCTAGCTCGGAGAGGAACACGGGGCCCAGGCCCAATGCCACCCCTAAGGTCTCGTTGGCTGGTGGGCTGATGGGGACCCAGGAGCATGGCCCGGGAGCAGGTCCGGTCCCGAGGGTGGCCGGGGCAGCTGGGGGCCTCGGGAGCCGGGGGACGAGCTGGGTGACGGGCAGGAGGCCTCTGCGGGAGCCGTGCGGGTTACTCCAACCATGCCCGGGCCGGACACAGGGCAGCCCCACGCCATGGAAGCGAGGGGGCCGGCGCCTCGATGCCACGAGCACGCCAGCCCCACGGGCGCCTGCTGCACCTCCTTAAGAAACACCGTGGAGTCCAGGCGAGAGAGAAGAGCGGCCTGGGGGCCCGCGGGCAAGGCTGGCCTCAGCCGTCCTGGCCCAGCTGCACCCCGGGCCCCGCCGACGGGCCGGAAATCCAGACGCCTCCGGGCAGAACCACAGTCCCGGGCCTGCAGGCTGGACGGGAGCAGGCGGGCGCTGGGGAGGGAAGGCGGCCGCGGCGCTTACAGCTGGGGAAGTGGTGAGGATTGCACGCCGCGGAGGGAGAATTTCATCACCCGACCGCCACCAGAGCACCTCGTCCCAGAAACTCTGCCATTCCTCCTCCAGTGCTGGGAGGCCCAGGGCGAGCGGCTCAGCGCGCAGCAAGCACGAGAGGAGCCGGACTCTCCTACTTCACACGCGCTCCCATGTGTGTTCATGCCCATGCGCATGCAGGTACACGTGTGTCTCTATGCATGCACACACGTGTACGTGTGTGTCGGTGTGCAAACACGTGTGTGCATGTCTGTGTGTGTACACGGCATACTTGTGCATGTGTGTATATGTGTCTGTGTGCACGCATATACGTGTGCCTGAGTGTGCACATACACGTGTGCATGTGTCTGGTGTGTGTGTACACGTGTGCTGTGTGGATGTGTGTGCATATACACAAGTGTGTTCATACACGCACACATATGCATGTGTCTGTGTGTGTGCACATGTACATGTGTGTGTGTCCATGTGTCAGAGTGCATGTGTACACATGTGCTGTGGGCATGTGTGTGCGTACACACGAGTGTGTGGCTGCGCGTACGCGTCTGTGTGTGTACACACGTACACCTGTGTGTGCATGCACGTGTACACGTGTGTGTGTGTGCATGCCTGTCAGCGCCCAGGGCCGTCCATCCCAGAACTGAACTGTGAACTAAAGAGGGGGAGGACAGGGCACTGGTGACGAGTGTGTGCCTGTGCGTACGCGTCTGTGTGCATACACACGTACACTTATGTGTGTGCGTGCACATGTACACATGTGTGTGTGTGCGCATGCCTGTCAGCGCCCAGGGCCGTCCATCCCAGAACTGAACTGTGAACTAAAGAGGGGAAGGACAGGGCACTGGTGACGAGTGTGTGCATGCGCGTACGCGTCTGTGTGCATACACACGTACACTTATGTGTGTGCGTGCACATGTACATGTGTGTGTGTGCGCATGCCTGTCAGTGCCTAGGGCCGTCCATCCCAAAAC
>CM052883.1:171382831-171398206 GCA_028534135.1 Potos flavus
GCGCTTCGCGGGCAGGACCCGCCCCGCCTTCTCAGGACACCCTCAGAAGTGTCCACCTCTGCGCCGGGCTGGAGAGCTAGCGGGGGTCTGACGCCTTCCAGGGCGTCCTCAGGTAACTGCCTTGGTTCTCTTGGGTTGCCTGGGAGCACTGCCCTGAGGGCTGGGGGATGAGTCAGGAGGAAGCAGCCACAGGTGTCAGGAGACCAGCCCCCGCCATCTCGTGGCTCCACTGCCCCCACTCCAAGGGCTCCTCCCAGGGCTGTCAGCAGCCAGGCCAGCTGGTGGAGGCGGAGAATGGACGAATCTCCCTGATGAAGCTTCTCGATCACCCCTATCCACCTTGCCAGCCGGCCAGCTCCAACCACATGCCACTGCCTTCCAGGGCCCAAGGTACACCCAGGAGAAGGGCACCCAGGAAGGTCAGGGTACCCAGCATCTGTTGCCACAGAAGCGAGTCCCGGGGAGCCCCTCATTTCTAGACCCTGCTGAGCCCTCTCCCCGGCTGTGACCTCCAAAGAGGGCCGCTACAGGACCCCCGAGATAAAATCTGTGCGCGGCACGGCAGCAACCCCCATGGAACGCTGTCCTGGATCTGCGGCTAGGCCGCAGAGAGCAGAGGGCTCCGTGGAGGGTGCCGTCCACTGGGTCCCTCCTCAGCACCCATCCCCTCTCTCCCTCCTTCCAGCCACAGTGATTTCCGCACAAGGAACGTGGACTCCCCAAGTGGCTTCTGGAAGAGGCTGAGCCGCTCCGCATTCCATACCCTTGGCCAGTGACGGTTCAGAGGTGGACAAGGGACCTCAGTCATACTGAACAGAATAAACCCAAGTCTTCTGCTGGGACAAATGTGCTCTCTTTCCTAACGGCATAGACCAGGATACACGAAGCCCTCAGAGCAGCTGGCAGGACCCTCTTCCGCCAGAAGCTGACTCTCCCAAACGGGGGAAGGAAACAAGCTCATCTTGATGACGTTGTGGAGGAGCTGGATCAAGCCCTGCCTGAACTCTTCCCCACCTGACTTTCTGGGAAAGCAAGTCAGTCAATTCCCTGCAGTACACAGTGCTCTGTGACTCCGCCACGGAGAGATCCCATCTGACGGACAGCTCCTGGAAATACCTTCCTGCTCGATGCTGAGAGCTGCTCATAAGACTCCCTTAAAGAGACTTTCCCATAACCCCAAGGAAGACATAATCTGGTTTCCTGTTTCCTAGCTCCTCCATTCACCAGAGCCCCCGGCTCCTACAACAAGGTCGTAGTTGTCCCCCTGCATTCATACCCACAGAGCCACCCATGAGAGGCCGTGCCCACCAGGCACCAGAAGCACCCAGCCCCCCGTCGCCAAGCTCTTCACCAGCCTCCCCAGGGAGCACTGCCCCCTCACCCCACCGCCGCACCCTCTCCACCCCAAACCGTGCACCCAGGCCACGCAGGCTCCCTCGAGCCACCAGCACACGGAACGGCCTTCTGACAGCATGGCAGCCGCGCGGCAGCAGGTGAGCAAGGCTCAGTCCATAAGGCTAAGGCTCCCTGCTGGCGCGTGACCCAGAAGGGCGAAGAGAAGCGGCAAGGGGGCAAACCTGCCGCTGGACTCGCAACATGCGTCTGCGTGCTCCTGGGACAGCCCCCTTTTCCAGAACGCCAGGGAGCATCACAGACAGCAAAATCCCAGCGCGAACTGTCCATCACGTATGCTCAAGGCTCATCCCCAGGGCTGCAGACCTCTGCACCCCTGGCCGGGGAACGAATCGCACCACGGCCCAGGGCCAGGCGCAGCGGGACGGCCACCACGGCCAGGCCCAGGCCCTGTGTGCGGCTCGCAGCCTGGCCTCTGGGACCCTGGCACGCGCGCGGTGCCCTGGGAGCTGCCACTGTCCGGCGGGCAGTGGGCTGGGTGCTGCTGAGCGGTCAAGAGAGGATCTCTGCCGGCAAAGACAGACACCGGCTCCCAGACACGACCGAGGTCCTCCGGGGAGGTGTTCACCCAGCCGTGACCTCGGCAGGTGCAGGCAGAGACAGGCTGCGCCGGCACAGGGACCTCAGGGAGCCCCGAAGTTATGTAAGGGACACCAAAGTCACCATCACTGCCCTTGCACACGACCGCCTACCTGAGACCTGCCCAAGGAGAGGCGGAGGAGAAGGGCCGAGCCTTGGGGACAGGCTCCTGGGCCCTGCAACAGCCCCAGCGGCCTCCCCGCCTACGGACAGGATGTCGGACTCGCAGACACGAGGCAGCGCCAGCCATGCGACGAGGTCATGGCTGTGAAGCTGGGATCGCAACCTCAGTCTGACTCCCCACCCGTGTCTGTCCTCAGCACCCCAGAGCCACAGGAGGCAAAATGTCCCCATCTGTGGAGACCCCTCCCGTCCACGCCAGGCCAATCAGCACCCCGGGAACAGAAGCAACGGAGCCCCGAGTCGGAGCCCCGCCCACACCCACAGCAAGTCCACCCGGGGAGCTGGCCCCGGAGCGCGGTCCCACTGCAAGCCTGTCGCTCGGCCCCGCCTGCTATTTAACGGAAAGAATTCTGGGGGCGCCTGGGTGGCTCAGTTGGTGAGGGTCCGACTCAATCTCGGCTCAGGTCGTGATCTCAGGGTCGGGAGATCGAGCCCCGCGTCGGGTCCGTGCTGGCCATGGAGCCCGCTTGAGAGTCTCCCTCTCCCTCTGCCCCTCCCCGCCCCGGAAAAAGGAATTCTGAAAATAACGGTTTCCTCAAAATGCAACACGTTTAGATGACATTCTCCATTCTGACACAGGAAGACAATATTTGGGGGTGGAGCTGGGGACACACTTTACGCTGTTGTTTGTGGACCCCATGGCCCAAAAGGTCAACTCTCCCCATCAGCCTGGAAGGGTGAGCGGATGCTCCTCTGCTGGGGGCCCAATCCCGGCGAGGCTCGCGGCCACTGGGGGCAGAGGGGGGGGACCTGGCCGGCCCAGGCTTCCTCGGGGCACTCGAGAACGCATGACAGGCGGGATGCTGCAAGGGACTGCTGCCCACACCAACAATAGGGGATGCATGGGTGCTGCCGCAAAACCAACAGGACGGCAAAGGTGAAAGGAAAACAATGTGCTTTGGAGAAAAAACTCACAAGGAGACGGAGGCAAGAAGTACGGTGCTGGGGCCCTGTTCTCCACCGAGATACTCTGAGGACACAGTTACCTGGAGAGAAACCCCTCGCAGGGGCCAAGTGAAGCTCAGACTTAGCCTCTGACTCCCCACGTATAAAAACAACAGCTGGATTAGAGGCAGGCTCAGGTCCCTTCCAGAATGTTCTCTATGCTCACTCCCAGAGCTCGGGCTCTCACAGCTCCTCTAAGGAGTCCTGACCCAGAAGAGGGCTCCCAGGAACACTGGCTGGATGAGGGAAGGGCCTCCCATGTCCCCCTAGTGTGGGCTGCCCTCACTTCTCGCCCAGAGCCCTCTCCGCCGGCGCCCCAGGCCAAGCACGCTCCAGAGAGGGGCCCCCCGGGGGCCTCGCGGAGGAAGCGCGCACACCCACATCCCCAACCGTGTTGCCTCCATCAGGTTAGACGAGGGAAGCCAGGCGCCCGGCACCTCGCAGGAGTCAGAGAGAAGACAGAAACCTCGATGAAGCTACAAGCCGACTGCACGCGTGAGCAAGGGAGGAAGTCCTTCGCGGACTCCAGCGCCGCCAGCCAGCCC
Organism: Potos flavus; assembly: GCA_028534135.1. Lineage (NCBI taxonomy): Eukaryota > Metazoa > Chordata > Mammalia > Carnivora > Procyonidae > Potos > Potos flavus. Next base: position 171,386,497 of record CM052883.1, read on the forward strand.
CCTGGTTTGTGGCCCGCTCGCCCTTCCTCACACACTCCAGCCTTGGAGCCCTCACGGCTCGCTGCTGTGACCCTGCAACTCTGGATCTGGCTAAAAAACACCCCGACCCAACCGGGGTGGCCTCCGCGGCCGCTGTTCCCCAGCCCCCGGCTCCCCACGAGCTGGTGCACCTGTGCGCGCTCGCCCCCTCTTCCTCCTGTCCCCAGCCACGTCTCTGCTCACAGGGCAGCGGCTGGAGCTTCCTGGTCAAGATGGGGGAGTGGGGGGGGGGGAGGCGGGGCGCTCTGCACCTGCTACCGAGTCCTCCCAACGCAGGGAGCATTCGCTGTTCCACGCCCCCCCCACCTGACACCTGGACTTGGGCTGGGGGCAGCTGAGGCTTTGCCAAATAATAACTGGCCCATTAGAAACTTCTAGGAAACCTGCTCCCAACCACAAGCATCACCGCCACTCCCCCACCAAAGAGGGCCCAGTGGGGGGCCACCAAACCTTGTCTTCCCAAGTCTGGAAAAGCCCCGTCCCAGCACACAGCACCACACAGAGCAGCGGCTCCGGGGGGAGCGCTCGGCTCCGTCCCTGTCTCAGCGACACCCCCGCGTGGGGGGGCCGGCTCGGGCTTTCGGGCCCTAAGAACTCATTTATTGTTTCAGGCTCCAACTTCAGTCCAACAAAAGCACTTGACTCTCACAGACGCAATACTGCATAAACAATAGTAAATGAGCACAGCCGAACTCCACGTTTTTGAACAGAGTAGGCGACAAAATGTTTATATCCGCACCCATATGAATGAAGGTGTCATACGAAAATTATAAGGCTAAATAAGAAACGACTGCATGATGTCATTAATTCTGCTATGAAGCAAACGGGGGGAAATGTCATTAGTAAAAGCAGCAGCGAGCCCTCCGAGCACTGGAGCCCAAGGCGGCCTGGCGGGGGACAAGCTTACGCGCTTCTCTGAACCCCCAGAATCCACTCCACTTGTATTTACAGAGTCTACTTAAAAGCATGTAATAATCTCTGAAATCAGGACCAAGCAGTTTCCAGATTGAGGCGGGGAGGAAATGGGCAATTCCAGAGCGCCGGCAGGAACGGGTGCGCGAGGCCCAAGAAGCACGTCCCGTCCGGGCTCTCCGGCCAGGCCGAGGGCGCGCCCCTTCCTCAGCCACGCCACCGGTCATCCCCAGAGTGCCTCCACCCCACGGAGCCCCCAGCGAGGGAGAAAGGACCCTGAACTACAAATGGCCCAAGGGGCTACTGGTATTCCCCGACTGGATCCTGCAAGGAAGGAGCAAAAAGGATGCTGGGCTTGTGTGTATCGGGGAACTAAAGAATTACACCCATGAGGGTCAGGGAAAGAGGAGATGGAGAAAGCTGGTGGGGAGGAACGGGAACAGCGTGTACCAGGCATGTGGGTTGAAAGGGGGCTTGCAGAGCAAAGCAGGCAAGGGGCTGAAGCTCAGCGAACCGGACAGGAGGCCGGGATCGGGCAGGCCTCCCAGGGTCCGAGGACAGGAGGAAGCCAGGAGACAGGGTTTCGAGCAAGGGAATGGAGGGGACAGGTGGACTTCTGGTGGGGACCACTTGGGCTACCACTAGCAGCAGCGACCGTGCCAGCACCGCCCAGACCCAGCAGGCCAGCTCCCCGCAAGGAGAGCTTACAGGCGAGTCGGGGAAACAAATCCCCTAAATTCTTCTAACGCTAAGCATATTTATCAACTTCCCCAGGACTTGGTTTTTCTCCTTTATAAATAATGAAGTTGAAGAGTGTTTACCCCCAATGGTAATACCAGGCTTAAAATTAAAAAAAAAAAAAAAAAAAAAGCATTACTATTAAAAAGTAATACAAGCTCAGAGCAAAAACGTACACACGACCAATATCTATGAAAAGTCAAGAGAGTCCCTCACATCCCAATTCCCGGACACCCCAGATGACCACATTTATCACTTAGAGACCCAAGTAGTTCAAAATAAATAAATAAATAAATAAAAACAAGGAACCCCCAGGTACTACTGCTCAGCACCTACTTTCCCAACATGCTGCCTGCGCACCCACATTCCACAGGACAAAAATACCAAAAGGTATTTAATAAGTACCGCCTTTATAAATAATGTGGCGATACATTATTTATAACGTATCCTGTACATATCTGGATATCTAAGCACCTATCATATTCTTTCCCAAGAATAAATCGTCCCAACAAGCAGAATTACTGAGATCAGAGAAACCACCATTTCAATTTTTGACACATAAAACTTTTCTGGAGAATAGCTAAGTAATTACGATTTGCTCTCCAGAAAGCAAATAATAGTAACAGCCAACACCGAACATTGTGCTCACTATGTGCCCAATTCTAAGCACTTGCCACATAATAATTATATTTCGATTTCACAGAAACTATGGAAGATAGGAATTGTGATCCCAACCAACAAGTGTTACCAAACCACCTTTGCTGATACGGTGGGCGTAAATGGAATCTTCCACCTGAAACTCCCCATTAATAAAGCTAAGCTTTTTACATTAGCTACCATGATTTGTATTATTTATGGGCTTTGCTCATTTTACAATAGGGATGCTCATCCTTTTCTTATTGGTTTGCAAAAGCTCTTTATATGTTGGCTATTAGGCTCATATAGGCACATCTTGTTATATACTTTTTCTCTCATTGTCTCTGAACCTCACTTAGGGAATCTTCTGCCAAAAAGAATTTTCTTTAATGTTTATGCTGTTAAATCCATCAGTAGTTTATCTTTAAGGTTTCTGGATTGGTGTTACAGTAAGAATAGATTAAATTGGTAGTTTTTCAAGGTTTTTGGTCCTTAGAATGCTTTCTTCCAATAAAATCTTCCAAGACAATCCCGCAGACAGAACAGCGAAGGCCAAAGTGCTTTGGCTGAAACGGACGTGGAGCCCAAGGTTCCCCCCACCGTCCTCGCCGCCCCCCAGGCGGGCTCAGAAGGTCCAAGCACTGGACGCCACCACCGCCAGCCAGCACGGTTGTTAAGATCCCTCCCAGTCCTACGATGTCACACGCGTGACAGCAGACAGCATGAGAAAACCTGAATTACTTCCCAGACCCCACTGAACCCAAAAGATCTTCCCAACAGTCATCTTCTCAAAGAGGCTATGCTCTCCCAAGTGCCTCAGCAGCACTGAACTTCAGCTTGCAGAGCCCGGAAGACAGGGAACCAGCACCTGGGACTCGATACAGCCAGGAGTGCCAGATGCTCGGTTTCCACCTCTCTCTCGGGTTCCTCCTCTGCAAAACGGGCCCAGTGGCAGCCACTTCAAAAGGCCCTGGGAGAGGGAGATGGGATGTACGCGGCTAGTACTTAGAACAACACGTGGCCCCTAGCAGGTGCTCAAGAAACGTTAGCTACCGGTCTGTTACAATCACTAGCTGGCGGTATGATCTGCTCACTAGGAAAGACGTTCCGGTTTCCATGCTGACTGATGCAGACGCTGCTCTGTCCTGATGTTACAGGGACGATCGCGGGAGACGCCCCGTGTAGGGCCCTGGACCTTCCCTCCGGCACGTGAAGTAGGAGGCAGGTCAGAAAGGGCATGCGAGTGGCTGCAGACCCCATAGCCCACGCCGCACCCCTAAACAGACCCCCAGAAGAGAAAACTGATCTTCGGAAGAGAACTCACAGATCTTACTTCGGCACATTTTTTTCCCAAAAGGGACACTCTGTAAACATAGGCTGTGAAGGTCTGTTAAAACACAGCATCAATTCTGACATGGACTGACTTAAGCCAGAAGACGCTACACCTTTCTCTAAGGTCAAGACCAAAGGCCCCGAGCCCCCTGCACACCCCAGCACATGCCGACTGTCTGAGATGGAAACCAAAACTCCCTCCCAAACTTGATGCCTGCCCCTCCCACCCCAGGATCAATGGGGGGCTGCCCCCGACGGGGCAAGGACTCGAACTCTGGCGAGAAGAGCAGGGGCTGGGGCCCAGCTTCACAGGCTACAGAGCGAGGGCAAAATCTGAAGCTTACACTCACACACACACACACACACACACACACACACACAGGGAGGCTGGGCAGGCTCCTAGCCCCAGCTGCAGTCATCGATTCCGGTCCAGGAACGCAAGCCTGGCCACAGCCTGTCGCCCGCGGCCTCCTGGCGCAGCAGTTGTCTCCCGTTCCCTGCGTCTCCCCCGCTCCCTACATCAGGTATTAATCTATTCCTCAGGGCAGCTTCTGAGCGATGAAAGCCCAGCCGTTTTCAATAGAGAACGGTATGGCCGGATTCTACCGGAGTGATGAAATGTTTCTTCTGCTCTGGCAATTAAGACAGCACAAAGTCGCCTTTCCTCTGGTGCCACCCCCAACATCAAAGGATGAGAAATTCAAAGCCATTCATGCTGCATTGAAACCTCACAATGAAGCTGGGAAATGGAAGTCGATTACTGGGCATAAATATGCAGTAGTTAAAAGGAAAGAGTTATAACGAAATTAAACTGCAGCAACCCCACAACGTGTGGAAACTTCCAGAACTGGAGTCCCCCTGGTACACAGCAAGAGGGACAGCCTTATAAAGCAGGTTTCTGACCGCTGAAAGTCAAGATCGGCCACTCCAGCGGCACATGGCCAGGGTGCCATGCCGCTCTGTCGACCTTGCTACGGCAACGGCCCCCCAAGGCCTCTGAGAACATGGCATGCGGACAGTTTGATTTTGCAGGGCTGGGAAGCTGCTGACCACAGAACATTCTGGCTCGGGGCTGCTGTGGCCACATCTGTCCTTGCTCCCTAGGCCATCCAGGCCGACCGGAGTCCACAGTCATCCGCTCGCTGCGCCCCACACCCCCAGCCCCAGGGGCTCCCCCCCCAGGCTCTCCCACTGCCAGCTTGCAGGAGAATGAACTAACCCTAAAGAGGGCAGTGTTCCGTCTGCCTGCTGCATTAATCCCGCTCCTCTTCTGACTACCGCTCTCTTTAGGACGGTATTTGATCTTTAAAATAAAAGCCCAGAACCCAGAAAGCTATAGAAGTCTTACAATGTGTCAGGGTGTGTGGTTTTTAAGGCAGGAAAATACTTGCCTCCCACACAAATGTGAATTCTGGGGAAAGATGCCACAGATCCAAGGGAGTAGAATATCTGGGAAAGCTTGATCAGTCTTAAAAATAGATAATTGAACACAGATTTTAGAATTCTCAGGAGCTACCTGAAAAAAAAAATTAAATCTCGCCTATTTTTGATATCCAAAACTCCATTCTGATGAAACTTCTAACAGGGTGGCATTTTGCATTTCCAATTATAATAGAGTAATTGTGTTGCTATAGTTACTGCAAAATTCTGCAATAACTTTTGTTGCTTTGTAATTGCTGGAGTGTATATTCGTGTACAAGCAGCTGACTTTTCCTGATTCGATGCCGCTCCTTCCTCTCCCCGATCGCCACCAACCACCACCTCCCCTGGCTCAATTCTGAAACCAGTTTCATAGGACCATCCCTAATGTAATGCGAGGAATTATCACAGGCAATTAAAACTCCAGGCAATCACGATCGGATTACAAAAGAAAAAGTGAAACCAGGCCAAGGTGCAAACCCACCAGCATTCCCCGAATCTTGCTGGGCTGGCGCTGGGTGAGGGCTGTTTACATGTTTACTCCCAGGCCTTCCACGCTTAGGCGGTTTGTGGGAATAAACAGAAAAGCCTGAGTAGAGAAAAGAGAGGAAGCAAAGTAACTGCCCAGGCCCCTTCCTCCCTCACCGAGGGCAGGCAGCGCGGCTCTCGGCAAGCAATTAGGTAGGTCTCTACAGTAATGCAATTAAGATTTAGTTAAGAAAGTCATTAGTTTTAAAATAACTTAAGTTTAATTTCTGCAACGCTTTATTTGAAAATTGTGTCACAGCAGGTCAATTTACAACATGCAATAAAGAAAACACTCGTATCAGCTGCTGCAAGTTATTACAAATTTTTGATGTGCATTAAATGAGTACACTGGGTTCCACCCCCGGCCTTTCCAACTGATACGCGCGGTCTCGTGCTGTAACAGTGTCAAATATTTCAACGTTAAATGTAAATACGAGATAATTTGCTTATAATCCCGTGGTGTGTTTTTGCAATGCCGGGAAACGCGGCCCCCACCGTCTGGGCAGGACCGGACCACATCCCGGCCTGTGGAAAGCCTGCGGGCACCCGGCCGGGGTCGCGGGCAGCACCCCCACCCCTCCCGTCACGGACCGGGGCACCCGCGCCGCGAGCCCCGGGCAGGGACGTTTTTCTGCAAACTCACAGCCCTGGACAAAGTTACATAAACGGCGCCCGCCCGGCTCCGGGCGCCCCCCGGCCCACCTGCCGAGGGCTCGGCCTGGGCGGGCGCCGGGCGCGTGCTCCCCCCCTCCCCCCCAGAGGCCAGCCGACCGTCCTGGCCCGGCCTCGGCCGCCCGGCTGCAGGGAAGGGTCCAGGACGGGCTCGGGCTCCCGCTCCGGAAAACCCACGGGCTGGGCGCCACGCGCGGCCTGGCGCACGGGCCGGGGCCGGGGCGCGGACCCGGGCGTCCACCTGCCGGGCCGGCGGCGGGGGGGGGGGGCGTGGGGCCGGCGGCCTGCGGGCGGGGGGAGGGGGCGGGCGGGGGGCGGACAATGGCCCGCGGGCCGGGGCCGGGCCGGGGCTGCGCTTACCGCGGCGGCGGCGGCGGCGGGGCGGGCGCTCTAGCCCCGCGCGGGCGCTCCGAGCCGCATCTCCTCAGCCTGCGCCGCCACCACCACCACCGCCGGCGGCGGGCGGGCGGGCGGGCGCTCGGGCGGCGGCGACAGCGGGGACGCGGCCGCGGCGCGCCGGGCCCAGGCTGCTGAGGCGGCGGCGCGGGCGGGCGGGCGCGCGGGCTCGGGCGCGGGCGGCGGCGGGGACGGTGCTCCGCGGCGGCGGCCCCACAACCTCCCCTCCTCATTCACAAAAAATTGACCCACGTTGAACCATGATGCCGCTCCCCCCTCCAGCACGGAGCCGGGCGCTGATAGGCCACGCCCGACGCCCGTCAGCCGCCCCGGCCCCGCCCCTCAGCCGGCGGCTCCACAGCCATTGGCTGCGCCAGCCTTGCATCACCTCCCCTCTCGGGCCCCTCCCCCCTGCCTGATTTCTAACGAAGAGCTCGTCAATTACGGCTCGGCCCCGCCCTCCGGCCGCCCTCCCCGGCCGCCTGGCCGTCCTTCCATTGGCCCACTGGGGCCCCGGGTACCGCCCCGTGTGCTCCCGCCCCTCGTCCTGCGGCCACCAACCGCCAGGCCGGACGCCCTACAAACGGCAAGGAGGCTCCACCTCTGCCCGCCTTCCAGCACACGTCCTGGACCCCATTGGCTGTCCGAGATGCCACTCTTAGGGGGCGGGGCTACCAAAGGACGCTCCAGGCGCCAGCCGCTGGGAGCTTCGCGGTTGAGAAAGCGCAGGGAGCCGGGCGGGTTGTGATTGTAAACGTAGACCCTCGCCCTGGCGAGCTCCACTCAGCAGCCCCGGAGAGCTGTTTTGCGCCGGCCGAGCGGTCAGGACCGCGTGCCTGAGCGCCTAGCGGGCGCACACTTGGGCGCAGGCTGAGGCAGAGGGCCGCTCGGGCCTGGCCGCGGCCTCCATCTTGGGTACTGGCGGCGGTCACGTGGTGCGGCGTGCTCCCGGAGACGCACGGGCGGCGCGGAGGACGAGTGCGCAGGCGCGGCGGGCCCCGCCCTGCCCCGCGGCGGGAACGCGGCCTCCGGGGCGGGGGGCGCGGGCCGACGGGTCCGTCCGGGGGGCGGGAGGCGGGCCCTCCGCGCCTGCGCCGCCGGCGAGTCGTAGGGCGTGCGCTGGGCTCCGTCGGCCGGTCCGCGCCCGGGGCTGCCGGGGCGGGGTGCTTCGGGCGGTGCCGAGTGGCCGCTTCGAGTCCCGCCGGGCCCTGGGCGCCCCGTGGGCAGTCGGTCGGCGGGCGCGCAGGGTCCCGGCCCCGACCGCCGGCCTGCTCCTGTCTCAGCAGCGCCCTCAGCCTCGCAGCGGCGGCGCGCGTCCTGCTCTCGCGTCGCGGGCGTGGCCCCGCGGGAGGGAGCCCCTGCGGCGGGTGTGCGGGGCCCCGGGCGGGCGTGCACACCTGCGTGCGGGCGGCGCGGTCGGGGGCCACGGTGCGGACGGTTAGCGCGTCCGTCAAGCTTTGTACCTGGCGGGGTACTTGGAAACCCGTCCAGGTGTGTCGGAACCCAAACTGGGGACCCCAAACCCTTGGGATCTCAATAATCGAATTTCGTTCAGTACGTCGTCTCGTCTCTAAAGCAGCTTCTTAGAAAGCAGACTGTAGAGAGATCATTTAACGGAATCCAGCGTGTTTGGGTTTTGGGGGTTTTTCCCTGGTGCCGAACGGCCCTTACTGGTCAGGCTCTGCCGAGCCGAACTCGGACCCTGGCGTTCTCCTGCAGTGCGCGTGAAGATACACGCGGCGGGTCCGCGCAGCTGGAACGTCCCCAGCGGGAGACCCTCGGTCGTGGTGGCGGTGTTCAGGTCCTCGGAAATCACCCGCGGGGCGAGGGGAGGCGCGGCCCCTCGTCCGCGCCCTCCGTGCCCGGCATCACCTGACAAGGCCCATACCCTTCACTCATCCACTGAAACCTCAGCCTTTCCAAGTTTCACAGCCCAGATGCTTTTTCAGGAGAGAAAAGTAGCTTTCCTGGTGTTATTTTATTTGAAGTATTGAGGAACCTGGGGTGGGGGTGGGGGGTGGCGGTAAGTCTATCAACTCTCCAGAACTTAGAATCGGAAAACAGGTCAGTTTGGTTATCAGTCGTAGGATAATCCTGGAGACAGACAGAGGTGAAAGCTCATGGGGTATCTGTGACAAAGTTGGCCTGGGGGATGCTGGCAGAGATGCATTTGCTTATCTTGAGGGCCTTTCCTTTTAGAAATGAGCAGAAATTGGTTTTAATACTGTCCTTGATCATTGATGCCCAAGGGAAAAAAATGTACCTATGTCAGTAAAAATTGAATTTTCAAAGTGAAAAGGCACAATTTTACAATATTTTAAATATGTTGAAGTAAGTAATGATTAGAAAACCTTGGGCATTCCAAGTAGAAATGCCTATCCTAAGATAGCTTAACTTTGAAGCAAATGAATGGTGAATTGCAGGATTTTAAAACAAAAGGCATAGCTGAAGAAAATTACTAGTGACCTCGCCGATGACCGAAGAGGTGCATTTATCAAATGTTCATATAAGGTGAGAGAGAATCGGGCCGAGTGAGATTCAGATGATAAAAATTAAGTTACAGAGTTGTTTCACGGATTATCTGTGAAGTATACAATAATCAGAAAATGCAGGGGAAATGCATACAAGTCTAGTATAATTAATTTTACAAATACAAAATAAGAGGTACGTGCCTGGAGAAACAGTCCCGTGGGAGGGTTCTGGGGTCTAATCCGGGGCAGGATTAATGAAAAGGTAGAATTGCATTCAGAGGGATAAGTAGTCGTGTTGTGATGTGCGGGGGAGCCTTGCCTACAGTTCTCAGAGCTTCCCCGAAGGGCGAGCCAAGAGCCCCACTCACCTTCTCTGGGGAAGAACGTGGGAGCCTGAGCAGCTGTGTCTCCCCTTCGTCTCTGAGGGGGTGTGTGGCCTTCTTACTGGCTGACGGCCAGTAAGAAGGATTAGGACAGGAGAGGCGTGCACAGAGAAAGGAAGGTCTCTAACACTGAAGCCGAGGGGGCAGGCGTGATACCACCCCGAACACCGGGCCACATCCACTTGGGGCTTCAAAGACATTTTACAGAGGGCCCCAAACTCAAGAGGGTTGTTTCAGAAAGAAAATGAATCCCAGTGTTAAGTGAAGGAAACAAATCTTTCAATCAAAAATAAAAACAGCCCCCAAAGACTCAAAGAGAAAAAATCTAGAAGTTCCATAGGGTGGCCAATTATAAATATACAAAAAATATGGAAAACAACACCCAATAGCTTTCAGATGTACATTCAATCAATAATTATAAATGCTACTATTTATCGAGTTTTGCTATGTGGCAGGCATTATGGTTAGCACTATCAATGCATTAGAAAAACATGACAGAAAATTCCCAATCACATTGGCAAAAGAACATTTTAAATACCTACATGTAACATTAAAGCCCAGTGGAACTTCATGGGACTTGACAAATGGTGGAATCATTCACTTGGGATAAGAAACATTTGAGGACAGTCCAAAAAAAAAAAAAGTAATAGGGGGGAAAGTGCTCCCAGAAAACAGAACCTATTATCGAGGCCCCATAATGAAAACAATGTGGCACTGGCCAAGATCAATGGAAAGTCCCAGAAAGTAAAGCGGCAGCCGCACGCAAACCCAAGCCGAGATGCGGCGGGCACGTAGTCTGTCCCACCTCCTCCTCCCGGCTGGTCAAGGCGGCTTCCCAGGCTGGTCCATGCCCGCGTCGCGGCAATGGGCTGGCATTTGGGACATCATCGCCGTAAGGATTGAAAACCTGTAAAGGCGGCTTTTCCAATCAGGGCGAAAGCAATGTGGTAAGGGCTCCTGCTAATCGTCTGAAGAAAAGAGTATAAAAGCTGGATTCCTACCTCATCAAATGAAGATTTAAGTATTGAACAGGAAAAGCCAGGAAAGTACTAAGAAAAATCTGTTAGTGGACTTATCTACAGGATGAATAGAAGGAATACCACCCATGACTGTACAGGGAAATACTAATAAATTAGACTATGTTGCAGTTAAAATTTGAGGTCTCATCAGCAAAGAAAGGTAAGTTTCAAAGGTGACACATTCATACAAGGGAGTATTACCCAACGATAAAAGAGAATGAACGGCTGAGACATGAACGAACATCAAAAATACCGTAAAAGTCCCATACAAGAGACCATCTACTATATGACTCCATTAATACGAAATTCAGGCACCAGCCTAAAGGATCTGTGGGATTAGGAATCAGAAGTCTGGTTCTCTCCGAGGGTGTGGGTGGGGCAAAACCCGGCAAGAAGAACTTCTCAGGCCGAGGAGATGATACACGTCAGTATGGGGGTGGAAGGTGCACCGGAGTAAACAGGTGTCAGAACTCGTGGAGTTGGAGAGTTGTGCCTTTCTTGGAGAGATTTTACCTCAAGGGAAGGAAATAGTGGAGGCAGCAGCTGCCCCAATTTGGGGGGTGGGGGGGCAGGGGCGGAACTCCCCAGTGCATCCAAAACATAAACAAATGTGACAGATGAATGACTGGAGCCGAGTGTTTGCGTCCCGTTGCACAAAGGCTCAATCTCCTTCCCAGTGAGAGGGCTCTCAAGCTGACAGGAAGCAAACACCGCAGAAGCGGAGACGTGACGAGTGCACACAAAGGGAGAGATGCCCGATAAACACGACTGAACGTTCTGTTCCCTAATAGTAAAGGAAATCGGACAGTTTATTTGATAAGAGCGTATGCAGAGAAATAAACACTATCACATGTTAATGTAGACACGCGCAGAGAATCTGAACGTTTCCCGTGTTCTTTCACCCCCGGATTTCACTTCCAGAACTTCATTCTAGTGGACTAAATATCGATGTTGATAAAGATTTGGCTAAAAAGATTCACAGCAACAATGATTGCATTTGTGTACATGTCCGTACAGACCTGTGAATATCTATCTCCAAGTTTCCAAAAATAGGAGAGCTGGTATCGTGGAGTTTTAAGTGGGAAGGAAGGCGATAGAACGTCATTGCAGCATGGCGCGGTGTTTATGAATGAAAACATTCGTAGCCGTGGACAAGACAGGAAGG
>CM052883.1:171398706-171440364 GCA_028534135.1 Potos flavus
GGAGACCGGGGACAGGCGGGGGGGGGGGGGAGGGGGAGGCCGGTGCCGGGCTGCGTTACCCAGCTGGCCAGAACCGTCCACCTGGGGGAAGGAGTTGGGGTGGGGGCGTTGAGTCAGGGTTGCCGGCCGGGTGAGAAGTGTCCACACCTGCAGGTCCGGCGAGCACAAGTCCCGGGAGAGTCCTGGGCACCTACCCTGAGCATCGGAGAAATTCTGAGGCAGGAGACCAAAGGCACTTGGGCCAAGCAAGGACGCTTGGGGGCGGGTGGCGGCAGAGCCCCCGCAGCAGCGACTGGGATGGGAGGGTCTCCTTCAGAACCGTGAATCCGCGCCGGGCAGGCGGGCAGCCAAGAGGCTCGGGGTCCCCGGCCAGCCTGGCGACATCACTTACAGCAGCCCCTTAGGCCCAAGGGGGTCTGGGCGTGGAAGATAAACCACGTGGTCGCCCAGCCACTGCAGGCAGTGAAGACGAGAGTCGGGGAGCCAGGAGGGGAAGAGGTGGGGAGAGGATTTTATTTTGTCCCAGGGCAGGAGACTCCGCATGTCAGTGGCCAGGTGGCCCGAGATGGCCCCAGAGGGCAGCCTGGAGGAGGGGCCGGAAGGGCCAGACCGTCCCTAACAGGTGGTGCAGCGGCCAGGCTCTCGGGGAGGAGCCCGAATCACGCATCCCTTGCTCTGTAACCGGAATTTCGAGTCGTCCCCCTCCCCTGCCATGCCACCCGGCCTGGCTTGTCCCCTTTCTCCTCCCACCCCTGGCCCCGTGACAGCGCTGAGGGCGCTTTGCTTCCGCACTCTGGACACCGCAGCCTGCTGTGGCAAGCTCTCCCCTCACCTGCCCCCTCGGCCTCCCTCAGCCCCGACGGGGGCGGGGAGAGATGGGCTGAGGGAGGGGCCCCGGCCCGGGTTCATGAAATGGGTTCTGGCCATTTGGACGGGGACTCGCGGGGCCCAGTCACGTGGAGCAGGACCTGGAACATGGAGCTGGGGCCCCACACACTCCTCACTTGGGAGAAGGATATGCTGGTGGGGGCGGTAGGTGCTGGGGAGCATGAGCCCAGGCCGGGGGCCCTCCTGCTCAGGGCTGAGGGAGGTGCTGGAAAGCCCGGGCAGAAGAAACCTTAACCCGGAGAAGACTCTAGGAGGGAGGAGGGGCGTGTGCGCTCGGATGCAGACACGTTCCTGGGTGTGGGGTCCTGCGGGAAGATGGCACCTTCCTTACATAATAGATACGCTCACAGCCGAGACACAGGAGCCAGGACGGGCCACTAATAACAGCAGCCAGCAGCACCGAACGTCCCTGCCACGAGCCGCGCGTGGGGAAGCGGTTGGGGGGTGCCGAGGCGGGAGCCGAGCAGGGCTGTAAAACGGTTGCCGAGGACCCAGCCAGAGTCCAAGGCCGTGCTTTATAACGGCACCAAGCCACGTGGTCTGTTTTCTCCGGTGCTGCTCGCAAGCCTGCGTGCAAAGAACTCACGGTTGGACGAAACAAGGCTGCGGCGGGGTGGGGGGGATCTCAGTTGGATTTGAGCTCATGAGACCCTCAGGATCTGGGAACCCTCGGGCCAACAAAGTCGCATGAAAAGTCGTCCGGGAACGGGACACTGTTGGGGCGTCTGGCAGCAGGAAACGGCTCTATCGAGGGAAACACCCTCCGCCCACAGATAAAGCCTCACTCAAAATGAGCTCGCAACTGAAATGATAAAGCCCAAAGGAAGTCATTCACCATGGGCAAGAGTCAGCAGAGAAGCGAAAAGCAGAGATCCAAAAAGGACCACGTCTCCTCCCCACCCCCGCAAGAAACTGACATAATATACAGGAGTTTGCTGTACCTATGCTAGAAGCGTCTAAGGAAGTTAAGGAAGAATTGACTATGTAACAAAAGACTAAGGCTCTGGGTGAAAGGAAAGATGAGGGTTTTTTTTAAAGATTTTTTTAATTCATTTGAGAGAAAGCAGGAGCATAAGAGAGCATGAAGGGGGAGGGGACATGAGCCAGGGGGAGGGGCAGAGGGAGAAGCAGACTCCCCCCCAACCCCCCAACCGCTGAGCAGGGCAAGACCCTGGAATCAGGGTCTTAACTGAGCCAAAGGCAGACTCGTAACTGACTGAGCCACCCAGATGCCCCGGAAAAGATGATTTTTTAAAAAACAAGTAAAACCTCTAGCCATGAAGAATGTGGCCATTGACCTTAAAAATGCAGTGAGAGAGATAAGAGCAGAGTAGGAATAATAGAAAACATTCTTCCCCAGCTGGGAGACAGAGCCCAGGAAACTATGCAAATGAAGATGGGGGTGTGGGGGGGACACGGAGGGGCAAGCTAACACCCTGTAGAAGAGTGGTGGCTGGTGGGGCCCGGAGCCCTCCTCCCCCACGCGAGGGGACCCCAACCCCAGCTGGACAAGAGTTGCCTGCTGATGGCTCACAGCCGCGTCCTTCTCCAGAGAGCTGTCCTTGGTCAAAGGGAATGGGCTCACCTGGGAAGGCTTGGGAGGGTACCCCTCGCCTCCCAGTGGGCCCCCCAGGGATGTCTGACTGACAGGGATAGACAAGAGCAGCCCCCATGCTACGCGAGGCAGGCTTCTGAACCCCCCGCAGGACGGGGCTGAACCACGGCCTGAGTCTACTCTAACTCGCTTCGCTCCTCCCCTGCCCTGTTCTGCTGACCCTCCCTTCTCCTGAGAGCAACCCCTCCATAAACAGTCTGCACAAGAATCCTCACCTCCAGCTCTGCTCCCGGGGCCTCTGATCTAAGGAGCCATTTCGGGAGGAGAGAACGGAGGAGCCCCATAGGAGTTCTCCCTACTGTAGCACATCTGTCTCCCAGGGGGTCGGAAGGGTTTGCAGACCCGCCCTGTGATCATTTCCCCAGCCCCCCGAGTAGGGATGGTATTAATTCATGGGACACATTAACATCTGTTTTGTGGCCTAGTATGTGGCCATGGCCAATGGTCGTAAATGTTTCATATATGCCTGGAAAAAAAATGCGTTGGCTAATTTAAGAGTTCAGAATTCTTTCAATATGTGAACATTAGTTTCAGTGTGGGATGGATGTACTTAGCAGACACCAGAGCCCCTGCTTTCCTTCCCTCGCCCGTGGGATAACAGTTATCATGGTAGGAAAGGCCGAGAGGAAAGCCCCTCAGTGTGTCCCCCTGCCCTGGCCAAGATTTTTTCCGGGAGTGCTCCGAAGGGAGTCTGCCTGGCCAAGCCAGCTGAAAGAAAACGCTGAGCAGAGAAATTGTAAACGTGCAAGTCAATCTAAGCTCACGTTAAGTGTGAGCTCTAGCAAACAACAGTATAAAACGAAATGACAGATGCTTTCTGGTGTCTAATGACCAGGTGGAGCTGGTAAGGCAGCAGGGGACACTGGAGGTTGAGCATTTTAAGATCCTGGTACTGTCTGGGAGTTTAACTTTAGCTTTTGTTAAGCAAAAAGTGCTTGTTACAAATTTTAAAGAAAGCACTAAACAACTTGAAATAGAATGGACAACTTACATGGCAGTGAGGGGCACAGGAGAAGAAAGGAAGGAAAGATGGAAAGAAAAACCATCATTCTAATAACATGTAGGGAAGAAGGTTAAAGAGCAGGTTAAACAGAAAACCCACATATCACTAGGAACTAAATCTGAGTAGACCAATTATCACAATGAATATAAATAGACTAAATTCTCCAGCTAAAGAAAGGTTGTCAGTTTAGGTTTAGAAATACAATCCTTTTGCCTACTGTTTATGAATGATAACCCCAAACATGAAAAGTTGATAGTCTGCAGGGGCAAAAAATGGATGTTTTGGGTCAATGCTAATCAAAGGAAGTCCCTGTTATTATAATATCAGTTAAAATCGACTATAAGGAAAGAATGCATTACAGGCAAAGGTGGACACTACATATTGGCAAGAGGGACAATCCATCAGGGAGATACACTGGTTTAAGCTTTTGCATCTTTAATTTGGACTCAAAACAATATGAAGGAAAAATCTGAAAAGTTTCCAGGAGAAATTTATAAACCTACGCTAGTGGAAAACACTAATCTTTCAGTAACTGATATACGAGATTTGAATCACAAAATTAACAAGTTTATGAACTAATGTTTCCATACTGAAAGAATTCTGCGCTCCGAAATAGCAAACATGTTCTATGTAGAACATTTACAGACATGGCCATGGCCACTTTCTAGGCCACAAAGCAGATCTCAACATGTTCCAAAGAATCAATACCTAACAGACCACCTTCTTTTACCAAAACGTGATTGAGTTAGAAACCTATTACAAAAAGATAACTCCAAGAACATCTATAGGCAAACTATAGGAACTGATAAGAGAGCCCAGCAACACTGCTGGGTATAAGATCCATGTTTCAAAATTCATTGTGTCCCTAAGGCCAGCTGGAAACACTCAGAACTGTAAAGAAGATACCACTGACAATGCAAAAACCTCACAATACCTAGGGGTCGACCTAATAGAACTTGTAAAGATATTTATGGAGACAACTCTGGAACTTCACTGAAGGATACTAAAAAGGTACCCAAATAAAAGCTACCACCAATCATCAGTTCTGGAATATGCTTTTTTTTTTTTTTTTTTTTACATTAACATCTCAGAAATTGGATAGGTCTGAAAATTGAGGGTGCCTTGGCTGTGTCATAGATCACTGATCAATTGGCAGCACTTTTTCCTTCTTTGTACCACATGAAATAATGGTGTATCTTTTACTCAATGACACTTTGTATTCAATTAATGCATACCACATCCATGGATAGGGAGACTCAAAATTGTAGAATCCACTATTGTCCCCAATGTGTTTTATAACTTCAATGCAATTTTTTGGCAAGTTGCTTCTGAAAATCATTGAAAAGCAAAGAGCCCAGGATAAGAAAAGCGATTTTGATAAGTACATGGTGGTGGGGGAAGGTGTACCAGATGTCAAGATCTCTTTTAAGCTTTCGGAATTTGACCATGTGGTCTTGGCTCAAGGATAGAGCAATGTAACAGAGTCAGACAGAGACACACATGTGTATGGAAACTTCATCTGGGACACAGATTGCATTGCAGAGCCGGGGAGAAGCACCACTAAATAATTGATGCTTGGACAACTGGTTAACCGTGCTGAAAAAAACAAAACAAAACAAAATACAATTCCTGTCTCATATCAAACACATAAACTTTCCAGAGGGGAAAAAAATCTATCTGTAAAAAGCAAAACTTTAAAGTTTTAGAAGTACATGTGGGATGGATAGTTTTATGCTCCATGGAAGGACTTCTTTTAAAGGTTTCTTACTTAGAAAATAAAAGGCATAAGCCATGAAGGAAAATATTAACGAATTTGGTATCATTGTTCGACAGCATTATTAGCCCAGAGAAATGCACGTTGACCCACGATGAGACATTACTTCACACCTGTCTGAGTGGCTGACGGGAAAAGCAGAGAAAACGGTGAGCCCTAGCAGGAATATGGTTTGTGGGAATGCAAACCAGAACAGCCACTCCAAAACACGATTTTACAATTTTTGTGCCCAAAAGTAAACATACACTTATCATATGACCTGTAATCTCACTCCCAGGTCTTCACCCTCCAGAAAGGAAAATGCACGCTCACACGAAAATCTATATACAAAAGTTCACAGCGGCTCCATTCCCGAGAGCCAAAAACTGGAGACAGCCCCGCGGGTCCGCCAACAGTTGAATGAACAAACAGAACGGTGGTCCGTCCGCGAGGTGGGATCCTCCCCCAGAACAAAATGGGATAAGCTCTTGTGGGTGCACGTGTGTGCTCACGCAGTATTCTTTCTGGTTTTCTGTAAGCTTGAAATATTTAAGAGTGACACACAAAATAAAATGCATATGTACGTGAGTAATCAAATTATGATACTCAAAAGAATGGAATCTTTCTCTTCGAGATTTTATTGGTATTTAAACACTGGGTGGTTATTTATTCAAATGCTCATCTTCAACGATAGACAACAAGCCCTCTAGAACCAGGTCTCCTGTTCATTGCTATACTCTTTCCATTTCCCAGCTCCTGGCCCTACATAAGTGTGTGTTGAATGAACAACATCATTTCTGAGATTCAGAAAAGGCAAGAATTGTACGCTATTTTAAAATTATATTAGGAGCATTACCAGTTGTACCATTAAATTCTCGATTTTTCCTCTCCTTCTTACCAATCTTAAGAGTCAAATTCTAGGGATGCCTGGGTGGCTCAGTCAGTTAAGCATCTGCCTTTGGCTCATGATCTCAGGGTCCTGAGATCGAGTTCCACATCGGGCTCCCTGCTCAGTGGGGAGTCTGCTTCTCCCTCTCAAGCTCCCTCTGTGCTCTCGCTCTCTCTCCTTCTCTCTCTCACTTAAGTAAATAAATAAAATCTTTTTTTTTTAAAGAGTTAAATTCTATGGACTCCACAGAAATCAGTTATTTCTAGAGGAAATCAAATTACATTTTCACTAACAAGACGTTTCTATTTTTAGAAACAGAAGAAATTCCAAAATATAATGATAATTCCAATGAATATACAAATGTGGGCAAACAGTTAACTTTGCTCTTCAAGTGACCATGATACGTGAGTTACTTTTGTTTAGACGGAAGGAACTTACCATGAGAAAGAACATTTTATCATGATTTCACTTTGAAGTGAAAATATTCATTATTATTCCATGACTCTTCTAAACATTTGACCCCAAAAATATTGCCATCACTTTTAACTTAGACTGAATAGCGGAGCCTCCTGGTCGTACTTTAAATGTCTATGTGGTTAGGACATAGAGAGCACACGGGGCTCTCTCAATGAATCCCCATGACAACCTCCCTTGTACAAGTGAGGGACAGGTGACTTGGGCCAGAAGAACCTGCCGAAGGACAACGTCCAGACTGGGAATTCTATGCGGGTGGGGGAAGTGGGGGGAGAGAATCCATCCAATGTTCACTGCTGTGGCCCAAGTAGTAGGCACTGAGAGCACCTGCTGGGTGAGTAATTCAAGAAACATCTATTAAGAGATGGAGGTAGAGGCGGGACTCAGGTCTAGCTGGTTCCAAGCGTTTGCTCCATTTATTTATTTATTTGTTTGTTTATTTGTTTGTTTTTCTTATAAGCACCATAAATTTGGTTTCTCTTTCTTCAATCCTGACCCATTCATTGGGCGTTTTCTTCCTAAAATGCTCTAGTAGAAGAGGAATAATTAAATAATCTTTCCCTTATTCAAGTGAAAAATCACTCTGCTCCGTAAACCAAAGGTAGGAATCATTTAGAACCGGCTTCCCCTTGTGCTTGTGCACAGTTGGGAGCCTGTCCTTGGCGGGGGGTGGAGGGGTCGGGAGAGGTTTTACAACGAGCCTCCAGTCCTGACACGAGACCGACCCTTACCCTCCAGCCCAAGACCCGCGGAGTGAGACCCGTGCCACAGCTGAGCGCGCCTCACGCCGCCCCGCGCTACTGTAGAAACTCAACAATAGGGCATCTGATTTTTAATTTTAATTTTATTTTTTCCCCACTAAAATATTCAAGTGAGAAACATTTGGAGATTTATATTCAGGGCACAAGACCAAATGGCATCTGAAGCATTTCTTTGTTACATGTAATTAATTTTTCTTGGCTTTTTTCTCCATCATGACAAAGCCAGATCTGTACCATTCATCCTATTTATAGGTGAATATTTCTCTTCCCTGAAGATTCTCAGCAGCAGCCACTGAGATGCTGGAGGGGAGAGAACGGGTCTGCTTCATCGCCTGTCTTCATAGGCAAACTGGAGAAGCAACCTGAACCAGGCACTCTGAGTTACTGACTTGCATTTTTAAAAACAAACAAACAACAACCAACCAACCAAAAACCCACCTTTGGTTGGCTTCCATCTTACCGAAGGAAAGGGACTGAGCTCCTTCTATGTCACTTTGGGTGGGCAAGGAGAAGCAGCCAGCCGGGGGAGTGTGGAGGGGAGATGGGAAGGGGGGCAAAGAAAGTATCGCCTCTGTCTTTTCCTTGTGTTTTTCTAGAAAAAAACCTCTTTGTTTCATATATATATACACGCGCACACAAAACACCCACAATTAGAATCTAAAGAACTGTAGAAAAGAAAACTGCATAGAGAATGTTATTTTTCCAATAAAAGATAGATGTGATCTGGCCCCTGGGTGTTGGTTTTAAGTGGAGATATTGACTTCCAGCTGACTGATGAGTGGAACATCTTTCTCCTGAAATATTGATAGTAGATTACACGAAACCACAAACTATCTCCATAAAGCACATCATTTCTAATCCTAATGGTGTTTTCTTTCCTCTGGATGACTGCTACATTCATGATATGATGGCTTTATTCTATCTTGGGGAAAAACTTTTTACCATACTGCTAAATTAACTTGTCAAAAGGCTTCAAACTTCGGAAGCTTTTACAGCTCAATTCAATGCTATTATTCAAGATTGAATGGGAAGGGCTGTGGACTGTAAAAGCTTGCAAAAAATAAATTTCACAGGCTTTCACAGACTGAGTGAAATACTTACCTTTTGTCCAGGTTGTACATCTTTATTGGGGAGTCTGAGAATAGCTACATTTTGCCTATAAATCCTCGCTCTTCCCCTAAGAGTGTGTGCGTTTTTGTCTGTTGCCCTTGAAGGTCCTGCGAAGCCCGTGTCCTCTCGATAGCACGCCGTCCCCGCAGAGCACAATGGGGACTGGGGTGCTCTCCAAAACACGGGGCAGACGGGAAGACAAAAGCTGCCAGCTCCCGGAATGATCCTCGAGTTTTTTCAGTCCTTTTAGTCTCAATACAGAATCACAAGGGGTTTGATAGCCAATTACTGCTTCCAAACGCAAGCCAACGGTCGTGGTACTTTCCAGGGCTGTGTCTGGGGCGGGGGCGGGGGAGGCGCGCAAAGACGGGGCCGCCGCTGATGTCGGCGCTCGAACTGACACCGGGCCATTTGGAACAGCAGGTGAAGCACAAATGGCAGCGTCCCGTGGAGCCTCGGCGCCACACCCCAGGGCGCTCAGACCACCAGGCAGTCAGGTCCGAGCCACAAGCCATGCGCTGACCCACTGGCCTCACGCCGCCGTGGTCACGCGCACCCCCGGGCACGGAAGGAATCCTAGCAGTGGGACGGGAGGCCATTTGGTCTGATCTGCCTTTCCTTTTCACGCGGAGCTCTGTTTTCACCAAATCCCTCCTTAAGAAAATGCCATTAGTGATGCCGGGCTTTTTTATTTGTTTGTTTGCTTGCTTTAGTGCTCGGAGGTGGTTAGTAGCGATGGGTAGGTTATCCTACCACTATCCTCCGCACTTCTTCGGAGCAGCGTTTCTAAGATCTGTCTTCCACCCATAAGATCTCATTTCGATGCCAGCTCAGAATGCTCAAGGTACCCCGAGGAGATGACAAGACAGATGCCCCATGGTTCTCATGTGTGGAGGCTTAAATGCCTTCTCCCCGATCAAGCCTTCTTGCTCCCTCAACCAGAAGAAATCTTTTGTCTGAGCTTTTTTTGGAATGTAGCACTATTTCTTTCACGCCCAGCAACTCCCATCTCGTGTAATGGTTATTTGCATGCATGCATTACTGCTCTCAGGCTAAATGTCTGTGGGTCCAACGGTGTCATCCATCTGCCCCTCCCCCCACGCCCCTCCCCAAAGCACACGCCCACAGTGTACCCCTGGGAGCGGGCCAGGGGATGAGCGCTTTGGGAAGCTCATCAAGGAGTCTAATGGGCATCGAGGACGGCAAACAGCTGTGCTAGGTGACCCGTGAGCAAGGAAATCCTCTGGGGTTCCTGCAAAGTGCCGGGAAGGCTCACAAAATAGGGCTGGGCTTTAGCAGATGGGTGTGGCTGGAGCACTTGCCCAGGAGGGAGGGCTCAGAGGTCTGGGCAGGTGTAGAGAGTGCGGGGCTGGTTCAGAGGACTCGGGGGCATCCTTTAAAACAGCACTGGGTCCCTAGCCCCAGAGGAGGGGGCAGGGCTCAGCCTGCTGCCAGGAGCACTCGGATCCTGGGGAGCTCCCTTCGGGCCCCTTCGCTTCTGATTCCCAGCCCCCTTCATGGCCATTGCGCAGGGTTCCACTCCCATGTGGACGAAGTTCTTGGGCTTGAGCTCTGAGCCGGCCTCTCTCTTGATGTCTCAGTTCTTCCTGAAGGTCAAGCTCAACTGGACGTGATCCAGCTGATCAGAAGGACGGTGGGGAGGGAGCACCGGTGGATTTTTGGGACCAGGAGCATCACACTAACGGCGATCGCCTGGGAAGTCTTCTTACGGATATGCTGTATGGCACCAGTAAGATTCCTACGGTTCACTCCGCGTGGTTGAAGGGGACAGGGGGAGTAGGAGAGGGATGCACACTCACGAGTCTCTGCTGTCTGCCAGGCTCCACGACCGGCCTTTTACACACGGGACATATGACCCTACCCCGCAACCTGCACTCTCTCTAGATGATCCCTCTTTTCCAGAGACGGAGACCAAGTACTTGGAGACTCGGAGCAGCTTCCCAACGTCGCGCAGTTAATAAGCGAGAGCCAGGCGTGGACCTTCTATGGGCCGGCTCCTGGGGGCCTTTCCCCTCGAGCCACGCTACCTTCCAACAGCTACCGCGCCTGGAAGACACGGCCCCTGGGGGGCTGCGCGGCCAAATCCGGCCACGGGAAAACCTGGACTCAGTCAGAGAGGATGTTTCCGTATTAACAACGGACTTTTTGATTTACCGGAGACTCTCTTAATTATTGAAGGGTTTTTTGTTCGTTTGTTTTCCCAGTAAAGGTGTCCTGGTGAATTCAAAATCTAACTGGAAGATTAGGAGGGGACGCGCTCCGAGGGGAGCACTAAGCCACTCACGGGTCAGCGAGGCTCAGCGCCTCTTGCTGGTCAGACAAGGGGCTGCGCATCTCGAATGCTTCCAGCGACCGGGGCCTCCACGCGGGGTTTCCACCACAGCGCTACCTCGACGGCCCACCCGAGAGCCCCTGCTGGGACACCAGGGTCCCTGTTGGAGACGGAGCGCCCAGCACCAGCCGGCCCCAGAGAGCTCAGCTCGGGCGCCGTGCGCAGCCATCCGGGGCCTGCCGGGGGGAGGGGGCTGCAGGACAGGACAGAACGCTGGGGGCAGCCTGGGGCCTGGGGCCGGGGCATAGGGTCCAACCAGGTGGAAAACGACTTTTTTTTTTAAGTGTCTTGAAAAGAGAGTGAACCAGATCCAGAAACAGTATTTGTGAGACGAAGACAGAGACTAAGGTGTCCGGGGAAAAGAGGTCATGCCAAAGAGGTAATTTTAGAGAAAGGACAGAGAAAGATGGTTTCGAAGACACGAAGATCTCCGCTGGTGCAAATGAGGATTTTATCAGGGGCATCGCCGCAGGGGAGCGTGGCTCCCGGGAGAGTCCCTGGGGCAGAAGGGCTAAGCCAGCACCCGCAGCGGCAGGTGGCAGTGAGTTGCTGCGCTGGTTACGGGGACCGTGCCCACAGGCAGAGAGACGCATCTCCGGGCACGGGTGGAGAAGCCCCTGGCAGCCCAAGGAGCAGAGACACCGTGGCCTGAAGTCTGCATCTGGAAGGTTCTGGTCCCGTACGCCGCTAGGCCTCGGCCGCCCAGCGCTCCCGCTTTCCTGTTCAGCTGCCCCCAGGCACCGGGAGCCCTTTGTTGCCCCACAGCGGGTTCTTGCTCCTGGTGCTGGCCCCCCGAGAGCTCCTGAGCCCGCCCTGTCCCGGACACCCCTGCCAAACCGACATCTTTTCGCTTTGGATCTGGAGTGACGGGAGAGGCGGACAGTGAGAGGCTCGGTGTCTGGGGTTCCAGCGACATGTTTTGGACGCAGAGTGTCGCAGCAGTGAAGGAAGCATGAAAACCAAGGCTTTGGAAATTCCATCCCCACTCGGGTCGATGTCACGAGTGCTCTGGGGCACTTGTCTTCTGCTCTCGGCACGGCCTGGAGTCCAAGGGTGCCGAGCCCGCGTCAACTCTAATCCCACGACTCTACATCCAAACCCTCTAGATGGCTTCCGGTGTTCCCGTCACCCGTTCTTCAGGGTTGAGTTCGGTTCCCGCGCCTTCGCCAGCTCCCGCTCAGGCATTCTGGGAGCTGAGTGTTTGCAGAAGACCCGGGGAGCCGGGGAGGGGCCCTCGCGGGGTCTGGAGCTCCCCTTCCACCCGGTTCTTGCCTCCTCGGGGTGCAGTGAACAGACGCCCGGCCTCAGGGCCGCATTTGAGCTGTGAGGTATTGAGGCATCAGCCTCTCGGCGCCCAAGGGCTGCCCCCACCGAGTCGTGGCTCCCACGCCCACGTCCCAGCTGCACCGACAGCCGAGGGTTAAATCGGCCAGCTCAGGAGGAGGGCCTCAGTAGTGCCCTTCCCCTGGTTTCTCGTCCTGCCTCAGCAAGGGGATCTTCCCGCCGTGCACACCGCCTTCCCCTTGCCACGGAAGCCCCTCCCAGCCCACAAGGCTCCTTCCGCCGGGCTTCCGCTTAATGCCACCTGCTAGCTGTCCTTGGTGTCACTCTGATTTTCATGCAGTTGGCACAAGAGTCTTCTACTCGGTCCGCTTTGGAGCAAGGGCACAGAGCTGACTCAGCAGAACGGGAGACTCAGCGTGGTCGGTGAGAACATGAAGACAGGTGCTCTCGCCCCTCTGCCCCCAGCATCCGTGTCCCCTTCTCTGACCGCAGAATGCCGTCTTGTCCACATCTGGGTTGTGACGTCTAGGTCTCAAGGATCTCCCACCCGCCTCGGGCTGAGGCTTGTGTCGTGATCGATTTGACCCCTTGTTGGTGTCTCATCTGTCTGGCAGTTGGTCTGGGATCGGCCAGAGGAGTCCTAACGCTCACAGGTTGTAAGTGGCAGTCAGCTTGATCACCATGGATGTCTTGCTTTCCAGGTAATAAGGAGTAGACTCGGATACCATCCCCCTTTGCCTTTGCTCTTTGCTAAGGACACTGGAGCAGAAAATTAGGAGGAGCCTGTGTTCCTGGACGGCACCGAAGAGGAGTCTTGGGCCGTCCACCTCCAAACTTCCTGTGTATAATGAATTTAAGCTGCCGAGCAACTTTTCTGCAGCTCGAACCATTCCTAAGTGGTGGAAAGTATAATAAAATTTTTTTTGCACATGTATTCAGGGGTAAAAGGGCCATGGCGAACATTACTTAGCTCTCTCAGTAGGCCTCGGGAAAAGTCCTGCTGAATTGCTCGCATGTTTAATTAGTATAAGCAATACCTTGTATAAACATTAATCCATGGACAAGTCGTATCTCATGGATACAGATGGAAACAAATGCGGATTCACCCTGAGGACTACAGAGCAGCATCTCCGAGGAGCAAGGCTCTGTGTCTGAAGAATATGCTTTTATGGAAAGTGATATTAGGGTTCAGGTGTGTGCGTTATCAATAACCCTTTAAACCCCTGGAACACGGCAGTGCTAGGCAGGAAATGCGAGACTAGGGATTCAGCTTTGTTCTTGGTTCCTTTACCGACACACATGCTCTTCTTGCCCCTTCTTCATTTCTCGGTCTTGCCATCGGAGCGCGGCCTCTGGTCTGTTCCCTTCCTGCAAAATCAGAATCAGAATCAGGGCAAACGGTCATGCGAGGTCCCTACACAGTTTCTCCTGGCAACCGCCCTGCAGGCTCTGTCTTCTCTGCTCCCACGCATGGCACGTTAAGGGAATGAAAACAAACACAAATCACTTTTACTTTGGGTCATTACCTCCGACAGCAGTTGAGCCGCCGAGACCCCCTCTATCTCAGAAACAGATCCTTCCATACGACAAGTTCTTACGCGGAGTTCTTCACTCACAGAGCCGTTTCACTTACAATAAAAAGAGAAGCACTGTCGGGAACCGTAATTTCAGGATCCCAGATCGAGACACAAATGCCAACGCTTCAAATTTAGCTCTTCAGCATTTTTTCCTCAAAACGAAAAATGTTCATTTCTGTAAACTTCTTGACGTTCTAAAAAAATAAAAAGTTACGTAAAGGAGGTGAAGTCTGGTGAATTCCTAAACAGTGCACATTTTCTTACGCATGTGAGGAGCACGTAAGTTCCCTAGGACTTCCTTTGATTTTGTTTTCCTCTACTGAGCTGCGGTTAGAGATGATTTGCGGTTTATAAAATATAAACGTTTTGGCCGATTTCAATTAACATGTATTTATACATATGGGATCCACCAGATTTCATAACTTAAATTAATTCCTATTGAAACTTTTGGTAGCGTTCATCATCACCCAACGTTATGTCATTAGTGGTTTTCTTGCTGATTTTATTTTTTCTGTGACAGGGGAGTCTTGACGTTCCTTTCCACTGCCGGGTGCCCGGCATGGAGTAGAACGCTTGGGGCATACCAAGTCCTCAATGAATATCGGTACGTGACGATTATTGACGGTCTTGTGGTTTCTTTGCAACACCACATGTCACGTGGAACTCCATATTCAGTATTTAAAAAAAAAAATCAACTTTTGGGTTTTGCTGGAATTGCAACATTCTACAAAATTTCGTAATTCCTAGATTCTAATAGAATCTTTCATAGAAGATTTCTGTTCTCAGGCATGGTGGGGACGAGAGCGCAGGGCTGTTTATTTTGCGGTTGACGCGGTGGCCGCGCGGGTGGCCTGCCCGGCCGGCGCTGCTGGCTCGCTCACCCGCGCCCACTGCAGCTGCCAGGGTGTTTATTCTGGTCGTGTATCTCAAAGGACCATTTCTACCCTAAAGTAAACAAACATAATGGAACAGCTGTGACTGATAAAAACTCCCAGGCATAATCATCACCCTCTTGTACATATCCTGTGGTTTCAGATTTAATTTTAAAAAATTTCCCTTAACTCTTGATTCACGATCGGTACAGTGGGTTCAATGGAAAACGAATGCAAAACTGAGCTCCTCCCCGCGTCGGGCACAGATGGGGGGAGGATGGCGGAAGCCGCCTTCTTTCCTCCTCCACCCTCGGACACAGCCGGCTCTGAGGCTGCCCTCTTCGTCAGCGTCCAGTGTAGCTGGGACGTGGGTGTGGGCACGGCCACACGAGGACAGGGTGCAGAGGGCAGGGGGTGGGCGCCAGGGAGCGGGTGACCGTCCCAGGGGACACCTCCACGTGGCCCGCCCAGGCTCCGAGGCCACGCAGCTCCTCAGGCCACTGGGGGGGAGGGTGGCCCTTGGCTACTGTCCCCCTGTCGTTTCGTTCCTACCCCAGGTGCAGTCGTCGGCTCCCTGAAGTATGAAAGACAGGTTGACAAAGAGATCGTGGAGTAGTGAGACCGCTGAGCGTTTGTTTGTTCTACAAATGCTACATTATGCCTTACCTACATCTGGGAAAAACCTTCCTTTCCCCAACCTTCCCCGGCTCTGGGATTCTTTTCAAACTACAAAAAATAAGAACACGGATATTTTTGATAGAATTAACACATTGTGGTAGATTAACAAGGCTTTTACTATTTTTTATTTTTTAAAGATTTTATTTGTTAATTTTTTCTAGAGCGTGCAAACGAGGGGAAGGCCAGAGGGGGAGGGGGAGAGCGAATCCTCAAGCAGACCCCGTCCTGAGTGCAGAGCCCATGAGGGGCTTGCTTTCCCAACCCTGAGATCATGACCTGCGCCAGAATCAAGCGTCAGATGCTTCACCGACTGAGCCACCCAAGTGCCCCAATAATGCTTTAAAAACTGAAATAGTCCTCAAAAAGTGAACAAAGAATTACCTTCCGTATGATCTAGCCATCCCACTGCTGGGTATATACCCAAAGAACAACAGCAGAGACTGAGAGATGTGTGTCCGCCGGTGTTCGTGCCAGCGTTATTTGCAACGGCGAAAAGGTAGAAGCAACTCAGGTGTCCGTGAATGGCAGATGGGATGAACACAGTGGGGGCCAGCCACACGACGGAATATTAGTCAGCCCTAAAAAGAAGGACATCTGACACGTGCTACAACAGGGATCACCTGGAGGACATTATGTGGGGAGAAAGGAGCCAGCCACTGAAAGGACAAACATTGCATAATTCCATTTATATGAGGTCCCTGGAGGAGTGACATTCGTAGGGGCAGAACGTAGAAGGGTGGTCGCCAGGGGCTGGGGAGGGGGCTGGGGGGGGCCGTGTTGCATGGAGACAGAGTTTCTGTTTGGGATGTTGACAAAGTGCTGACAATGGGCAGGGACGATGGCTGCGTAGCATTGTGATTCTGCTCAAGGCCACTGAATTGCACACTTAAAATGGAGTGAAATGGCGAATTTTATAAGACCCTTTTACCACAATAAAACAGTTTAAAAAATAAAGACAATTTAAAAATTGAAACCAAATGAGGATTTGGAAAATAAATTCCGGAACATGCTTAATGGTGCTAAACAAAGGCCACGTGATTATTAATCAATGATCTTTCTCACGGGGTCCCCTATGTCCTTATGTCCCTCGTGAGGGTGGATACAAGGCTAGGCTCCCCTGTTAGCTGTCAGCTAAAGAATCCCACTTCCTTACACCCCAGATCCGTGCTCTGGTTAAAGTCCAGACTCCTCCACGAGACTTCTGGGCACACCTGTGGACTCGGAGACACAGGATCCCCGGCAGCTGCAGCCTGTGACTCAGCCTGTCGCATCGGGCCCCTCCCATATGCACCGGGGTAGGGGGTGGAGGGGCAGAACACGGTGCTGCCACGGTCCCCGGAATGGGATCGGGATGGATGGGTCAGTTCATGGCTGTGTGCCTCCTGCATCGCCCATGATGGCTTTGTAGTATCAGGCTGGCAAGTGTCCCATATGGTTCTCTTCCCAAATCATCCTAATCCTTTCATGCGTCTTATATGTAGCCATGAATTTTAGGAACAGTTTGTTGGGATTTGGGTTAAAATTTCATTGAATTTTTAGATTAGGGGAGAGTTAATGTCTCTATGATGGGAGTCTTCTTGCTGATGCATGTGACTTTTTCTCCATTTTCCTAAGATTAGTTTAAACAAACAAACATGCAAAAATCCTTCCATGCCGTCTTACAGTTTTCTTTAGGCAGACAAAGCACACTTCCCGCTGGATTTGTTCTTAGGTCTTTTGTAGTTTGGGTTGATACGGGGAGCGAGGGTTTGCGGGTCGATGAGAGCCTCCTGCCCATCGCACCCTGCGTTAGCAGCAGCCCCGACAGGCGCGTACCTGGGCAGGATGACTTCATCCGATCATCACTTTTCTGCAAAGAATGACAAATGTTTTTCTCTTCTGAGTTGTTATTCTCTGCATTCGCCTTGGTGGAAATCACTAGCAGAATGCAGCATGATAGTGATGATAATGAGCATGTTTTCCTTCTTTTCTGACTTTAATGAAAAAAGCTTTTGCTATCTCACCACTAACTGTGGGCATTACTGTAGATTTCTGGTAGATTCTTCTTATCAAGTAAAGGAGTTTTCCTTCATTCTTTGTTTCCTAAGAGTCTTGTTTCAATCATGCGCATATGGTTTTAATTCATCAGAGCCCTTTTATTTGTCAAAAATAGAAATTAAGAGGCTTTTCTCCATTAATCTATTATCCTAGAGAGTTATACTGACATAATTTTCGAAAGTTGAATCACTTTTGGATTACTTGGGTAAGAGAACTTGGGTTGTATTATTTTTAACTTTTTTCCTGTGACACATAATATAAGGGAAAAAATGCATGAAACACACATTTCTGGTTCAATAAATCACTAGGCCTTGAGCACCAGCGTCATCACCATCCAGGTAAATCGAACCCCCCATCCACTTGCCCCTTCCTGGTCACAGCACGTTCTTACCCTTAAAACCAGCTACAATCCCAACTTTGATTGTACTCACTTCCTGTTCTCTTTCTACTTTTTGACCTAAACATGCATCTCCAGACACTGTAATTTCACGTTGCCATTTTGTCCTCTATAAAAATGGAATCAGCCGTACCGCATATTTGACTTAGCGTCTGGCCTCTTTCCTGGTCTTTCCGCTCCATCAGTTCCCGGAGGCCTGTGTCTTTAGTCTGTTGTTTATGCTGGTTCTCATTCATGAAGTCTTGTTTACTTATCCGCCTGGTTATCTCTGCTGCTGTGATGATCAGTGCTTTTTTTTTTTTAAGAAGGAAACTGGGAACTGTGGTGTGCTTTTCGTCTTTCCTGTGAGTCATGTGGGAAGCCTGTGTAAGTCACTGGCAATCCACCGATCACCTTAATCCAACGGCAAGGTTCGAGAGACTTTCTGCACCATGACGATTCAGAGCTGGACACAAGGACCGGCTTACTCAAGCGCCTCCTGACTTCTAGGAAGTGGCATCTTGGAGGCAGCTAGCACTGGCTCGTAAGAGCTGATGGTGCCCATCGTTTCCCAGCTACGTGTTCAGTGAGGTTCTATCGGTAGATGGAAATGGGCTCTGCTGGGAGTATTTACACCACGGAAATTAGAAAATGGTATAAATCAGGGCCTTTTGTCTTAGAGAGCCAATTGTTAAAAATTTATTGCCATGTGAGTGCTCCTAGAATTCAGCTCTTTGGGGTCTCTACCTAAAGAGTGGGGCTGTTCATTAGGCTCCTTGCCCTTGGCAGGCCCAGCCCCCAGTGACGATCCTCTAAGCCTGGCAAGGCTGTTAACCACACTTAACCTCCTCTTCCTCATCAGTTAAAGTCCGTCAGTGCAGAAGCAACCCTACATGCTGGCCTCATTTGGGTTGTTTTCCAGTTTGGGCAATGATAAATGGCACTGCTAGAAACATTTACGTAAAGGTTTTTGGGTGGCATACATTTTAATTTCTCTAGGACAAACACAGTGAGATTGCCGGTCACATGTCACATGTATTTTCAAATTTGTAAGGAAATCCAAACTGTTTTCCAGAGTGATCGAACCATGTGTGACAGGGTCGTTTCCCAGAACCCTCGTCAGTACTGGATGCTATCAGGCTCTATTTATTTATTTTTTCTCATTAATTTTTTTTAAAAGATTTATTTATTTGACAGAGAGATAGAGAGCACAAGTAAGCAGAATGGCAGGCAGAGGGAGAGAGAGAAGCAGGCTCTCTGCTGAGCAGAGAGCCCGATGCGGGGCTCGATTCCAGGACCCTGGGATCATGACCTGAGCCGAAGGCAGACGCTTAACTAACGGAGCCACCCATGTGCCCCCAGATTCTATTTATTTGTTTACTTGCTTTTGTGTGTATATATGTATTCTATTTTTATTCTAGTCATTTTAGTAAGAGTGTAGTGGAATCTAATTATAATTTTAATTTGTATTTCCTTAACTCCTTGGGATGTTGAGGACCTTTCCATGTACTTGTTTCCCATTAGTCTACCCTCTCCAGTTAAATGTCTATTTGGTTCTTTTGCCCACTTTAAAATTGGATTATTTTCTCATTTGAATTTTGCATGTTCTCTATAAATTCTGGATATAAGTCCTTTGTGGGATGTATGATTTGAAAATATTTTCTCTCTCTTGTTTAGATTTTATTCAGTTTCTTTTTATTTCTATTTTTGATTTAGAAAAGTAGATAAATGGGACAGAAAACAGAACTCACAAGAAACAACCCACATATGCAAAACATACGGAAGGAACGATCTTTTATTTATTTAACAAGGAACGCATGAATCGTGAATGCACTTGACCATTTGCCACCACCAACATGTCACTAAATAAAGGACATTGTAACAATTATAAAGGAAAAACCAATATTCTTTAGAAACAAATGAACATTTAAAAATTAAAATTAATATAGTAGCTTTATGAAAAGTCTCTTGCGTGCACACACACACACACACACACACACAGACAATTCCCAAAGAAATCTTATTTGTCCAAATATTTCGTGAATTGTTAAACCTTGCTAAAAATTTAGCACGGAGCAACGAGCATCCCCACTACAAAGAGTTCAGCTGCGAGTAATAGGATGTTACCGGTCTCAGCAAGTGGAGCCTCTCAGACTGGCCCCAGGTATTTCCCCGCACCCTCTGCCACCGCCACCTTCTGGACCTCAGACTTTTGTTCTGTTCTGCCTTCCCCACCCCTGGGCACCTCTGACTCTGCTCAGCCTTCAAGCACTTGCCACTGGGACTGACTACGCACTGGCCCGGGAACAGCCAGGCACCCCGCCCCCTTGTCTGTGAAATCAGAGCGGTCAGCCTTATCCCTGGCATTTCCCTGACCCCTCCCAGGGCATGTGACCAGGCATCCTGAGCAGCCACCAGTGGGGTGGAGGGTACAACCTGGAATCAGATGGACTTAACACCTTGTGGGGAAATTATTGAACAATCAGAAATAAGAGACAGGAGGGAGTTGGGCATGTAGGTTCCTTCTTTCTTCAACAGACTGTTCTGGCACGTTTATCTGTCTAGCCTGCCCAGAGACGTCCCATGTGTGCAGTTAGAAGTATGGGCCAAGCAGCCTCAGTGTCCCTGGGTGAGGCCGTGGGCGGTGTGGCGGGGTGTCACCACCTTGCCCCTTCTCATCGTGCTGTGTCCTATTGCTTCTTCTCCTCAGTCCGGCAAGCGAAGTGCCAGCACTTAACCCTTGCCTCAAGCTCTGTTTTCTAAGTAAACTTGAATAAGGAAGAGCATTTGTTTTTCTCACTTAACAAGAAGTCTAAGGTTCCACAGGCTCATGAAGCTACTCGAGTGTGACCTCAAGGACCCAGATTCCTTCCACCCTTCTGTTCACCTCTTCTAACTTGTGGTGTCCCTCAGGTCACGATGAGGACGTTGCCTCTCCATTTTTCAGTCACGTTTCCGGAAGGGGAAGGAAGAAGTGGTAAAGACATCCTACATTCCGTAAGGCTTATCTTTTTCTTCAGGCAGCAGGTGATACCCGGGAGCCCCAGGGCAACCTCTCCCTCCAGGGGAAGCTGGGAGGTTGAATTATGAGTTTCCCCCCCTGTAGTCGAGCGGACAAGTGAGGGGGGTTGGAGCGGGTGGCCCGGCCCAGAGGGCCTGAGGAGTGGGAGAGTCTCGTCACTCCCGTCCCCTGCTCTCCCCAGGAGCACCCCAGCACACCCGGGCAGGGCAGCCGTTCTTTCTTCCTGCAAAATGCAGACTGGAGGTCTGTAGTAGAACCTTGAAAAAAAACAAAACACTTATTTATTTATTCTTTTAAATTTTGAGTAAACCTTTAAAAAATGAGAGCTCTTACGTAAACACCTAGATTCCTGGGTTTCCTCAAAAGCGCCGGGAGAAGGGGCCGGGGTCGTGCCGCACCCTGATGGGGGCTTGGAGAAGGCTCCCCTCCAGGGGGGGCATCTCGGCATTCTGGCTCCCCGGGACCTGGCCCCTCGCTTCCCTGGCTGGCTTCCAGGACCGTCTGAGTCCCGCCGCCTCCCAGCCAAACTCAGCTTCTGCAGGGGAGTTTGCGGTAACGGTGCCTTGTGCCCTGAACACAGTTTTGACGCTAGCTGCCAAGAGAGTTGTATTCCCTCCGCCTCATTATACACACTTGAGTCCTGGTCCTCTTTAACTCATTTTAGGGAGTCCGATGAAATACAAACTCTCCTAGATTTGGTCTCAGACGAGTAAGAAGGAAGTTATGGCTTCCCTGTTTGGACCCGCTCATCACTTTCTTTAAATTCACACCTTCACTCATAACCATGCAAGAATCGCGATTGAGTGGGAATTTGTGTAAAAGATCGCCCATTCTGGACTTGTTAAAAATTGCCTTGTATTATTAACTTTTCCTATTTATTTTCTTTTATTTCAAAGGTTAATGCCTAGCAGAGATAGCACACAGATAGGTTTTTGTAATGCTGATGAACCCATAAGGGGTTTTGAACAGACATGACAAGTACAAGGATAATAAAAGAGATTGTCTCATGACCTCTCTCTTTGTATTTCTATTTAAAGATCCAGAGTTGCATATAAAAATACATTTTCCAGCTTTTCTCCATTTACCTTTGTTGTCTTGGTTGTCCTTAGAGTATTGTAAAGATTACATCTCTTCCTCTTGAGTAATAGGTAAGGCCGTATTTAGAACGTATTTGTCGTATCAATGTTTGACAGGTGCATGATGAGAATTATTCCTGAATCGTGCAAAGATTTCTTTTTCTATAGATGTTTTAAGATCCACAGTCACTTTTATTTTATGCTAATTGGAAAATTAAAAATATATTTTACATAATCCAACAAGGACGTAATGATAGAATACTATCAGGTAATATCTTTTTGGGCTTGTATGACTATGCCTTCTGGAAAAATATCCTGGTAATAATGAACGTCCTATTTCACAGTACGATGAGGATTATTCTTCCTGAGGAATTATGAAGCAGAAAGAATTATTGAAATGATCACTGTCTCTTATTGCACAATTATGCAATGCAATTATGCAGTAAATTCTGATAATTGTATTTCAATTGAACTAAAATATTTCACTGAACCCAGGTATTATATTATCTTAAACTATTTTCAAATCTACGTATGTATTTGAATTTCCTGTCATATGTAATCATCGAGAGAGTTCACTATTGAACCAGCAACAATCATATCTGCCATTTTGATCGGAGACGGGACAGGGGTTTGTGATTCAGGAAACGAATCCGCTTTCACGACAAGGGGAGCTTTGTAAGGTCATTTGTTATGACACGGAGCCGCATCTGTCTTCTGAGCTCTCCCAAAATGTCCAGGCGTGTCCGGCAGCACCTCTGACCGGAGCTGGCACGACACCGACGGCGACCCCAAGCCGTGGCCCCCCCGAGATCCGGCTGTGGCTGCCGGCATGCTCTTGGTAGTCTGGGCGCTTTCATTCATAAAAATTTCATAAGTGAAATAGTAGCTTTGGGCAAATTGCGAGCAGGGAGAGAGACTCTATCTGCTACTCGTTTCATTCTGAATAATTTCCCCAGAAAATTTCCAGTGTTTCTGTAAATGTGGAACTAACTGGCTTAATTCAAAATTTTCTGGGGAATTGGGTATTGCCAGTCAGAACTTCTGTGATATCTCAACACAGGGTTCTGTGTTTCATTTCCGTAGGGACCTTCTTTAATGACTGTGTTTTTTCAAAGTGAGAAAAGGCACGTGAAAAGGAGCAAGGGAAAGAGAGGAGAATTCCCCTCTCCGAAATCTCAAGCAATCTCGGAGACGTTTCCGTCAATGCGCATTTCTGAAGCTTTTAATTTACAGACGCGGGAGGCAGGGCCCTGAGCCTCGGCAGTCCAAATGCTGCAGCGGGCGACCCGTCGCGGGTGGGGACGATGGCTCCATTGCCCGGCTCTCAGTTGGCGGTCCCATGTGTGGGCGGTCCTGGGAGGATGGCGTGGGAGACACTTGGGGGTGAGCCTCCGATTCTAGAACCCTCCGAGCAGGGGCAGGAGGGGGTGGTGGCGTGGGTGCGGCCCGAGGCCTGGCCTGTGGGTCTCCAGCAGTACTGACCCAGGCAGTAGGGGCCCCTGCTCTGCGCCCGGGCGGAAACCTCCGGCAGGCCCAGCACGGTGGCCCCTTGGCCTCTGGGACACTGGAGGGGACGCAGCAGGATGAGTTTGTTGGCCCCGAAGGAGACGAGAGCACCCTGCAGGAGAGAAGGTTCACAGGTAGAAAGGGAAGGAGGTGGCATCTGGGCGCCAGGCGGGGAGCTGTCGGGGGCTGTCCTTGCGGGAGGCGGCGGCTGCAGGTGTCGCTCATCATCCCCACCCCCCCCAACAGGGTGGGCCTCGCCCACGGGAGCCCTGCAGCCCCTCACACCGTCCAGGCTCAGAGAAACCCGGGACCTGCCCAAGCAACAAACCAGGGCCCTGTCCCCGCTTTCGTGGCGCTCACCTTGGTGAAGACGCACCTTTCCACGGCTGTGCGGGGGATGCGGGAGGCACCCCGAAGCCTTTGGGAGTGCCGGGGAGGCCCCACAAGGCACCCTCCAGAAGACGGTGTTTGCACCAGCACCGCACGGGTGCGCGTGCCGGTCGCCCTCAAACATCCGTCCGGAGAGCCGCGGGCGGGGGCGGGGAGCTCAGGCCCCAGGCGGTCCCGGAACACCATCGTCCGTCACCCTCGTCCCAGGCGCAAGCACGGAGAGGACCCATTTCCAGGGAAACATTGATTCCAACTGATTTTTCTGTCTTGGTCACTGATCTCTCACTGCCCCGATCCTTCCTGCCTCTTTCTCGATGTCCTGGAAGGCATTTAAATTTTAACTGTTCATTTAATTTTTTTATTAAAGATTTAATTTTTAAATAATCTCTACACCCAATACGGGGCTCAAACTCATGACCTGGAGGTCGAGGGTTGTACTCCCCACCAGCTGAGCCAGCAAGGAGCACCTAACTCTAAATTTTCAAATTGTATGGAGGGGGGCGCCTCGGTGGCACAGTCAGTGAAGCGTCCAACTCTCAGTTTTGGCTCAGGTTGTAGTCGCAAGGTGTGTGAGATGGAGCCCGTGTGGGACTCCGTGCTCAGCGGGGAGTCTGCTGGAGTTTCTGTCTCTCAGCCCCTCCCCCACCCACGCTCTTGTGCACGCGCGCTCTCTCTAAAATGAATAAATAAATCTTCAAAAGAAACGGATGTATATTCGAGTAGGTATGGGCACGAATGTGTGCGCAGTAGCCACACGTCGAGGCAGGACCGTGAGGAAGCCCTCCGTGCTGAGCCCTCATCACTCAGCTTCAGCAGCGCTCGGCTCCTGACCATCTTGTTTTCCCGATAATGGGGGTTGGCAGAAACTACAGTTTATGGATCAAATCCAGACCCCCGTCTTTCATCTTTTTTTGTTAGTAAAGTTTTATCGTCACGTAGCCGGTGGAAAATGTGACAGGAGGAGCCCCTACGGTACTTCCCACACTTTCCTGGGTCCCCAGACAAGTGCAGGTGTGAAATACTCTGGGCTCCTGCTGTTGCTGGAGGGTAAGGAGAATTAGCTTCACGGTTTAATCCCAAGGGACCGTGGGCTGTGGGGACAAATGCGGGGCTCCAGAAGCCGCGGGCGCTTCTTGGGAGGAGCTTTTCCGGGCCGCTGCAAAAGGAGGGGTGGGAAGGCGTCAGGCCACCAGCCACCGTGGCACCCGCGGTCCAGCGGGACGGGGCTCCCGGCTGACCAGCGAGCCCGGGGCTGGTGGGCTCGGCCCCCGGAGCCTGAGCTTCCCTGCCCTCGCGCTGTTTGCATGTCGTGTCTCTGTGCTCGGCTGCCTTTGAGGAATGCTTGGCTCTGTGGACGGGGTGGGTAATGAGAGGGGTGGTGGTGGCCGCCCCGAGGCCCTGAAGGCGAGAGGACCCTGCCCCACAGGGGCCCTCATATGGCCCGTCGTCCCTTTAAAATTTTCACTTAAAAATGTCCCGGTTTAAGAAAGCTGTTGCAAAACAAGAGCAGCACGGCTCGTAGTCGGGGCTTGGGACATGCTCCCTATTCTTATCGCCCCACTGTACGGAGAGGGAAACTGAGGCATGGGGCTAGCAAGTAAACCTCCCCTGGTGTCCAGCTTGAAAGCCCCGGGGCAAGACATGAACCCAGCAGTGCTCCCGGCTGGGGGCGTCCCCGCAGAGAGAGGGAGCTTATGAGGGTCACGCTCCTCCCCCCTCCCGCATGGAAACAAAGGCAAGTGCCCCCCTCCTTTGTTGACCCGGGTCACCTTCTCCCGGTAGGGAGGTACCTGGCTTGCCCAACACCCGCGGGAGATGAGCCAGCCGGGCGGGGGATCGGAACAGTTCTGGGCTGGGGGAGGATGGGGAGCCCGGAGCAGTGGGTGCTGAGACCCCACCCCCTTGCTGGCTCTATACCCTGGCAGCGGAGCCCCCCATGAACTTGAGCTCACAGACGGACACCTTGGCTTCTTCCTGCGGGATCCCTGGCCACCCTCCGCCCCCCAGGAGCTGGCCGGCAGAGTTCTCGGCAGATGACAGAAGGCTGGGGAAGCACCCTCCCTGGGAAACTGCCCAGGTCCCAATGTGGCTGCTCTGGAAAATTATTGATCTTCTCCTGGTGGGAACGAGGTGTGGACATTACTTGGATTACTGCCCCTGGGGGAGACAACAGCCTATTTTTAAAGACTCACGTGGAAAAGTCTTCCTGCAGCGGTGAAAATACCGGCGGGGGTCAGTGTTCGGGGAACGGGAAGCCACGCTCACGGTGCCGGCGGCGGCGGCGGAGACCCCGCTGAGCTTCCCGGCCCTGTGCTCCCGCGGGCTCACCTGCCGGCTCGTCCCTCCTGCACGTGTCTACACGGCGAGGGCAGCCGCGCGGCCGCGGAGTCCCGGCGCTGACTCCCCTCGAAGGAGAGCCGCCGTGGGAAGTCGGACAAACGCGATCTGGGCCTGGGGATGAGTGTCCTCAGTGACCTGAGATCCAAGCGCCCTCGGTCAGCGCGTTTCTGTTTGGAGCACCCGGAAGTCTCCGTGGGCCGCCATCCCGGTTCCCCTCCCGGCACTTCCTGGAGTTCCTGGGAATGTTTGGGGAGGGACAACACCTGCACAGACTTCCCCCCGGTTCTCCCGTGGTCCCGGAGGACAGGGGCGTCGTCCCCCGGGGCTGGGGAGCCCCCGCCTTCCGCCCGTCAGATTAGGTGCCTCCGCGCAAGATGGAAAGCCTCTGAGGGGACCTTCGCTCTGCTTCCCGGGCGGGACTGGGGACCTTCGGTTCTGCTGCATCCTGTGTCCCTTGGACCCTTGTGGTGCTTGTCTTCAGCAAGCTGCAACCCTGGCTTCCCCGGCCCGCTGGCCCAGGGCGCACAACCTCATCGAGGGGGGGAAGCTGCAGGCGGGTAGGACCCTGAGTCCGCCCGCGGACGCCGTGCAGTGCGTTGCAGCGCCGCTCGAAGCACAAGCCAGCTCGGATGAACCATCCTTCTGGATGATCCAGATTTGGTGCCCTCGATGGTGGGCGAGTGAATGTCTCCTCCGAGAGCCCCCGGGTCCCGCTCCCTCACAGGTGCGCACACCTCCCCCCGCGGCTCCTGCGCGCGGGGAGCGCTCGGGGGATGCGTAGTGTCCTGTGTCTACTCCAAGACCCTGCGAACGGCTGGGGAGACGGTGGCGGCGCCCGCAGGGCAAGGACGCCAGAGCCGAGCGAGGCCGCCCGAGTGAGGCTGAACACGAGCCCGGGCACCAGGCGCGGTGGTGCAGGG
Organism: Potos flavus; assembly: GCA_028534135.1. Lineage (NCBI taxonomy): Eukaryota > Metazoa > Chordata > Mammalia > Carnivora > Procyonidae > Potos > Potos flavus. The sequence goes on from CM052883.1 coordinate 171,425,631, forward strand.
GGCGCTGGACAGGACGTCGTGGAGGAGCTGGACTGACGCTTTGGCTACCCGGGGAGTCTGCCCCGGATCCGCCGGTGTGCCGGGAGGGGCTTCACCCCCTGCCCCCTGCAAAGGGACCGGACAAGGCCTGGTGGGTGGCATCTGCCCGGGTCTCTGGTGGAAACACTCCCGCGGTGGCCCCCGTCGAACCGCTAAGGTGATGCGGCTAAAAGCAGAGCCGGGAAGATGCCCTCCGCGCTGGAGGGTCTGGGCTGGCCCAGGGACAGGCACCCGACGCCAGGGACAGGGGCACTGCTCCTCTCAGGGGCAGGAGCAGGTAGGCTCCGGCACACCCCTGCACGGGCTCCCCCTGTTCTAGAGGCTGGATGTGCGCGGAGAGGGGACCGGCCTCTCCCGCTTGACTCCGCGCCACAGTGGCCCCAGAACCTTCCGTAGGACGGAAGGAGCGCACAGGTCGTTGTGTCCAGTCTCTTGGGCAAAGCAGGGCTCCTTCTGGTGCGCGCTCTTGGGAGGCGGTCCTCCAGCTCCGGCCTTTGCAGGGGAGCCCTGGTGCTGCCGGGCCCTCGGACTCTTCCGAGAAATTCCTCCTGGAGCCCAGGGCCGTGTCTCTTCAGCGGCCTCCCTTCCGCCGCTGTTGCGTGGTCGGCAACGCGTCCCCTCCACCGCCAGGAAAAGCGTCCGGTGGCTGCCCGTCGCTCTCAATCGCCCTGTTTCCAGAATTGTCCATGGTAACAGCCCCACACCATTCCCGCGCTCCTGTCCACCCCTTACCCCGTGGCCTGCTCTCACGTGGCCTGCTGGCAGGTCCCCGGTCCCCCTCACTGGTGTCCTTGGCCTGACTTTGCCGGTTCTGCTATTTCTCTCACTGTCTCACTCATGTTTCCGTAACCGAAGTCTCTGGCCCCGGTGCTCTCCTCCTTGGGCCGCTGTGGTGCCCTTTCCACTGCTTTCTTGGTCTGGAGGCCTCTTTTCTGCCGCCTTCAAGGTCAGACCCCACGGTCAGCTCTTCCAGCCCCAGCCCCTGGCTGCTCCGGGCACTGTCTGCACCACCCGTGACCGCAGGGTCACAGCCCTCGTCCCCCCCCCACACGCAGAGCTGGCCTGCCCCGCTCGGCCGACTCAGCAAGGACGTCCCTGAGTCCTTGGTCCACGGCAGCTGCCCCGTGGACCTGGAGTGGACAGGGGGCCAGGCTTCCGTGTCTCTCTCTGATGAGAGGAGCCTAGATGCTCCCAGAGCTGAAATATCCCCCTCATCCCCTAGGCTGGGTGGCGGCCACCCGCGTTTGCTGGGAGGTCAGGCGGAGTTGTGATTCAATACAGGTTTGCTCGCTGTGGGCCGGTCCTCCGGGAGCACGGGCTCGTCGGTTCCCATTCACGGAAGTCCAGACGCCAGCCTGGGGGTTGCATGGGCTGGGTCCTGGCTCGGGCTCCTCCACCCACAAGCTGTGTGTTTAAACCCGGTCCATTGTGGAAAAGAACACGCCTAGGAAAAGATGCCCGGATGTCAGCGTGTGGATTCCTGAAATCCCTGGAGCGAACCACCCAGGTCGAGAAACGGAGCAAAACTCAGTCCCAGGAGCCACAGGGGATGGCTCTTTAAAGGACGAGAACAGGGAAGGGGAGGAGTTTGAGATCTTCCCTCCCGTGCTGCATCAGGAAAGCTGCCTTCATTTCCCCACCTGTCAAATGCAGTCAGTGGCTCTCGCCGCCTCTCCCTCCTCGGTTGTGTTGCGCAACTCACTTCCCGCAGGGGAAATCCGTAATGTGGGTGCCGGGATGGGCTCTGTTTCTGGGGGACCTTTGGCTAAAGTCGCAAGGACAGGCATTTAGATGGACCCTCCCCCTCAGGAACCTGCTCCTCCTTGTTTCGGGAGCCCTTGATCTCCGTACCCCCGAAAGGGCTGGTGCTTGGAAGCACAGAGTCATCTGGCCTTGTGAAATCCAACCCGAATCCCCAGGTTAATAAAGTGACTCACATTTGGGCTTAACGATCCCTTCATTCCAGGGAGAAAATGATTCCTGCCGAGTGATAATCTATTTATAAATAATTGCATCTGCTTACCCGTGACTTTATCTTCCACCGTGGCTGTGCTTTGACAACGTTTTAAGGAAGAACGAGTTGTAGGGGTGTAGAAGGAAAAGGATACATTTTTCTCTGCTGACCTTGAACGAGTCTGCCGGGATTGGTTCATTTTCCGGGATGCCTGATGTTTGGAATTGTGAGACCCGGTCCGCCTCCATGGTCGGGAGGCCCCTAAACTCTCCATATTGTATGTGGCAAACATCTGCCCTCTCGCCAATCCGAGCATGCTGCAATGAGCCGTGGGAGCCTTTCCAGCTGAAAGCATTCCGCACGAGAGGTTGGTATTTGCATAGCAATTAGTTTGTATTCCTACAAAAATTTTCATGGATTCAAGTTCTTCATAGAGAGAATGAACCAGAGGGTAAACTGAACCACAGATTAAAGGGCTCGTGTCGGGCAATTCTTTGAACAGTTTTTTATGGTTTTGAACCATCATTATTTGTAATATTCTCTGAAAAGCCAGCAAATAATTGTTTTCCCCCTACTGATTTTGTTCTTCCCCTCTTAGCAAATATTGATTCTCTCCCCCCCCTCCCAAGTCGGTCCTGAATGAAACCGAGATTAACAGGGCTGCTTTTGTTTAATACAATGAACAAAAACTCGTGTTTGGAGGGTTCGTGTCCTGCCAAAACATCTGTGCACGGCCCAGATGGCAACCGGGCTCTGGAAATAGGGACCGGGAGTTCAATGCTTCTGCAGAGTCAGCAGAGAGAGAGTGAATATCGCTGCATTTTTATAGGTCCTACAAAAATAGCAACTTTGGAAAACTTCTTGGCAACAGAGTGCTTTTTTTCTAAAAAATCTGCTAAGAACGTGGGACTTCCCCATTAGATAACCAGGCAGAGAAAAGCCCGATTTATAATCAGGAAGTCTGCTCATAAGCACCTCCGTAGAACTTGGTGTCTTTCCCACGCACTCACGGGGGTGACGGGGCACCCGCGAGGCCCCGATGCTTTCCGGATATGTCGATGGTAGAGCTGTTCTTTTCTTTCCCTGAGGGACGTTACAAAGAGGGACTTCACTTGTCAGGAATGTCCAATGGGAGGTTTTTGTAGAAGGGGATGGGGAGAAACTCCCAGGCTCTGTCTTGGAACCTCTTGTCTTCGTCCTTCTCAGCGGCTCCCGGAGCGCCGAAGCTGAGGCTTCCCCCGGGGCTGAGAAGTGTGAGCAGGCTCTGGTGGTTTGGGAACTTTATTGAGTGCCTACTGTATACCAGGCCATGATGACATGGTGAGGAATGAAGGAGGAAGGGTCTGAACGCAGTGCAGCGTCCTAGGAGGCTTCGGGTCCCGGAGTTAATGGCGTGGTTGAGTTCTGAGGGAGGACGAGCTTCTTACTGTGGTCCCGGCCGCGGGGGAGGGGTCTGCCTTCCTGCTCGGAAAGCAAGTGCCTCCCAGCCCATTACGGTAGACTTGTGAATTTTAAATCAGTGCAATCTTATTGCACATATAATTTTGTTTTTCTTTTGCTCAAAATTATATTTGTGAGTTGCATTCAAGTGCTGTTGTTGTTGGGTCCTTTTGAAATTTTATTTAAATTCAATTAACTCACCTGTAGTGTGTTACTGGTTTCGGAGATAGAGGTCTGGGACTCATTTGTTGCACGTAACACCCAGTACTCATTCCATCCTGTGTCCTCCCCAGGGTCCATCCCGGGTTACCCCCTCCCCCTACGCCCCTCCCTCCGGCAACCCTCAGTTTGTTTCCTAGAGTTCAGAATCTTATGGTTTGTCTCCCTCTCTGATTTCCTCTTGCTTTATTTTCCCCTCCCTTCCCCTATGTTCCTCTGTTTTGATTCTTAAGCTCCACAGATGAGCAAGATCATATTATAATTGTCTTTCTCTGACTGACTTATGTCATTTAGCATAATATCCTCTGGTTCCATCCACATCGTTGCAAATGGCAAGATTTCAAATTTTGATGGCTGCATAGTATTCCATTGTGTATATATATATATATATATATATTTATACCGCATCTTCTTTATCCGTTCGTCTGTTGATGGACATCTGGGCTCTTTCCACAGCTTGGCTATTGTGGACAGTGCTGCTGAAAGCATTGGGGTGCAGGTGCCCCTTCGGATCACTGCATTTGTGTCTTTGGGGTAAATACCCAGTAGTGCAATTGCTGGATCATAGGCTAGCTCTACTTTTAACTTTTTGAGGAACCTCCATACTGTTTTCCAGAGTGACTACACCAGCTTGCATTCCTACCAGCAGTGTAAGAGGGTTCCCCTTTCTCCACGGCCTCGCCAACATTTGTTGTTTCCGGGCTTGTTGATTTTAGTCATCCTGACTGGTGTGAAGTGGTATCTCATTGTGGTTTTGATTTGTATTTTGTTGGGTCCTTTTTATTGCTGGACGGTATTCCAGTGTGTGATGTCTCTGCAAACTATTTGCCCATTCCCAGTTCAATTATGTTTTCCAGTGATGTTATCTAGACCTAGAGTTTTCTTGAGGGAAAAAAATCTCATTACTGATTCAATTTCTTTAATGATTACAGGCTTAATATTTCTTCTTATGTTTTGGGAAGTTTTTAGGATTTTCAAATTTATTTGTAAAAATTATTGAAGTTTTAAAAATTATATCCTCTTATTACCTTTTCCATATCTGTAGGATCTGTAGTGATGTTCCCATTCTCAGTTTTCATACTGTCTATATATGCCTCTATCTTTATTTTAACGAATCTCACCAGAGTGTTGACAGTAATATTAGTTTTTCCAAATAACCAGTGTGTTTATCTCCTCTAATAAATGGTTCTTTTTTCTTTTATTAATCTGTGGTCTATTCGTATTATTTTTTCCTGATATTTTTGTTGAATTTAATTTTATGCTCTTTTCACAATGTCCCGAGACAGTTAACGTCTACATTTTTAGCTTTTTTTTCTAATATAGAGATATAAGGTGATTTTTTCCCCTCTAAATATTGCATGATCTGCATCTCACAAGTTTTATTATGTAATATTTGTTATTGCTTTCCCTTGTGATGTTTCAAACCCATGGGTTATTCAAAAGTGTATTAATTTCCAAACATATGGGGATTTCCAGTCACCTTTGGTTATTTTTTTGTAGCTTAATTGTAGCGAGAGAACGTGCCCTCTCTAATTCAGCCCTTGCTTCATGGTCCAGCAGATGGTCAGTTTTTTGGAGGGGAATTGTTCCATATGTAGTTGAGAAAAATGTGTATTTTGTTGTTGATGGGAAATATGCTCTATAGACGTTCATTAAGTTTGTTAATTTTGTTGTACAAACCTATATCCTTTCTGATGTGATCTGCTTTCTTTACCTGTTGCTGAGAGAAGTGTCTTAGACTCTCCCACTGTGAGTATGCATTTGTTTCACTCATTCTCTATTAATATTTTCTTTGTATGTTTTGATACTATGCTACAAGGTGTATACACAGGTAATAGTCTGTTGTCATGGATATTATTTCTATCTTTTTTAACCCACAGTACATTGTTACAATAATTTGATCCATTTGTTTACCCCACCCACATTTATAATCTTTATTCCTTGAGGTTTCAGTCTTTCATCCGAGATTATTTTTCTTTCCCCTTCCCACTTTCCTGTAGTGAGGGTCTACTGATGGGAAATGTCTGTTGTGCCTTGTTTGTTTATCTGAAATGTCTCCCCCCCACCTTCTTGAAAGACATATTTTCTGGCTGTAAAATTCTAGAACTCCAGATTGCCATTTCCCCCTCAAAACATCAAAGATTTCATTCCACTATTAACTGTCTTTGAGTTCTGCTGTTACTAAGTTAGCTAACTTGTATTCCTTTGAATAAACTAGGCTTGTTTATCCTTTTACAGGGTTTTCCTTTGTCTTGAGTGAAAGATAGTCTCTTGAGAGAGTGCTTAATATTCGCATATCAGTCTCTCTATTATATTTTCTCTCTGTCCCTCTGTGGTACATTCTGCATAATTTCTCCTGAGTTTTCTTCCAGTTTACTAATCCTCTCCTCAGCTGTATCTAATAACGTTTTCATTTTGTTCCTTGTATTTTTCATATTGATTATTGTATTTTCAATTTCTATAAGTTCTCTCTGAATCTTTTTCAAGTTTGCAAAGTCACATAGTAAAGCTTTCTGTGTACTACAGAGATTCTCAAACTTGTATTTTTTCCCCTTAAACACAGTCAAAAGACTTGTTTTTGATAAGGTCTGAATGATAAGGTCTGAAGATTTTCAGGTCTGATTTTGCAATTTGTTTTTTCTATGTGTCTCACTGATGGTGACTTGTTTGGTTGTATCTTTGATTAGTATTTTATGGGATGCACTCTTTTCTTAAAAATGAGGGTGGATATCTTTGAGGTCTAAGGTGGAGATGTACTTCTCCAGAGAGAGAATGTGCATCCATTTCTGTCCAGTTTTGGGGAAGGTTTTCGTACAGGAACACTTCGAATTCAAACCTTGAGGCTTTACAAACCACGCAAGTGACGTAAACTTGGTGGCAAATTCCACCGGGGGCTGCTATGGCTCAGTTTCTCAGGGACTGTATTTCCACCTCCTTGATCAGGACCAGGGTGGTTCTCTTGTCTGTCCCTTCTGGGTCTTCCATACCCAGGAGGAGATAGTCCTTTGTAGTCCAGACTTTGAGGATGTGAAGGATGCGAGTCTCTAGTCAGACTCCTCCGGGGGCGACGCTCTTTCACCCCCCCACTTTCGCTCCTCTCCTCTTGTACATTCTTGTCTCTTGTTTAAATTCTTCCTCCGTGGAAAACCCCGTTTTCCACATTTTAATTTAGTTCAGATTAATCTATGTACTTACTAATCACTGCTCTTCATTCCTCCATGTGTTTTCAGCTTTCTCTCTGAAATCGTTTTCTTTCTTCTTGAGGAAAACTTTAGAGTTTTCTTTAATAATAGTCTGCTGGTGCTCTCTCGCTGAGGGTGGCCACACTCCTTCCACGTCTTCACTCAGCAGGAGGGGATGCCTGCTGCCTGACCCGGCTCAGAGTCTGTCCACATGAATCTCTCCGCCTGTCCCCAACCCGGCCCGGCTCCCAGGACTGCATGCTCTGGGCTGAGGGGTCTTCTGACAGTCATTTCCCGGTGCATCCCTCTGGGCTTGTGCTGCCTCGGGGATCGGATTGCCCTGACCCACTTTGTGCTCAACCAAGCCTGCCTAGGTCGTGAATTCCAGGAGTTCTAAAAGTCGGCTTCACTGGCAATCCTCCTCCGTTTCCAGGTATCACTGCCGATTATGTTTCACTTCACCGTTATGTGATCATTTCAGTGGGTTTTCAGAAACTGGAAGCGCACGTGGGCCCAGATGTTTGAGGTCTAGGGTGGCTTTCTTTTTTTCTTTCTTTTTTTTTATCAGAAAAACAAACAACACCTAGACAAACCCCCAATTACTGAACAAGGGCTAAGAGATGATGCGTCACCATAGCCCTTGACTCTGAGTGGTGGAGAGACGGGCTGAGAGTCCTGTCTGCGCACCCGGCTCCTTCCTACGTCCCTCCTTGGACCATCGGTTTACCAGTCTCTCTACGTGCAGAGATACACAGAAGGAGAAAATCCTCGTTTAAAGGCAAACCCCAGACAGGCTGGTTTTTATCACTAGCTGCTGCCAGGAGGGTATCTAATGGGAAATGGGGACAATCGGAGGTGGAATTTCAGTTGTGCGGGGAAGTGGGGAGGTCAGCTCAGACCACAGCTGCCCTGTCTAAAGCCCAGGTAGCCATCCCTTCAGCGCTCTGAAGAGTAGCCCCGGAAGGCCACATGGGTTCTGGGTGTGACAGCGATGATGAATGGATGTAGGTGAATAGACCCCAGGGCCGGAAGGTCTGTCCCCGAGCAACTCTATTAACCAGGGGAATGGAAGGTGTGGGAAGGAGCGAGAAGGTTACACAAAACCCCCGACCTGGCCAGCTCTGGGCCATCTGGTTAGGCATTAACTGTGCTTCAGATCGAGTGGAATCTTCTAGATTGGTGTTTCTCAAACTCACAAATATCTCGGGGGCTCTTACAACATGTAGATTCTGATTCGGTGGGTCCAGGGTGTGGCTCGAAAATTGGCCTTTGTAACAAGCTCCCAGGTGATGCTGATGCTGTTGGTTTGGGGACCGCACTGAGCACGAGGTTCCAAAGGAGCCCCTTCGTCGCTTCGTAGCGTTACACGAAGACCAGCGATGCCTAAGGGTGGTCCCGCCTCTTCTCGCGATCACACGGATACTCCAGATTTGGCAGATTGGTTCAAAAACCGTCTCGTGGCTCTGCATCATTCTTGTTTCCTGGATGACAAAATTGTACATGGATTTTATTACCTCTGGATTCTGCAAGGTCTACGTAGCTAAGATTTTTCCCACCAGTGTCACTGATATTGGCATAATAACTAAACAGCTTTATAATCTTGGACCTTCCTCTTCATCTTCAGAAAGAACAATAGGTAATTGTAAAAAAGACAGAAGATGCGTAGCCCGGTCCGCTGGCGGCCTCACGGATCACTCCTGTCCCATTAAGTGAAGGTAATAATCATGGGATTATCATCCCCAAAGCTTAGGGAGGAACTGGGGAGTATTGATCTGTTTCTGCTCCTGGAATTTACAGGCTGATTTTGATCCCGGCAGATGGAAGACAGGAAGAACCCTGTGTCTGAGCTTCGACGTCTCGCTGGTTGGGCAGAAGCGTGGCCCCTCGTTCCATCAAGTGGGCGTGGTGGTCGCGGAGGTGGGTGAGTCACCGACAGCAGGAGCGGTCTCCCACTTCCCCGCCAATCCGAATCATCCCGGGGTCCTCCCCAGGACTCCTTCTCTGGGTCATCATTGCTGTTACAGGAGTACATTCCCCAAGGTGTTTATGGGCTTCCCGCCGAGCAGAGGTCGCTGTGGTGGCTGGACAACGCCACGGACGGAGTTCTGGGAGAGGCCCGCTCTGCTGGTGTCGCACGGGCCGCAGCGGCAGCCCCGTGAAGGCGACTGGTTACCGTCCTGGGGAATCCGCGGAGCCCGTGCTCGCTTACCTCCTGTGTCAGCGGCTCCTACAGCGGAGGCTGTCTGGGGGCATCGCTGTCATCCTGGCGGGGGGTGGAGGGGGAGGATGGATGGTGTAGGGGCTACGGGAGCAGACCGGCTCCAAGCCCAGCCTGGAAGGAGGGAGTGCCCCGTCTCCAGGGATCCGCTGCCAGCCCAGGTCCCCGACGCAGCCCCCGGGGCAGCTGTCATCTGTCTGGTGCTGGCCCAGACTCCCTCGTTGTCCGCGAAGACTAGGAACACAGTTACTGGTTTTCTGGGTTTTCCTTTCTCTCACCAGGGCCCAGGTATTTCTCTGATACCCACCCACGAGGCAAGGACATTGTCTCTCCTTTCTTTTGTATCCCCCAGCCCCACAGGCCATTGGGGGAAATTAAGGCAAAGAAGGGGTGGGGTAGGTGGCTTCATAACATCGGGTTAGGGGGATGCTGACATTGTCCCAATGTGCCCACTCCAGGACCTTTGAACTCTTCCTCGTGCTTCTGATCAATGCACTGGCTCATGGGGGAAACTGAGGCAGTGGGTGAGTGAGTGCCTTTCTGGAGGTCCTGTGACACGGAAGCGATGCACTGGGGGAAGTCGGGTTCTCTGACGCCGGCTGCATCAGCGCTTGAGGGGACCCCCGTCCGGAGCAGGACGAGACCCCGCTAGCCGGGGTCCATCCTTCGGGAATCCTGGCCGTGGGGTGGTCAGGCGTGCGGCCTTCACGGGGCGGCGGGCGGGCTGTAGGGGGTGAGAGAGGACAACAGCCGTTGGGTCTCCAGGAAGTGCTCTGCAGGCTCCTGCTGGTCCCCGAACGGCAGGCTCCGGCGGCTCCCGGCACCTGAGCCCAGGGCTGCCCAGGGCAGGACGGAGGTCCCAGCCCCACGAGCGCAGCCCACGGCCCTTGGTGACATGGCGAGCTGCTCCCGAATGGCGGGTGGGGCCGGCGGCAGGGCCCGGGGTGCGGTGGAGCACGGAACAAGGGGCACACGTGGGAGCCCCAGCCGGGGCCTCAGCTCCAAGCCGCTCATTCTGCTGCGTGTTTTGTGTGAAATTACCTTCCTCCGTGAGAGTGTGTTTTAGTCCCACTCTAAGTACTGTTGACAGATGTGTTAATTCATGTATTTAAACAGATAGTTAGCAACCAGCAGAAGATTCAGCTAAAAATAGGTCATCGTGCTAAACAGGCTCCTTGACACCAGGCGGGCGCTCCGGGCTCTGAGCGCCGAGCTCGGGGGCCGTGCTCCGCGTCAGGTGGGCTTTAGGAGGGCAGGAGGCCTGAGCTACCCGCCCGAGGTGCGCGTTCTCCTCGCGGAGACGGAGGTCCGGCCCAGGAGAGAGCTGGACACGGGAGCCCTCTGGGGCCTCTGCGTCCGGGGCCCCGCGCCCGCCACAGCTCCCCCTCTCTGTCTGTAAAATGAGGCCTTTGTCCTGAGTGTCTCAGAGGTGACCTTTAAACAAATGCTTGTGGTCCCAGGAAAGCAGGGAGGCCCCAGGAGAGGGATGGGGAGGCTGAGAGGCAGTGACCTCCCAGAGAGAGGCAGGGCTGGTCCAGGCCCGTCCCAGGACCCTTGGTTCGAGGCCCGAGCCCACCTGCCTGGCCAGGGGGGACGCCCGCCCACCCCTTGGAGAGGGTGTGGCTTGTTGGCCGGGAGCACAGCCCACCCAGGAGGAAAGACTGTCTCCCGGGGGTACGGGAGATGCCCCCGCCCCTAGCTTCCCGGCATAGAGGAAGTACGGACTCCGAGTTGGGGTCTCGGCGGGTGCCAGCACTCCGGCCGAGCGACCTCGCAGGGGTGGCTCCTTGGTCCCTCCTACCCGCTCGGCTGCACACCCGGAGGCTCCGGTGGGCAGAGAGGCAGGAGAGGGGCCATGAGGACGATGCCTCCGTGGCCTCTAGAGCTGGACGGCTTGAGTGGGGGGCAGCCCCAGCCCTCTCTCTCCATCCCAGGACAAGTATGGCTGTGCTCACAGAGGCCGCCTCTGAATCCTTCTCAACACGATGGGCTCGGAGGCCCCTCCCGCTGAATCAGAATTGCCAGACAAGTTGACCCCCATTTGCCGTGTCAGTAGAGACGGAAGGCCTGGGGGAGGTCCTTGCTCCTGTTATCCCTGGGGAGACAGGCTCGGGGCCTGCAAGGCAGGGGAGCGGGGGGCTGTGACGGTAACCCAGCGGTGACGCAAGGGGAGCCACGAGTGGGGGGGGTGAAAGGACGGCCTTGGCCGGAGCGTGGGGGGGGACTCAAAGGGCGCTCCTTAGCAAGGCAGGAGCCTGGGGAAGAAGCAGGTCCGGGGCGGTGGAGACCTCCATGGCTGCTGTGGGCCCTCCTGCAGGGCTGCCCGGCGACCTCCAAGGAGAGGCTGGGTGCAGGTGTCCATGCTGGGACGTCCCAGCTGAAGGCTGAGGCCAAGGTCAGCCGGACACGGCCTTGGGTGGACGGGAGAAGCCCTTGCATCCGCTGCCTGGGGGGGCGGGAGGAGGATGGGGGGGCAGGACAGGGATGGGGGTGGAGAGACGTGGCATTTCTTTCTTTCTTTTTTTTTTTTTTGCGAAAGAGCGAGAGAACTCACGAGCAGGGAGGAGGAGGGGGCAGAGGGAGAGGGAGACAGAGAATCTCCGGCCGGCTCCACGCCCAGCTGGACGGCAGACGTTTCCCGTGTCCCTGTGCGAAGCAAGCCACATGGGCCACATTAAGCCCCGGGTTCTCCCGGTCTGGGCCTCCTCACAGAGGTCTGTGGAAGCCCACGCAGGGCCACGGGCTGGAACGCCTGCGCCCCTGTAATTCATCTTTTATGGCCAATTTCCTCCTGGTCCCGTACGCGCTGGGCCTCTCTTCCCCACCTGGCTCCTCGGTCCCCCTCGGTCCCAGATCCTGTAATCGGGGGGCACAGCTAATTAGAAGGGTGCTGGCGGGGGGGCCGCGAGCCACCAGTGGGGGTGGCTTTCATTTCAGAATGTGGACCGGCGGTCGTGGCGCTTTCCGGACTGTGGTCCCCGCCGCCCCCCCTGCCACCATCATCGCGGATCTTGGGGCGGCTGCAGGGTGCCCCCACATCACCGATCACCTCTCCTCTCTCCGTAGACGTCCAGGTGCTAACGATTTGTAGCAGGAATCAGCTGGGTCCCGAAGGAGGGGGCCGGAAGAGGGGAAATAGCCCCCCTGGCGACGGCCCAGACGGCTGCAGAGCCCGGGGGGGTCAGTGCCCCTGAGTGCAGGTGCAGGGGAGAGAGGGCAAGCTCACCGCGGAGGGAGGTGTGCGGGATCGGGGCGCAGGCGGCCGTGGGAGGCCGGGAGGCCGGGATAGCCACCGGGGTCCCTGCCCGTGGCAGAGGCTGGCCTGTGTTCAGCGGGTGCGGGTCGGAGGGGGGCAGTTTGCAGAGAGGAGGCAGCCGCTGGGGACGTGCCTCGGTCCTAAATGCGGACGCAGGGGCGCTCCCTGCGCTCGCCGCCACCCCCCACCTGCCGGGGACCTTGGGTGAGCTTGCGCATTTCGGAGCATGTCCGGCAGAATGGCCTTCGTAGGGTTCCTGGAGAAGCGAACCGGGAGGTCAGCGGGACCATCGGCAGCACTGCCGAGGGCTGCCCTTGACACTACTGGTCAGGTGGGAAGAGCCGGAGCCGCCCCAGGGCCTCAGGGGACCCCCACCTCCATGCGAGGATCCGGCTGATCCCCGCCGGGCCGGCGGCTCCTTCCCTGGCCTGCTGCCACTTGCTGGAAGCCTGCCTCTCTGAGACCAGGACCTCTGGGTGCGCGGCCGAAGCCTCTGTCCAGCATGGGACCCATGATCCCGTGTGTCAGCGGTCACCCCAGGGGACAGAGGGGAGCCAGGAGTGGGCGAGTACTGGCTTTGCCTTTCCCATGTGGAGGTCATTGGCCCAGAGCAGTTTTGCCTCCCTGACCACCGGCCCTGCACGTTTCTGCCATGGCCTCCAGATGTCCTCCTGGATTTGAAGGACCCGAGACTTGCCCCCCACCCCGGGTCTGTTCTGACCTCTGTCATTCTGGAGGTCCCAGGAAGAGGCCCCAGTTTCTGATGCACACCGGGGGTGTGAAGTCTCAGGAGGAGAACGAGGCTCTATTCCTCCGCCCGGGGGACTCCTGGGGGCCTTACCGGTGAGTGCGGTTCCGGGGATTTGCCTCCTTCCGTGCTGTCCTTAGCGTACGGGATGTCCTGGCTCCCATGGGGTATTGTGATGCGAGGCGGAACTTCTCTGCGGTGCCGAGGACGTGGCATCCTGCAGAAGAGGAACAGAGCCCGTGAACCGCACGACTCGGGAATTTTTACACTGGGAAATAGAGTCCTCCTAGGACATTTTGTGGGGTGGTCTGGAATGTATTGTTTTTAAAGCTGAAGTCCCAAAGGGACCCCCAAACTAGAACCCAGTCCCCCCGCTTAGCACACACTTGACCGTTTGCAAAGGGCTCTGCACGGGGCGCCCGGGCTGCTCGGGCTGGGGGACCCCCCGTGTCCTCTTTCCTTGGGGGCTCTCCATCTGCTGCCCCCTCTGCCCCACGCCTGTGGGGCTGACGGTGGCACCGGCTTCCTCCTCTACCCCGAGGGCACTTACATGGCCCCAGTCCTGAGTTTTCCATGTACGCCAACCCAGTGTTTTCCATTCGACCCTCTGCAATTAAGACGAGTGTGTAGGGCTGTTCGAGCCACAGACACATTCAGCGTGAGCCGTGTTTACGTGGTGGCCACTTAATTCCGTGGTAATTACAGTGGAGCGGCAAGCGATCACACAGTGAGAGCTGTGTTATTAGCACTGATTGTGCCCGTCTCCCGAAGCGCAGGGAGGGTGCCCCATAATTGCTTTTGGACCCTCCGAATGCGGGGAGACAGAGCCGCAGCAGCCTGTAATTACCAAGGACGTAGGTGACGTGTATCAAGTAAGCAAACACGGGGGGCTGCCGTGGGGGGTGAGCCAGATCAAAGCCCCGCTGGGGAGGCGGCCGAGACCTTCCCGCCAGGCCTGGAGGGGACGCCGTCTGCGCTGCGCTCGGGAGGTTCCCACACGTCCCAGGGCCAGTGGCCCGGAGAGCAGGGCGCACGGCGCGGGGTCACCGACTGCCTGGGCGGCTCACGCCGGGCTCGGGGGCCGCCGAGACAGGAGGGAACACGATTCCACCTGCAGCGGGAACTCTTGGAAGGATTTTAAGGAGCGGACACATTTTTCGAGGATGACTCTGGCTGGTCCGTGGGTCACAGAGGGCGCCCCTGCCATGGGGACCCAGGCGGTGGGTGCGGGGGGCAGTGAGCGGGAGAGAGCAGGGCCCTCCCCCGTGCTCTTCTCCCTCCCTCCCGTCTCCATGTTCCGGTGGGCTCGTCTCCTTCTCGCCCGCAGCCGGATGCTGGCGTCTAGCCTGGTTCAGGCTACATCCTTCCCTTGCCCCGAACTCTGTCTGGGTCAGCTTGTCCGTGTCCCCAGCCCACCTGTGCCGGCGCGCTTCTGGGTCCAGATTTAACACCTGCCCAGGTATCCTCCCTGGGCCTCCACTCCCTTCCCCGCCCGCCTGTGCACTGTCTCCTCACGGGTTCCTTGAAGGCTCTTCAAGTTCTCTGCGACGGTCTCCTCCTTTCGGTTATTTACCGTGTTCACTGAGCTTGCTCTCTGCCTGCCTGCCCACCCCTAACTCCCACCACCACCCCCCTTCTTCTGGGCACTTCAGCCACTCTGGGCTCTTCATTCCCTGGA
>CM052883.1:171440864-171466105 GCA_028534135.1 Potos flavus
GCCCCCCGAGTCGGCAGGGAGAACAGTGCCATGGGACAAGGTGGGCCCCGTGACTTCCACGAACGGGGCGCAGGTGTCTACGGTGGGCCCACACCCCCAGGCTCTGGGTGGGCGGATGGCAGGAGGGACCCCGCAGAGAGGTGCTGAGAAAGTGGGGTGAGTGGGATCTGGAGAGGTTGAAGTAAGGACGCGCAGAAGCCGCGGGGAGGTGGGAAGACCCCGGGCTGTGGGCTGGAGGGGAAGGGAGGACAGTGGGAGGCTGGGGGGCAAGCTGGACTAGCCTGGGAAGCCTCGGGCCTTGGTTGGGTTTGGTTTGGAGACAGCAGGGAACCTGCGAGGGGTCAGAGCCACGCTGCGCAGGGCTGGATCTGCCCTGAGCGAGGTGGCCATGGCCGTGACCGTGGCCCTCACACTCGGCTCCTCCGTGTCAGCGCCGTGGCCGGTGGCCACAAGCGGCACAGCCTGCCCTGTGGCCCCTGCGGGTCCCGTCTGAACGGGCCGGCTGAGGCGGGCCACTCCCGGAAGTGAGCTGCACTTCACTGGGACGCGTGAGACGTGGGAGCAGCACAGATCAGTCATTAACTCGCCACCATTTCCACATTTGAAAGGACCAAGATGACCTTGGCCTCAGAGCCGCGGGAAGGAGCGGGCGCGTTGGATCTCTGGCACGCGGCTGGTGAGGCGGTGTGATGTGACCGGGTGGCCCGTCATGGGGGCTGTCATTCAGCCACAGGGGGAATGAGGTGTGGGCTCGGGGCACCGGCCGGAGGAGCCCCGAAGCGTGGTGCTCGGTGAGAGAGGCCGCCGAGCGTTCGAGGCTCTGTGACGCGGCGGGGACAGGTGGGCTGGCGGGGACAGGCAGGAGAGGGGCGGCCGCTCAGGGCCCCGGAGGGGGGAGAACTGTACAGCCTTCCTCTTGGGGGACGGGGTCGCTTGGAACCAGACCGGGGGCCGGGGGCTCGAGCCCGTGCATGCGTGCAATGTCACTGCGTCACAAGCGAAGTCAGCAGTCCGAGAAAGAGACACCCTACGATTTCAGTCTGTTGTGGAATTTAAGAAACAAAACAGACGAACAGGGGCACCTGGGGGCTCAGTGGGTTAAAGCCTCTGCCTTCAGCTCAGGTCTTAATCTCAGGGTCCTGGGATCGAGTCCCGCATCGGGCTCTCTGCTCGACGGGGAGCCTGCTTCCCCCTCCACCCCTCCCCCGCTCACTCTCTCATGAATAAAGTCTTAAAAAAAACCCAGATGAACATAGGGGAGGGGAAGGAACAATAAATTAAGATAAAATCCAAGAGGGAGACAACCCATAAGAGACTCTTAGCGGTGAGAGAACAGACCGAGGGTCGCTGGAGGGAGGTGGGTGGGGGATGGGGTAACTGGGTGACGGGATTCAGGGGGCTCTCGCTGGGTGCTGTATGGGGTGATGGGTCGCTGGATTCTGCTTCCGAAACCAGGGCTGCTGTTAACTAACTTGAATTCAAATAAAATAAATAAATAAATAGTAAATAAATAAACACGGTGAATTTTATGCTGTATGAATTGCACTTCAATTACCAAAAAACCCCAAACACCCAAAATCAGCTTACAACCCTGGCTCTTTGAAGGGTTTTGGGAACTGAAGGGGGGGGCACCTGGGGACAGACTTGGGGCCGACGGCGGTGTCACTGGGGCCTGAGCACTGCGTGGGGTTACCGCTGGAGAGGCTGTGGGCAGGGGTCCTAATGACCGCTGGCTGGTTCTGAGCCATCACAGGGCCCCCCCTGCTCTCCTCACCTCCCACTGACTCGCTGCCTCTCGTGGCAGATCCCCCCTGGGGCCAAATGGAGTCACCTCATCTTTAGCACGGGGCCCGATCCGGGTGCACGTGATGCTGGGGGCAGTCTGTGTCCCTGGGGGCTCTGTTCTCAGGTCCCACTCCCCACGCACAAGGATAGATGCAGAGCTGTTTGGGGGGCATCTGTTGTCCCCTCTGCTGGTGACAGATGAACAAGACCACACACAAGAGGGAGTGTGCCACCACCAGCCTCTCTTGGGGCCCTCGGGGGACTTGCTCCCACATCCCTCTACTTGAAATTTAAAAAGAAAAGAACTGAAATAGGGGATACGTATCAGAGAGTGTATTTAACATACAGCTGGCGAAGTCTGACACTGACCAGGAGACCTGGGCCTGGCACCCCGTGTAAGAGCTGTCACTGCCGCTCTCCGAGTGGGGTCCCTGACCCCGAGCATCAGCGCCGTGGAGCTTGCTAGGAATGCAGCACCAGAGCGAGAGAGCATATTTGCAAACGACGTCTGTGATAAGGGGTCAATATCCAAAACCTATAAGGAAGTCATACAACTCAATAGCAAAATAGCAAAACCAGCCCCATAAATACCCTGCGTAAAAAATGGACAAAGGACCTGAATAGGCATTTCTCCAAAGAAGACATACAAAAGGCCAACAGACCCATGAAAGATGCTCAACGTCGCCCATCGTCAGGGAAATGCAGATCAGTTCCACAGCGAGCTGTCACCTCACACCCGTCAGACTCGCTATAGTCAAGAAGTCATAAGGTTCACAAGGGCTGGCGAGGGCGCGGACGAAGAGAACCCTCGGGCACAGCGGAACGCAAACTGGTGCAGCCCCTGGACGCAGGGCACGCACGTCTGTCACGTGACCGGCAGTCCCGCTTCTGAATCCATTTGCAGGGGAGATGAAAGGAGGGTCCCCAAGAGCCCCCTGCACCCCCACGTTCACTGTGGCATTATCCACGACAGCCGAGGCACGGAAACCACCCGAGGGTCGTTTGGTGGGGGAGTGGGTAACGATGTCGTAACATACACACGACGAGATGTCATTCAGCTTTAGCAGAAGAAGGAAATCCAGCGTCCAGTGTGCTGATGGATGTTCACGACCCTGTATCGTGCACTTGGCGTTTGCTGAGAGAGTGGATTCTAAGTGTTCTCATCACAGAAGAAGGCGGACAGAAAGAACATGTTAAGGGCATGGCGGGATGGGGATGTAGATTAGCTTGATTGCGGCAACCGACCAGTTTTCAGCGTGCCCGTCGCATGTATCAAAAGCTCATACTGTACACCTTCAGTGTGCGCTATCTTCATTTGTCTGTTTCACCTCCATTAAGCTGAAAAATAGTACAAATATACTGAAACGATTATAAGGAAATTTTTGAATCAATTAGATTCGTATACTCTTGGGAAAAATGACTTCTCCTGACCTGCTTTTTCAGTCTGGTAATCCTCAATGGATTTGTCTCCATAAAATGCACATTTACAGTGATTATTTGAACTTTGTCCCATTGATAGAAAATACTTCCTATTTGTGCCAAGTCGTAGCTATGGCGAGTTTATGCAACACTTTAAGTAAATCTGTTTCCCTGACAATCTCTGTGTCAGCAGACACAGCATTCATACGGCGTTAAAAATAGCTTATGAACACTATTTAGACCCCTCCTTTCCATGGGCATGAGTCATATTCTTAGCGACAATAATGTAGCTTTATCTCACCATGAGATGCACCATGAACCAAGGGCCAGCCGACGCAGGTGCAAGGCAAACGCAGAGAAAGCACCTCGGCAACAGCGCCTCCGGGTGGCCCACGGGTGGACTGACGCTGCCCTCCACCTCTGGAGATGGCCGTGGACATCCCTGTTGGTCATAACTTTCAACACTGGCATGAGCCTGCAAGAAAACAAGCAGGGCGGAAAGGAGGCAATGAAACATAAAACGTGCAGGCATCAAGGCCCCTTCAACACTCTGCTGGACTCCCCGTACATCCGCCAGAAAGCACACCGAATCAGAGATCTGAAAGTCCCAACGCCACCGCATCACATGGCTGTGGTAGGGCTGTGACCATGAGCTCTGGAGTTGTTGCCGAAACCAGACACATCCAAGGACCGTTTCCTAAGCTCCTGGTCCTGTGTGTTCTTCTGGACAGAGACCTCTGTGGCACTCTGGCCCAATCATCACCTTCGGTGGGGTCTGCCCCTGCGGCTCTGGGGTGGGTGGCCAAGGACCGAGCCTCTGCAGCTCCCTTCCCTCCAGCACTTTCAGCTGAGCCACCAAGTCCAGAGAAGCCCCCAGTTCAGGGATGCTCATAAAAGCCTTCTCCAAGTAGGAGTTCAGCCGGTCAACTGGGGGCCCCTAGGATGGCAGGATGAATAATGATGCCAAGAGCTTGACCTTCAGGTACCTTAGAGTGTCTAATACACGCTCTGGGATGACTTCAGTGTCTTGATTAGCACTCACACCAACTGTGCCCTCAGTGTGTCAGGCATGCACTGATATTGTACTTGTATCTGAAATAACTGAACCACAATGCAAATCAACAAGGAAACCTCAAGGAAGTGTTACCTTAAAACGGGAAGAAGAAAAGCAGTCACTTGAAACCTGCACCCAGTCACCCTAATCTCAAATGTCTCTCCAACAGGAGACTCTTAGAGGACAGGCGTAATTCATCTTCAGTGAAATGTAGGTGTGTCTCACACCTGCTCCGCAGCAGAGGGTCTGAGTGGGAAAGGGGGCTCATCAGAGTAACTGCAACCACCCTACCCATCATCAGACTCAGCAGCACCACATTTCAGTGATGGAGACGAGGTGGGTCCAGGACAAAAAGGAATAAGAAGACATTGAAATAAAGGAGGGTTCGGAGGTGTTCTGAGACCGGCAACCAGAGAGCCAACCTGCCAATAAGAGCAGCGCTTTCAACAGAAATGCAGCAGACATCTCGGGAATCATGATGTTGTCAAGGGACTTTTTTGGAATTGGAAAAATTAAGGTTGGAGAAAGAGGGCTTGTGGAATCCCTGTTGCACGGTAGCGAGAGCAACCGATGGGATGAGATGCATCCTTGTGAATCACAGAGAATCTTCCAGGAGCCAGGTGCAATGAGCTGGCCCCTGCTGCATCCCTTGGCCCAGCCCACCACCCAATACGTGTTTGTGGAGCAAAGGCTGAACCCAAAGAAAGGTCTGCAGGCGAGAGCAGAAGTTGGCAGAAGGATGTGGAGAAAGAGGGTCTCTGCTCCTGGAGGGCATTGTCCAAATGCAAAAGCAGGGAAGCCACTTACTCTTGCGGTCGCCCACCGTGTCCCCTTTCTTCTGAGGGTGCACTCCTAATCCCTGAGTGGGCACTGCCACTGACCAAGGTGACAGGCTGATGTTGATCCGCTGGGCAAACAACAACACCCCAGACCGAACAGGGGTTCTGAACAGAGGTTGCTTCTGAGAGAGCCTGAGAAAAGCAGGGAAGCCAGGTGCTGGTGTCGAGAGGGGGACAGAGAACCTCAAAGGTGCAGGCATGTTTTCCATGAACAGTAGGTGCAAAGGATTTTATTAACTTTGAAAGCTCTGTCTACAGAGTTAGGAGAGTTTGCAGATACGCCACTAGAGAAAGCCCACAAACCACGAAAGAGAGCAAGAAGGACCAGAAGAGAACATCTATAGGAACAACCACAAAACAAGTAACAAAATGGCACTAAATACATATCTATCAATAATTACTTTAAATATAAACGGACTAAACTCTCTAATCAAAAGACGTAGGGTGACAGAAGGGATAACAAAACAAAACCCATCTACATGCTGCCTACAGGAGCCTCATTTTGGATGGAAAGACCCCTGCAGATTGGACGTAAGGGGCTGGGGAAGCGTTCATCATGCACGGGGAGGCCAGAAGAAAGCAGGGCAGCAGTTCTCCTATCAGACCGAATAGACCTTAAAGCAAAGATAGTCACGAGAGACAAAGAAGGACACTAAACAATCGTAAAGGGGACAATCCCACAACAGGTCATAACAATTGTAGATATTCCTGTGCCCAACATGGGAACACCCAAATACATAAACAGTAAGTAACAAATATAAAGGATGCAATCAATAATAATACAATAATCGTAGGCAACTCTAATGCCCCACTTGCACCAGCGGCAGGTTGTCCATCAGAAAACCCACAAGGAAACTGTGGCTTTGAATGACGCACCCGACAGTCACATTCAGAACATGAACATTCCCCAGAGTAGATCACATATTAGACCACAAAACAAGTCTCAGCAAGTTTTAAAAAAATTCATAAACGTCATAAAAAAAAGTTCGCAGAATGCTTCGGCGTCCTCGCCAACAGTTACAAATAGATTTGCTATCTACATTGGAGCAAAAATATAAGACACTGAGACCCTGGAAAAATAAAGTGAGGGCAGAAGCAGGACAGAGCCCAGCAATGAGCTGAGACAGCCGAAGTGGGTCCCTGCCCCATGGGGCGCGGGCCCGTGGAAGCAGGGAGGTGGTGGGATGGGAGGCGGGGGTGGGGCGGGGATGTTGCCAAACCCTCGCCTCGCTCACTCACCGTTGTGTGGGACCCGGCCAACCTGCATGGCCTTCTCCCTCACCGCTTGGACAAGTCCTTGTTGCCATGGGAGTGGCCTGGCTTCGGGGGGGCTCGTGAAGCTCTCTGCTGGCGTAGGCCTGAAATTCTCCATGGTCTAAAACCATCCTTGTCTGCAGAACGATCCACAGAGGGGCCTTGAGAAGATGGTGGGAGGACAGCTCAGCTTCAACCCAGGGGGGCCCGAGGGACCCCAGTGGAGGCTGGTGGCTGGTCCCGAGGAGGCTGCAACAAGGACTAACTCCTGCTGGGGCCAGCCAGGGCCCTGGGGCCGCCTGCGGCTCCAGCTCCCAGGCCGGGCCCCAAGGCTTTAGAGCTTGTCCTCCCGGGCTGGTGGGTGGACCCGAGACTATTCATTCCCTTCTCTATTGATAAAGAGAGAGTTGCTGCCAACCTGCTTTCCAAACGAGAGAATGCCGGAAGATTTATTTTTTGCAGAAGGTATAAGACAAATAGGAAATATTATTTCAGAGCACTTGCACAGGGTAATTATCTGTGAATGTATTACCAACCATATGGTTTCCCACACTGGTTCGAGGGGGTAATGATTTTTATAATTACCTGTGTTTAGAAATACCTTCATGCAAAGAAGTAAATATGCCTCCTACTGAGAGCAGAAACAGTCTTTCCTTTTCCATAATTAGTGAGCTTTTCTTCAGCCTCAGCCTGAAATTACTTTTGGCTTCCCAGGGGCGACATGGGACAGAGAGACACCGGGCTGGGGGCCAGTCCAGAGGCTAGGACCGCGCGGCCTCAGATCTCACTAAGTGTCCGCTGGGACTGACAAAAGCCACTGTGGTGGGGCTGGTGGGGTCAGGCATAGACCGGCCTCGGGGCACAGGATCCCCTCTGTAGCCCGCAGCCCAAGTCCCTGGGCCCCCCTCTCACCAGGGTTCCACGCGCAAGGGCAGGGCGTCTGGTCCCTGTGCATCCCTGGCCGCCCCCTCCCAGCTGGCCGGTCCTCACTAGCTCTGGCCCCCCCTCCGGGGCCACCTCCTATGCACGGCGACCGGTCACCACCCGGTCTGGAGCTCCGCCTCCTCTGCTGTCCACAGAGAGAGTCCCCCGAAGCCAGCAGGGGTGAGGGGCAGGCAGACAAGGACACTGACGTGAGCGCAGGGAAAAATATCGGTTGATTTTAGAGCTCTGATCTTTATTCTTGGGTGATGTCTTCCTACTTTTGGGGGGGTTGGTAAACTCTTTTTTAAGGGATTGATGGACATTTGTCATTTAAAAACCATCATTTCTTGTGCCCTCCCCCAAGTTCTGCGTTAGTTTTCTGAATTAACAGCATGCGTGTGTGTGTGTACGTGTGTGTGAGTGTGCACGGGGAGGTGGGGGGGAGAGGGAAGCCGCAGGAGGACGGGGTGGGGGGTGGGCTGCCATCAGCTGGGTTTGGACGTGGACTCGGGATGACACGCCCATCATGGAGCCAGCGGCCGGTCCCAGCCATGGGGACCCGGCTGTGGGGACTGTGTGTGGCCAGACAGCGTCCTTGAAAGGGGGACATGCATTTGTGTCTGTGTGTGTCTGGCGGGAGGTGAGGTCCACGTACGCACATGTGTCATGTGTGTGCTCGTGTGTGACCCTGGGAGCAGGGGTGCGCTTGACAGGGGCCGCTGCGATCTTGCCCGGTGCCGAATTCTGTCGCATCTGGAGGGGTCCAGGCAGGGACCCTCCACGTCCCCGGAGCTGGGAGGAGGCTCCAGGGCGGCGGCCCTTCCCCTTCCCCCTCCTGCCCACGTCTTAGCAGCCGCAGAGAAACATGTCAGGTTGGGCTCTGACGCTGTCTGGAATGAAGCCACGCCCCTCGCAGTTTCTCCAGAATTTCCAGAAATGCCTTCCTGTTCTTAGTTGGCATTTTTATTTTCCAGGAGCCACTTGTCACAACACTCGAGTGTGTGCGTTTGTCTCACGTTGACTTCCAGCCACGTCGCCCAGTGATGTGCAAGCACACGGCGTTTTCTCCCGGCCTGGCCACGAGCTTGGGAGGTTTGCCTGCTTCCCCCGAGGACTCTGCCCCCAAGGGCCCCGCTGCCTCCGCAGCCTGGGACAGCGAGCAGGGCGTCCTGAGCGGGGTGCACGCTGCGGAAACGGGTGTCTGCCGTCCTCGCGCCCGGATGGAAAGAGCGGGCTTAGCAGGACCAGGGGTCCCGAGGTGGGATTTCGAGCCCCCCATTGTGGAGGAGCCTGGCGGCAGCATTACAAGGTGACACTAGCCCCAGGAGCATCGAGGGAGCGCTGGCGGCAGGCAAGCCCGGGGCGGAGGGTGGTGGCGGCTTCGGCGGCGTCCTCCTGTGGCGGGCAGGCGGATTCGAGCACGGGGGGCCCGGCTGCGGCAGCGGTGGCACGCGTGGGTGTCCTGTTTCTAAGTAGATGAGGATTGCTCATCTGACCCCACTCAGCTCACCCCACGGCGGAGCCCACCGCCTGGCCCGTCCCCAGGGTCACGCCGCAGGACGTCCCCTGGGAGCCCTTGCTGCCGCTGATTCTGGTCCAGGCTTCTGTCCGTCTGTCTGATCCCCACTGAGAAAGCCTTTGTTCTACAGCCTTTCCGAGCCCCCCGGTGACACAGGCCTGCACGTGCCTCTGCAGACCCCGGATGTCCCAGGCGTGGCTCCTCTCGGAGAGGGCCTCGCCGCGCCTGCGGGAGTCGGATACACAGCAGCCTCTCCACCTAATGAGGTAAGAACACAGATGGCTTAGAGTGGGGTTTAGGGTTAGGCATAATTAAGGGAGCAGATGGGGAAATTCAAGTTAAAATTCAGTAAAATTTTAATTGAAAGATTCTGTGTTTCCGCCCGAAGATCTTGTAAAGATGAGCTCAGATTTCGTGCCCCTGCCCCCTCCCCCAACGCGCACACGCACAGGCCTGAATCGCATGTGCTCTGCGGTCTGCGGATGTCCTCCAGCCCGGCGTCCGCGGTCCAGCAGCAGCCCCCGAGCCCCCCGCCCCCCGCCCGGCCTGGAGAGTCCCCCCGGTTGCAGCCCCAGCCGACAGGTGCACACGTTGCCCCCAGAGGGTGGAAGGTGGGGGTGGGACGCCGAGGAGACCGGGGAGCAGCCGGGGAGTCCCCGGTGCGGCAGAGGCAGGGACCTCGCCCACCAGCCCTCCCCGCTCTGGCTCCTGGGTGGTCCCAGACCTTCTCCCACGTGCTCAGACGGCATTCCTCCTGGGCACGCCGTGGTGTCTCCCTCCACCATCCACTTCGGGGAGCTGCCCCCGGCCACGGCTGAGAAGTGGGGAGGTCCCTCAAGTCCTCGGCTTTGGGACAGCCTGGGGGCTGTGGGTGCTCCCCAGCCGATGGGATGGGGCAGGGGAGCAGCGAGGGGCTGCCGTGCCGGGGAGGGGTGCTCCTGCAGGCCAGCTTGCTGGAGAGAGTGAGGGAAATTGCCCCCTTTGGGTTTATTGGCTGCTTCGTGGCCCTCTCTGTAGAGATCACGCACGTGAGTCCCCGAGGGCCCCTAGACTATTTGCGGTGTCTGTCCTCGTGTGCCCCCCAGCCCACCCTTCACAAGGCTCCCTTGTCCCCGCTGAGGGTCCGCTCCAGCAGACCGGCCCCCGGCCCGTCTGCCTTCAGGATCTCTGCTTGCTGGGGTCCTGGCAAAACGTACAAAAGAGCACATCGCTGTCAGTTGATCAGTCTGTCCATCCAACTGTCTGTCCATCCCTCCACTCACGCAAACTTTCTTCAGCAAACAGTGGGTTTACACCTTCAAAAAGCTGGCAGGATGGTCAACCATTAAATCTCTTCACATCTTCAAACACAAAGTAGTTTTTTAAGATCAAGGACAACTATGTGAAATATTAATTGCCTTTTTAAAAAAAGAGTAATTCACTTATTTTGGGGGGGGAAGGGGGAGGGACAGAAGGAGAGAGAATCTCCAGCAGACTCCCTGCTGAGCACAGAGCCCGACACGGGGCTCGATCTCATGACCCCGAGATCACGACCTGAACTGAAACCAAGAGTCGGACACTCTAACTGACTGCGCCATGCGCCCCTGAAATATTTGGACACCTACTGTGCGTCTCCTTTACACTGAAATGTTACAGTATTTTTCTCGTGGGTTAATGTTGAGGTGATCAGGATCTGGGGGGTCCCCTCTCTCCTCTGCTCCGCCTCTCATAGAGAAGACTCTCAATCAGAGCACATCTTTAAAAAAATGCACAGACTTGTTTCTGTGGGTCGGGATCCTGGGCACAGCTCAGGCGGGTCCTTGGCACAGGGGCTGTGATCAAGGGCTGGGGTCTCATCCGAAGGCTCTGCCGGGGAAGAATCCGCTTCCCCTCTCCCTTGCTTGTTGGCCGCATGGTGGACTGTGGGCCCAAGACAGCCCCGAGTTCCTTGAGCCCCCAATGTGGCTCTCGCTTCACAGAAGGAGGCAAGCCGACAAGGCAGGAGAGAGGGTACTAGCGAGGGGGACGTTGCAGGCTTAGGAAACATAATCGCAGAAGTGACATCCGTCCACTTGTTGTATCGTCATGGTTAGGAGCAAGTCGCGAGACCCGCCCACACGCAGGGGGAGGAGATCGCAGGAGGACGTGGCCCCCAGGAGGTGGGGGTCCCCTCGGCCATCTTAGACACTGCTGCCCACATGACTCACGTGTCAGACTTCTTTCTGTACTGATGATATTAAATCTGTATTTGTTACATTTGTGGAAGATACTTTTTCTTTGACTTTTTATTTAATTTACTTTTAAAGTAACAGTGGTTTTTTTTGTTATTATGTAGCCAGGTTTTCAGAGTTTTCCTTAGTGGTTTTCTATTTGGGGCTTTGGGAATGGAAAGGCTTTTCTCTCACCCCGCTCAATCCCGCAGACCGATACCCACCCACGTGCTATGCGTTTCCCGTGCAGTTTCATGTTTGGTGTTAAACTCTGCACCTGTCTGGGTTTATTTTGCTATCTCTGGATCTACCTCACTTTTTCCCCGAAGAAGGGAGCCAATTTTCCCCAGCCTCGGGTCTGACTCATCTGTCCCTTCCCCGCCGGTGTGAGTTTCCTAAAGAGTGAAATTTTATGTCTGTTGCAGGTGGTCCCCATGGTCAATATTAAATACTGAGGCCAGACGTGTCCTCCGAAGGACCGGCAGGGAGTGGGTGTCCCTCTCGCAGAGCGGGGTGAAACCGGCCATGGCGGGAGGACCCGAGAGGCCCACCTCCGAGCATCCGGAGCTGCCCATGTGGGCTGGGAGCCCTCTCCCGCGGGGGAGAGGGCATCAGGGGGCATCTCAGAGGGCTCGAGGGTGTCCCTCCCGAGGCACCCGAACGGTGACAAACAGGACTCCCTCAGACGAGGAGCCGGAGCTGAGTTGGGAGCAGCTTGCATGAGCAGCGTTTGTGGGGTGCACGATGTCTGCCTGGCACTCCCAGGACCACTGACCACATGGTCCGCAGACCACGGGCGGGCCCCGCGTGTGTGAGAGCACTCTTAGGGTCATCCCTGGACCTTTCCAAAGAGCCTGCCTTGGTGGCAAACAGCTGCGACAGAAGGGAGCTGTGGGTTCTGCGGGAATCTGAGGGTCCGAGGGCCCTGCCGGGACAGGAACACCACCAAGCAAGCCTTGAACGCTCGCCGGCTCCAGAGACCTGCGGTGTCAGTTTCCTCGGCGGCCCTAATGAGTGGCTACCAACTGGGAGGCTCGCAGTAACAGAGATTTAGTCTCTTCCAGCTCTGGAGGCTGGAAGCCCTACCTCGGGGTGCGGGCAGGGCTGTGCTCCCTCCGGAGGCTCTAGGGGAAGACCCTTCCTGCCCCTTCCCACTTCTGGAGGCCCCTGGCATTCCTTGGCTGTGGCAGCTCCGGTCTCTCTGTCTTCACGTGGCTTGTCCTCTTCTGTCTCTTACAAAGACATATGTTACCACCTGGGTAATCCCGGGTGCTTTCATCGTGAGACCTTAATTCCCTCTGCAAATAAGGTTCATAGGTTCCAGGGGTAAGGGCTGGATCGCATCATTTTGGGGACCACAGCTCAACCTACGGCATCAGCTTGTGAGGGTGTCGTTCAGAGACTTTCCTCTCCTTCCCCCTCCTACCCAGAGGGTTAGAACCGAAGGTCACACATTCAGGGAGGGAGGAGGAGGAGGGGGAGAGGGAGGGGGAGGAGGAGGAAGAAGATGGGGGAGGGGAGGGGGTGGGGAGAAGCCCCAGCACAGGCTTCTCGGGGCCATGAGGCTTCAGCACCACTGACATAATTATCAGGGACTTAATGAGACACTTTAATATTTAATACCTGCTACTACTGTTTGTCCTTCATGATAATTCTCTTCATCCCTCCTACTCGGAGATTCTGTTTCTTGGCCAATCTTACTAGTTCGTTTTTTTCAGATAAAATTTAGATTTATTTTGTCAAGTTTTTCCCTAATTTTGTCCGGAATTCTTACTGGAATGGCACCAAACATACCCACCAATGGCAGGGATGGGGAAGGGGGGCTGGATGGCTACCCAGCCCTGAGCCCTCCTTCACGGGAACAAAGGCTGAGTCTCTGTTTAGCCTTCGTGATGTACCTTAGTCACGTGTGCAAGCATTCATAGGTTCTCCATAATTTCTGTGGGATTCATTCCGAAATGTGTGCTGTTTTCAGTCATGGAATGTGTGTTTCAGCTTTTCTACTATTGCTCATATAGGGGAATACGCATGATTTTCATGTTTTTGGGTTTTTAGCTAGCATATTTATTCGTTTTGAGGATTTTTCCATTTACTATTTGGGTTTTTTAGGTGGCTAGGCATCCCACCTGGTAATTACAGACCTGGGTTTTCTTCTAGCTGTCTTGCATCGTAGTTGGGAAGTTTTGTGCCCTTGGAGGAGCCCTGTGATCACTGGGCCGCACGCTTACGGGGTCTGGTTTCGGGGCTTCTCAGCACACGTTGGACCCGCTGATGCCCCACTCCCTGCTTCGTGCTCGGAGTAGGATTGTGTTTGTGTCTGGGAGAGTGTTCCGGGGAAGGACCCTGGGCGGTGTACGTGGGGAACCCTCGCCTATCTGGGGCGTCCTTCTGGTGCGTGAGAATCCCTTCCTTTCCCCCAGGTCGGCGGCAGAGGCTCCGTGTGCCCAGGACGCAAACACCCCGTTCTCACCTTCATGGCGTCTTTCTTGGCCTGAGGGGGCTCGTGTTTATCTCTTGTGCCTCCCGCCTGGCACTGTCCCTTATCCCCTGTCCCAGGCTTCGGAGACAGGGGGTGTCGGCGGGCCATGCCATCTGTCCATTCTGAACCACGCCGCTCTGTCAGGGGACGGTTGGCTGTGGTCGCCTACACGGACGCGAGCAGAAATGCCATGGCACGCGTGGCATTACTGTCCCGTAAGCACAGGCTTCCCGGGTGTGAGTGTGGCCCCTGGACTGGGTGAGCTCAACGTCTACTCTTACTATGCCATTTACTTGAAAGTCAGCAAGGGAAGGTTTTTTCATTTTTTGGTTTTTGTTTTAAATTTAGACAGGTTTTATTTTTTAGAGCATTTGTAGGTTTTCAGAAAAAGTGCCCAGAAAGTACAGGGTTTCTGTCTGTCCTCCAAGCCCCAGCCGCGGCCCGGGGCAGGCGCGCTAGTGAGGGACATTGTTGCAGCCGATGAAGCAAGACGGGTACATTGTTAGTAACCGAAGTCCAGGGCCTACTTTAGGGTCCTCTTTGTGCCCGAAGTTCTGTGGGTTTTGACAATTGCCATTACACGCTTACCTCCCTAGAAATGTCCTGTGTGTCCCCTACTGGCCCTTCTCTGCCCTGCCCTGAACCTGGCAACCACTGGTCTCTCCACGGTCTCTGTAGTCTGGCCTGGTTTGCTTTCTAGGATGGGAGAATGCATCGTGTGTGTAACGGGGGGGCAAAGGAGAAGAGTGGAGTTGTCAGGAGACATGTCAGAGGGTGCGCCCCTGGGAAGCCTGGAGAGGTGGGGGAGCGGGACGAAGAGTAGCCTGTGACCGAGGAGGGAACCGTCTGTCCCAGCGAGGGGCTCTGGGAAGGCAGGTAGGGACTTCTGCATGGCAGATGTGGGACTAGAAGTGTCTTCTTGGGGAGGGAAGGAGGATGGAGCAGGTGGGGAACTCGCAGATGCCTGGCTGGGTCTGGCAAGGAGCATGTAAAGCTGGAGATCATGCTTTGTAAGTGACCAAATCCCCGGAAACCCAGGGCCGGTGTGGCAGAAAGACAGGGCAAGAGGGTCGGGGCTGCCAGTGGTGATGGGAAGACGAGGTCCGTCCGGCTTCCTGGGAAGCAAGATGGGCCGCTTGCGAGGTCTCTGAAGTTGTGTCTCCTTTACTAATGCTGACCACATCTGGGCAACACTGAAGAATCAGGGGCACTTCTGCCTTGTAGAAAGTGAGATTTGGTCTGCATTTCTCTCATTCTGGGGACCAGGCTGTGGGGGCTTTAAAGAACCAGAACTAAAGCGAATGATGACTCCTCTCCAGGGGCATTCTCCCCTGAAATATGCACCCAGAACATACGTCTCTGCAAAACATCTCTTTCCAAAGAATTCTTTCAATTCTTCTTTTTTTTTGGGGGTAACATTTTGTGTTTTCATCAAAGCCATATTCCATCAGTGTTATTCTGTAGCGCTCACTCGGAGCCAGATCTATTTTTTAAAAAGCATTTGGCACTCTGAAGTGTTACATGTGGCTTAGTGAAAACAGCAATATGCAGAGATTCAAAAGATGTCACTCCATGTTAGGTACAAAACGTGATCAGCCTTACTTATGGTCCGACACAAACGCAGAATTCAGATGTGGCATTGTGGGAAGCAAGGGGACATCTTGGTTGGGAGGAGAGACCTTCCATGTACATCACCCTTCAGGGCGAGAATTCCCAATTTCTCCCCAGCCCATCAACAGAAAGAGAGGGAACTAAAACCTCTCCTATGCTCGTCCTGTAGGAAGAATGGCTGCTGGGGACAAGCCAGTTGGGGTTCTGTAGGATTCCCTAAATGCAACCTTGCATCTTCGGTGATGGTATCTCCCCAAAGATGTGAGCCTTGGTGGCCCGGCCTCCCTCGGGCTTCCTCGTCTAAGCCCTCATACTGTGGTCTTACGGAACCCTCGCAGCAGTCCTAGCAGGGAGCCAAGTCACTGTCACCACCTGCAGACGAGGGGACCCAAGCTCCTGGAGATGAAGGGGAGACGGCAAGAGCTGAACTGAGGTTTTCCTCCCAGAGCCCACGTGGGCTCAGTCGCACTCAGCTGCAGCCACAACAGTAAAGAAAACGCTGATCCCCGGCAGGGCGAGCACCTGGCCCAGGTATGCGCTACGCCCGCGAAACCCTTAGGTTTTCGGGTCAAGAGCGCTCACAGTTGTGTCCGTGGTCCGGGGACCCAGCTTGTGATGTTCCTGTTGGAAGGCTATGTGTAAATAAGAGACTGTCCTCCCAGGAAAAGTCTTGTGGTATTTTGGCCATGGTAAGAAACTAACCATCAGGGCCATCTTTAAGCCGAACCTAGTCGATTAACAACTTCCCACCGGTACACGTGCTTCTGGAAGCCAACCAATCAGTGCCTGCCCTGCCCTTCTGAAAGCAGCCAATCAACGACAGAACCATCCAGCCAATCCGCAATGGACCCACCCCTCTAAAAGCCAGCCAATCAGTAACCGCCCAGCACTTCCGCTCGCCGGCCAATCAGTGAGCGCCGAGCGCCGCTGGGGCCCTAACCCGGGCAAACAGCCTCGCTTAGGTAGCTGAGACGCCACAGCCAAAGTCACCCTGTCCCCGGCCACTGCTATCCAGGCTCTGCTTCAGGGAGGCGGCCTGCTCGCCCGTGCTTCGCTCGGGCGTTTGTTCCGACCCCGAAGGGCCTCTCCCACCGGGCCTACGCCGTGCTGAGGCCCCACCACTCGAGGCCTCCTGGCAGGTATCAGATCAGGCTTTGTTGTGGGGCCAGCACCCGGGTGGGGCTGGTACCCAGGTGGGCCGGTACTCAGCTAGGCTGGTACTCAGATGGGGCTGGTACCCAGGTGGGACTGGTACTCAGGTGGGACTGGTTCCCCGGGTGGGGCTGGTACCCGAGTGGGGCTGGTACCCGGGTGGGGCTGGTACCTGGGTGGGACTGGTACTCAGGTGGGCCGGTACCCGGGTGGGCTGGTACCCGAGTGGGCCGGTACTCAGCTAGGCTGGTACTCAGGTGGCGCTGGTACCCCGGTGGGACTGGTACTCAACGGGGCTGGTACTCAGGTGGGGCTGGTACTCAGGTGGGCCGGTACCCGGGTGGGCCGGTACTCAGCTAGGCTGGTACTCGGGTGGCGCTGGTACCCGAGTGGGGTTGGTACCTGGGTGGGGCTGGTACCCAGGTGGGGCTGGTACCCGAGTGGGGTTGGTACCTGGGTGGGGCTGGTACCCGGGTGGGGCTGGCACCCGAGTGGGGCTGGTACTCAGGTGGGGCTGGTACTCAGGTGGGGCTGGTACCCGAGTGGGGCTGGTACCCGAGTGGGGTTGGTACCTGGGTGGGGTTGGTACCTGGGTGGGGCTGGTACCCGGGTGGGGCTGGTACTCTGGGGGGCTGGTACCCGAGTGGGGCTGGTACTCAGGTGGGGCTGGTACCCGAGTGGGGCTGGTACTCGGGTGGGGCTGGTACCCAGGTGGGGCTGGTGCCCGGGTGGGGCTGGTACTCAGGCGAGGCTGGTCCCCAGTTGGGGCTGGTCCCCAGGTGGGCCTGTCCTCAGCTGGGCTAGCTCTCAGGTGACACCCCATGGCCATGGCCTGAGCAGCGGTGTGCTGAGGGCCGAGGGCAGAGGGAGGATCGCTCTGCCCACCATGGACCCCGAGTGCTGCCGGCCCTGCCCTCCTCCCGATGCCCGGGCCGCAGGGACAGCCGCTGCTCCAGCTCCCGTGGCTTCCAGAGGGGGCGGCGGCAGCGTCTGCTCGAGCACCTGCTGTACAGGAATCCACCAGGTCAGATATTTTAATTTTATCAAATAAGCCCGGAGGATAACGAATACTCTCTAAAAGCCCAAACACAAAGCAAACCCCTCTACCCTTTGCACGTAAATATTCTCGGTGTTCCCAGTTTGTAAAGTGTCCGCGCTCGCCCTCCGCTCCCACCCAGCTCTGTTTGCCGCAGCAGCTGCCAGTGTCCGGGGGCCCCAGGCCACGCAGCCCAGTACGCAGCCGGGAGAATGGCTGGAGGGACATCAAGGGTCTGTGACCTCCCTAGCTGGCGCTGCCGGTCTGCAAGCCACGGTGACCGACTGGAGTCTCGCTAGGATGGAAGTCAGGAAGCGGCTGGCCCTCTGGCCTCCCAGCAGAGTTCCTGTGAACCTGCCCCACCCGTAGGGCCTTGGTGGCCCCTGACCTGGCCTCTCCACGTCCGTCACATTCCACACTCCCTGCGCCCCTGACCTGCAGCCTCCCCCGCGCTCCTCCCACTCCGGCTCCCAGCACCTCCTTCCTGGCGGGGCCGCCGGCCATCCCAGGGGATACCGCACCTGTAGCCCACGTTCAAGGTGAAGGCCAGTGGGCACAGTGTGCAGAGCCTTTGGAAGCCAGCGGTTGGCCACACGAACTCCCAGGGTTGTGGCCGAGGCACCACGTGCCCGCGGGGACCTGTGAGTGCACACTTGTGTTCCATGTGACGGAGGGGGCAGGCAAGCCTGGCGGGGTCCTCCTGCGCACGGGAGTCGTCACTCAGGGCTTCCCAGGAACTGACTCTGGGCAGAGCCCGCCTGCTCCCATGTCAGTGTGACATGTCAGTCACCTTGTTGACGGTGGAACTGTCAGAATGACCATCTAGAGGGGACCCTCCATGATTTCACTAAATGGTAATTATAAGTGCATTTCGGGCGATGTTCAATTCGGTGCGCGTTTATGGGACACCTGCGATGTGTGAGGCCCCACATGGGGTTCTGAGAACAGTCTGGACAAGATGGCTGAGAAATTCAGAGCAAGGTTTGAAGAAATGTAGGCATCCGGGCGTGACGAATGTCTTGCTCACTTTTGTGTTGCCAGAACGTCTATGGCCATCACGTAGGAAGGCTGAACTCTGGGCGGGCTGGCCCCGGGGGCTCCGAGAGTGGGACCCAGGGGCTGTAGCCCACGGCAGCCCCGGGAACACGGGAGGCAGACTCCCACTCGGCCCTGACTCAGTGAGAACGTGGGAGAATGCAGCCCGAGCCCGGACCTCATGGAGGGGACACATGTGACCGTTCTTCTGTCCCGTCTGCATCTCGTGGAGGCTGGAGATGCTCGTGCCGGTGCTCGGACCAGCGGCCACAGCCCTTCATCAGCCCTATGGGCCGCATCTGGGACTTCCTCGTTTGGGGTTTTAATAGAAGGACCCTGAGTCTCTAGGTGTGGAAGGACTTGGCATTTACCAGACTGACGACTGCTGGATGTGCCGTCTTGGTTTTATCTTTACAGCCCTGATCTAGCTGCTAGGAATTTGACAGGAATCTGCACAGTTAAAATGGGAACAAGGAGAGGCTGGGGCTGGAGCCCCTGGTTCCACCAGATACTCCCAGAGCAGAATTCAACAGCAGAGCATCGAAGAGAAAGCCTGGATTTTACTGATTCCGGTGACCTTGACCCAGCTTCCTTCCCTCGGGCATGGAGCGGGGGGACCCACTTTCCCCCTCTGTAGCGTGAGGATTTTGGCCTCAGATACATGCAAGTTCTGTCCTTGATGTCAAATTCTCCTTCCAGGAATCTCGGGCCGAACGAGAGCCTGGTGTAGCAGGAGCCGGCCGAGAGCCAGGCCCCGGAGGGAGACCCGGGAGCGGCGCTGAGCCCGCTGCACGGAAGGCACGGGGCCAGGTGGGCCACGAGCGCTCGGGACGTGCGGGTGCAGGGGCGGAGAGGGGGCCGGGCGGCAGTGCTCACCCCGGGTCCGCAGGGCCGTGACTCCTGCTTCTCTTTTCCTCTCTGCTTCGAGGGTTCCAGACTTGGATTCGCCGGCAGCTTGTTTTTGGCCGGCGAGCTGTATGGGACGAGGAACCGGAGACAGCCACGCGGGGACGAGGGGAGACTGACAGGCGTTGGGCACCAGCCGGCACACTGGCCTTTTCAGCTCCATCTTAAGCTGCCAAGAAGCGCGCCCCTTCTCACCCGAGCATCTCACTAGATGCTGAAAACCCGGCGCCCTAATGTAACGGGTTGCAATTAGTCTAAATTAGGCAGACAAGCGCATTTCAGAGAGTTTTTCCCCATCTGTCTAACTCGAAGGCTCTGCTGTTTGTAATGAGTCATTTCTTTAGCACAGAATTCTGGACCAAGAGGGGCTTCCGTACTTCAGCCTTTGCTCTTCTGTTGTCTGGATCCCGAGAACTTTTCTGTCCCCTCCCGGGGCCAGGGCCTCAGCTCTGTTTGGACCCCGGCTGGGACCGCGCAGGTCTCGTGGTGGGGCTGCTGGGGAGATGGGAGAGGAAGAGGGAGAGGGTGGATTGTTTGCAGGTGCTGGAGGGGCGGCGGCTGCTGCTCCTGCCTCCCTGCTGTCCTGGGGTGCAGGGACCCCCACGAGTGACCCAGCACTTGGGGGCCGTGTCCTCGGCCCTGAAGGACGACTCGTGAGATCCCCACTCCCCTCTGCTGCTTTATCTCCTGGGAGTCCGGGGCTGTGTCACTCGCTTGGGGGCACTGCTGGGTGGTGGTGGGGTGACACTTGGCCTCGGGGTCCCTGGACCCCATTTTCCCAGCTGTCTCTCAGGGGTCCTGGTTGGCTCAGCTCACGCACGCGGAGTGATGCTGCACACAGGGCCGGGCCCCATCCGTGTCTGCTTCTGGGGCTGCTGACCTGTCTCGGAGACCCACTGGTATTTCACTTGAAGCCACTTTTCCCCTCTTTTTAGAACATTGAGGTGAAATTCACCCGACCTGAAGTGTGTGTATTTCAGCCGGCATTGAGCACATTCACAAAACTAGCAACCAACACCTCTTTCGGGTCCCCAAACGTCTTCATCTCCCCACAGGAAGATCCGCACCCATGAAGCCAACTGGAAGCAGTCTCAACGTCCTTCTCGAGCCTTCCTGCGCGGGAATGAGGAGATCTCTCCCAGTGGCCGGAGGTGCGGTCGGGGCCCCGGGTGAATCAGCAGGAGCGAGCAGGCAGCGGGGGTCCTGCGTGGGCATGGGCGCCCCTCCTCTGCTCTGCGACTGCTTGTGTGACTTTGGGCAAATTCCTCACCTTCTTCAAAAAGGAGCTCCTAGTAACCCTACTTTGCAGGGTTGGGGTGGGACCAAGTGGGGTGCACTTAGCAAGCTTTCAATCCAGTGCGGCACCCCCTTCTCCCCCGCAGTGGGGCTACCTCTTGCTGGGGCGTGGGGAGGAGACGGCAGTGAAAGGCGAGGGAGGCGAAGGTCCGAGGTGGCAGCGAATGGAGAGGCTTGCCGCGGGGGTTCTGAAGCCGTGCGCGGGGTGGAGCCACGAGGCTCGGACTTGTAGGGCATGGTCTCCACTCCGCTCCTGCTGCAAGCTGTCATGAAACTAGGTCTCCCGGTGATATTTTGCGGATTGTCCCTGCCCGGAGTGTGCCCCAGCCCGCAGCTCCCCCCCGGGGAGTCCACGGCCCCTCCTGCATGCCTCTCTCGCCCTCAAGCCGGGGGTAGGGGTGGCCGTCCCCGGAGTCCCCGGCCCTGGACCAGGCGGTGGGCACTTCTCCCTCCCGGGCACCAGGACGCTCTGCCAGGTCTTGCCAGCAGCTGAGGAATGTTTCCCAGGGACGCAGGGGATCAGGTTCACCTGTGACAGAAGCCACGGGCTTTGCCTGTTCTCTGTCGCTGCAGAAGCAGCTCTAGTGACTGCGCTTGTCACTTTCCCTAGAGAGGCCAGGAAATCTGGGGGGCTGGCTTCTGCTCGGGGACACCCGGATTTGGCCCACCGTGCCTGTCTCTGTGTCCGACTCACGCCCCTGGTGAGCTCAAAGTGACGACGAGATTCACCCTTATCGGCATGTACTGACGGCACCGGATTTTCTGCAGCGCTTTGGGGCACGTGTCCCGGGGAGACCTTCGGAACCAGGAAGGCAGAGCCCGGACCCTGGTGGTCTTTCCTCCTCTGCTTGGGAGGCTTGTCCTCCAGGAAACGAGCTCCTGGGAGCAGGAGCGTGTTCTGCTGTGCGCCTGGCTCAGCCCTGTGTTGGACAGGGTGTCGGGGTGGGGATGGGTGCCTCCCCGGTGGGGGCCTCTGAAGTCACCCCCAGCCTGTCCCGGGCAGGGTGTGGGAGCTGGATGCGGCCCAGGGTGGAGGCCAGCCCTGAGGAGAGGGGGACGGGGACCCTCCCGCGGGAGGCCGGGCAGGAGGTCTGGGGGGGAATGGCCAGGCTGAGGGTCGGCGCAGCAGCTGCTGTCGTCAGGAGCTGTGGGAGAAGCGCTCGCTGGGGGAGGGGACAGGTGTCCACCGGCCAGAGCGTGGCAGGAGCAGGGCTAGGGGACCGAGCGGGGTCTGGTGGCTCCCATGTAGGAAGCCGGGACCAAGGGCACAGCCAGGGACAGGCGATCAGCCAGCTGTGGCCTGGGGTAGGGGCCCCCGTGTCAGTGGCTCTCCAGAGGAACGGGACTGGATGTCCAGGATTTACTGTATGTGTAGCACATACACGTAATACGTATTACACGTATCTAGGAAATCGGTATTATTTTGTTAACGTCCAGTGCACTATGGTTTCTGGAGTAGAATTCAGTGACTCATCACCCAGTGCTCGTCACAACGAGCCCCTCTTAATGCCTGTCGCCCCTCCAGCCTGTCCCCCATCCGCGGCCCACCTCCCTCCAGCAACCCTCAGTTTGTTCTCTGTGAAGAGTTTCTTAGGGTTTGTTTCCCTCTCTCCTTTTTTTCTGTTCCCCTTCCCCATGTGGTCATCTGTTTTGTTTCCTAAATTCCACATGTGAGTGAGATCATGTGCTATTTCTCTGTCCCTGACTGACTGCGCTCAGCATCGTGCCCTCTAGTTCCATCCACATTGGTGGGAATGGCAAGACTTCGTCCTTTCTGGAGGCTGGGTAATATTCCATTGTCTATATGGACCACATCTTCTTTCTCCACTCATCTGTCGATGGACATCTGGGCTCTTTCCATAGTTGGGCTCTTGCGGACATTGCTGCTATGGACACTGGGGTGCAGGGGCCCCTTCAAATCAGCATTTTGTACCCTTTAGGTAAATACTTAGTAGTGCGATTGCTGGGTCGTAGGGTAGCTCTAATTTTAAGTTTTTGAGGAACCTCCATACCGTTTTCCAGAGTGGCTGCACCGGCTCGCATTCCCAACAGTGTAGGAAGGCTCCCCTTTCTCTGCATCCTCACTGACATTTGTGGTTTCCCAAGTTGTTAATTTTAGCCATCCTGACCGGTGTGAGGTGGGATCTCGTCGTGGTTTTAATTTGTATTTCCCCGATGCCCAGTGATACTGAGCGTTTTTTCATGTCTGTTGGCCATCTGGATGTCTTCTTAGGAGAAATGTCTGTCCATGTCTTCTGTCCATTTCTTAACTGGATTATTTGTGTTTTGGGTGTTGAGTTGGTAAGTTCTTTGTAGATTCTGGATACTAACCCTTTATCTGATGTGTCATTTGCAAATATCTTCTCCCATTCCCCGGCTGCCTGTTATTTTGTTGGCTGTTTCCTTCTCTGCAGAAGCTTTTTATCTTGATGAAATCCCAATAGCTCATTTTTGCTTTTGTTTCTCTTGCCTCCAGTGATGTGTCTAATAAGATATATGAAGTTTTTTTTCTTATAAGGAAAGGAATGGTCTCACACGGATACAGAGGCCAGCAAGTCTCCAGATCTGCAGCCCGTAAGCTGGAGACCCAGGAGGGCCGATGGTGTGAGTTCCGTTCCCAAGGCTGGAGGCTCAGCACTTAGGAAGCCCCGATGTTTCAGGTCACGTTCAAGGGCAGGAGAAAGGCTGATGTTCCAGTTCCAAAGGCAGTCAGGCAGGAGGAATTCTCTCTTCCTCAGACTTTTTTTCTTTTCAGCCCTTCAACTGGTTGGACGAGGCCCACCCACATTAGGAAGAGCGATCTGTTTTTCTCAGTCTATCAGTTTAAATGTTAATCTAATCTAAAACCCTCCAGAAACTCTCAGAATAATGTTTCACCAAATATCTAAGCCTTCTGTTGAGCTGACACAAGGATTCACTCTTCCATCTCCGTCAGTGCCCCCCACCCTCCGGTTCCCCGGCTGCACCAGGCATCCTAGCAGGGGGCTGGGGGCAGGGGGCAGATTCCTGATGCATCGTGCTGGAATGGCCTCGTGTCTACAGACCGTGTCCCAGGGAGGCCCATGGTCCGTCCAAGGCCACACGGCCTGTGACCAGGACAGCCCGCCAAACCTGTGAGTCTTCTGATTTCACTCCCCACCCTCGTCTGCTCAGTTTCACACCTTGGATTTCCTTAACTAAAAAAATAATTCCCCTAAGATGCAAGAGCCTCGAAATGTGGGGATTTCCTGTGTCTCAAAAGCTTGGATTTCTTACGAGGCAGCACTCTGAGTCCTCAGAGAGCTAAGCGAATCTGATTCTCCCAGAAAATCCAAGAGCAGCCCGGGCTGGGTTCCGTTTCCTCCCCAGCACTTCGTGCCTCGCTCTCCCGGTGGCCTGTGCAGGGTGCTAGTGTGCAGAGCTCGGAGGGCGGACCCCGCAGAAGCAGGATGGGCCGTGGGGGAGACGCCGGGCAGCGGCCTCGCACACAGCTCGTCCGCGGAAACGGGTCTGCTCTCCGCGCGCGTGCTGGATGCCAGCTCCGGGAAGCAGAGCGAAGGACGCGTCCCACACACGCACGTGCGCGCTCAGGGCAGACAGGGCCGCGCATCCTCGGGAGGTGGCTAAGCTGTATCTTAAATATTTATCTCCTTATTGTGCAAATAATAGAATGAATTGAACAGGGGATACATGAGATAGGCCCTGAAAAATAGACCTTTTATCTTCTAACTTTGTAAAGCACAGATTTTATTGTCAGAAACGCCTCTGTGCGTTCCAACTCCACTCCCGGTGGCCGCCGCACTGCAGGGATGGCACCACAGCCGGGGATCGACGGGGCAAAGGCCGGGGTCAGCCAGGATGCTGCCGGGACGCTCGAGCACTCAGCACGGGGGGTCAGAAACATGGTCCCGCCGAGGGCAGTGCCTGTCGACTCCGCAAGAAAAATGGCATTTTCTGCCCTGACAAGTTCATTTTCCCATTTCGTCTTGTTTTCCTGGAAACCCCCGCGCTCGGGTCCTGCGTCGGGAATCAGCACGAGGGCAGAGCGTGTGCAGACTTGGAAGGCATCTGCACAGAAGGGGCACATGGTCCCAGGGAGCCCAGGCCGGGGGCGCTCGTCCCCGTGCAGCACCCAGCTCAGCACGAAGGAAAAACCAGCCTTGTGCCGAGTCCTGTGGCGTAAACCCTCAGCGTAGCTGCTTTTGGGCTGACGTTGCAGGACCGGCAGAGGCTTGACCCTAGACCCCTTCGGGGGGGGTAGGGCGTGGGAGACCACTGACCACCCCTGTCTCCCCCTGCATCCCTCCCCACTCCCCTCGGCAGCAAGCTCCCTGATTTCCAGCCCTGCTGACCCGAGAGCCAGGATGACCTCACCCTCCCCTCCCGGCCTCTCCGTGTTGGAAACCGCTTTGGTAGAGGGTGGTGGGATCGGGCTGTGTGTGTCTTCAGTCGCAGGAAGGTAGGGGACGCCTCGGAGCAGGAGACCCATCAGCACGGCCCCGTCCTCCCCAGGCTTGGGGACGACCCCCAGCTCCTTCTTTGTGGGAATCCCAGGTGGCACCAGCCCCACTGGGCCTTTCAGTGGCCCTCGGAGCCCCCAGGGCAGGGCCCCCAGCTCTCGATGAGAACGAAACAGCTGTGTTAGTGTGCTGCTGTTTCATTTCCTTGCCTCTCCTGTGTCTTGGAGCGTCTGCTCAGGGGTGCTTAGAATTCGGTCTGCGTAGTGGATTCCATTTCTATGTCCGGGAGGCAGTGGGGGGGGGG
>CM052883.1:171466605-171489897 GCA_028534135.1 Potos flavus
CTGTCTGTCTGTCTGTCCCCAGGCTCTCGGCACCCCACCCGACGGCGGCCGTGGGCGGCAGTTCTGAGCGGGCGCGCGGGGGCTCTGCGGGCGGTGCTCCCGGGGATGCTGTCCAGCACCCACCCTGCCGTTCTGGGCACCCCTGCGCGGGGCACGCACGCCAGCCTGGGCCTGGGGCTGGAGGGCTTTCTCGCTCCCGGCAGAGGCGCCGAGCAGAGCCAGTGTCTCCTGGGGGCGGGTAGTGCAGGAGAAGGTCCACAGCCGATGGCGCCGACACCGGACACCCAGTCTAGACGGGTCCCTGCAAGAGCCAGCCCTCCGAAGAGACCCTTCTGCGGGGACGTGGCCAAGGGGCTCGGGATTCCCCGCGGGGCGGATGCTGCCGGCCCCCCACGCCCCGGCCAGGAACCCCGGGCCTCTGCAGGGTCCGGCTGGGGCTTGACGTGGCTCCCGTTGGTCTGAGGGGAGCGGTCCAAGCCCGGCCGGCCTCAGTCTCCCCTCCGTGCCTGATGAAGAATTCCGCACGGCCCGACCCGTGAGGCCGGCGCCCAGATGAGGTGGCCAGCCGTGGTGGGGACTCGCTCCGGAGACGGCCTCCCTCTGCGCTGCCCACTCTCTTGCCGGGGCCAGTTCTGCTGTCGCTGGGCCTAAAGTCACTGGGGTGGGGCTCACTTGTCCTGGCGGGTCCAGAAATCAGATACAGAGACTCTAAGTACCATCCTCCCAGAAATGAGAGTATATTGTACCCAGGACATGAGGGAAAACTCCAAAGAGGAACAAGGAGGGGATAAGGAAGGGCCCTGGGAAATCAGAAATATACATTCAATTTATATATATTAATTTAGTTTGTATATACTTAATGTAGCACATATTTTAATTTATACATTATATAAATTAATATACACTCTGTGTCAACTTAATGTACACACAGGGGGCAGGGAAAGGACGGACCCCCCTCCGGAGGAAGAGATAAAGAGGCAAGGAGGTGGGAACGGTGTGGAGGGGGGTGGGGGGGAGCCGGGGCTCCGTGTGCGTGAAATGTAATTTCCAACAGTGGCGAAGGCAGAAGAGGAGACGGTCCAAGGCCCAAGACCGGGGAGGAGCCCCCCAGAGACCCGTCAGTGTGCAGTTTCAGGGCCCGGGAGAAGGGGAACCTCCTGTGACCACACTTCCATGCAGGGGTCCAGAGCCGGGACGAGCTGGGCCCCCGGACCGGGACTGGGGACAAGAGGATGACCAAGCAGCACCCTCCACGCCGTGCAGACCCCTCACCTGCTACCCGGCTTCCAACAGCGAGCACGTGATCCAGGTCCTGACTCCTTGCAGCTCTGGGGGCTGCGGCCTCTCTGGCAGCTCGGGGGGTCAGGGCTGCTCCGGGGGGTCGGGGCTGGCCCTTTCTCACGGGGACAGGGCTCCTAGCTGCAGGGGAGGGCCAGGGGGCCCTGGGCCCTGTCTCCTGAAGGTGGAGACCCCGAGTCCCCCTAGAAAGGGGTCTGCATCCCGGAAGGGAGCAAGTCTCATGTTCTGCTTGCCTTTCTATGCAGACACGTGCATTACACAGATGGAAATACAAATGTAAAGTCTGGGGATGGGTGAACAGGAAAAGCTGCCCCCCCACCCCAGGTCAGAGTAGCTGGGGTTTTTGGAAAGACCGTCAGAACAGACATCTCACTGGGGGCTCCGGGAATTTCACTTCTGGATGTCCACAAAGACGTTCTGGAATGTTCCAGACGGAGACACAGGCTTTCTGAGAGCTCGTTATAGGCGGGGTCCCCGGGGCACTGGAAAGCACACTTGTCCCCGGCAGGAGGGAGGCGAGGCGGGCCAGCTGGTCACTGCAGCAGGCACAGGGCTGTGTCCCTCCCAGGGTGGGTCCGGCTGCCCCGGGGGCCGAGCTGAGGACACAGCGCTGCCGCTTCGATGGCCCTCAGCGAGAAGCCTCCTTACTCTTCTCTGTCTCCACAAAGCCCTCCCGCCGGGCCTCTTGGCACATCCCCACAGCGCGGACACGCAGGGGACCAGGCACCCGGCGTGGGGCGTGCACGGCCTCCGTGGGCGCTGCTCTCGGATCCTGCAGCCGGGGCGGGGGTCCATCGGCCCCCGGGGCGTTATCGATGTTATAGGAAGCACAGGCCTCTGGCCCGAGGGCGCCCCGCCCGCCTCCGCAGAGCAGTGCAGTACGTGGGTGTGTCTGCGGGACTGTCGCCCAGAGGCACACCAGAGTCCCGCCACGCACCGCTGCCTTACCCCGGGGGGCTTGAGGAGCCCCAGGCTCCCGGGCGTGCAGACCTGGGCTGGCATCCTGCTTCTGCTGCTGCGCGGCACGGAAACTCTCCAAGCCCCCGTGTCTTCATCTGGAAAATGAGCGTCAAAATTCACACCTGTCTGCTTGACAGGTTTGTTTGAGGCTTTTAGAAGAAAATGCTTAAGGAGCGCGTGGCACAGAGCCTGGAACAGAGTAAGCGGTCCCTGGTGGGCACCGGCTGGTGCAGCTGCTCCCGGGTCCTGCCTGCCTCTCCTGGAAGAGCCGCGTACCCTCCACAGCCCTTCTGAGAATTCAGGCGGCGGACCCGCCCACCGCACGGGACGCTGGTGAGGACGCGCGGCAGGTGCCGGTGGGGCGGTGGGGCGGTGGGGCCCGGGCACGTGAACCCGTGGCCTTCATGATCGCCCCCGAGAGAGGTTTCTACGAACAAATGCTTGCTGGTGATGCGCTTGCAAATTCCTAGAGGAGCTGACAGATGTACTTTCCCAAGAGGCTTGTGATGAAGGCATAATGAGCAGACCCTGGTCTAGGACTCTGTGGTGTCAGCAGCTCAAGGTCCTCTGACTGTGGTCGCACCACAGGCGGGAGGGTGGTCACACTGTGCGGTGGGTGGGGGGTGGTCATACCATGTGTGGGCGTGTGGTCACACTGCGTGTGGGAGGGTGTTTACACTATGTGTGGGAGGGTGGTCACACTATGTGCGGGCGTGTGGTCACACGCAGGGATTTCCCTGGCTTCCGTTTCTGCACCTTGTGAAACGAGGGGTCAACCGGCCCGTCTGGGGCCCCTTCCCGCCCCAGCACCCGCGGCTGGCACGTCCTCCCCGGCTTCACCAGGGGGACTGGAGCCGAGCCTCTCCAAGCACGTGAGGGACGGTGGCAGGGAGCTGGGGCCCGCTGCCTGGCTTGCCCTCCTTGAGCAGGAAGCCACACCCCATTAGCACGGAGGCCACATGTGTCACAGCTCGGGACACGGGGGGCCGTTCCCTGCACACAGCCCTGCGGACTCATTTCAAACTTAGCTTGGGGCATTTTCCACTGAAGTAGATAGAAGCCTCTCCTTCCTTCTGTCTTCAGCTCCGGGTCCTGTTTTCCGGGGCAGGCGGCCAGGCGTCTGAGGCCCAGGCCCACCCCTCCTGCCTTCCTCCGGAAGTCCTAGGGTCCTGAGGACACAGGGGCCACTTGGGCCACGTCCCTGCCACTGGGGGAGGGCGAGGATGGCCCAGGGCGCACACGCATGGGTACGTCTCCCCCAGCGGACAGGGTGAGGGCGCACCGGGGGTGGGGAAGTGCACGCGGCAGCCCGAGTAGTGTGTGCAGCGGGGGGCTGAGCCCGACGGGCAGGGCAGGCTCGGGCCCCAGTAAGCAGGGGGCCTCCCCTGGGGAGAGGCTGCTCCTCCATACGACTGACCATCCCAGGAAGCCCGTCAGGTGTCCCCTTGTGCCGCAGCCAC
Organism: Potos flavus; assembly: GCA_028534135.1. Taxonomy (NCBI): domain Eukaryota; kingdom Metazoa; phylum Chordata; class Mammalia; order Carnivora; family Procyonidae; genus Potos; species Potos flavus. The sequence continues at coordinate 171,470,325 of CM052883.1, forward strand.
GAGCCTGAGCGTGCCAGGAGCACGCGTGTGCGGGGAGCCTGGGTGCCCGGCTTGGCTTGCCCGGCGCTGCCTATGTGGCTTGGGGGAGGAGCCATTGGTGGGAGAGAAACGCAGCCAGGGGTGTATTTCAATTGCAAAGAATGAGAGCAGATCTGGCGACGTCTCCACCGTGAAATACTCAGAACTGTCAGAATGAAACTCTGTGCATCGATTGACTTGCAGTGACCTACGAGCTTGTTAACGGAGGACACAAGTTGCAGAGAGAATGTGGAGATGGCCTGTTTGCAAACATCCTGGTCCTCGTGTCTCCTGCGGGACGGGCACCACGGGGCTCCCGAGAGGTGACGCTTCTGCAGTCACAGAGCCAGGAGTGGACAGCACCCAACCCCTTCCCGCGGTGCTCCGTGGCTCCCCGTCGCCTCAGGTGATCCCGGCCAGCCTCCTGGGAGCGGGGCGGGAGGGAGGCAAGCACGACCAGTCTGCTCGTTTACAGAGCAGGTTAAGTAAGTGCCCCAAGCTCTCGGTGCTGGCTAAGCTGGCCTCGGTCCTTCTCTGTCCCCCCCACGCTGTACCAGCTCAGCCAGGAGACGCGGAGTTCCCTGGGGTCCAGCACGGGGCAGGTGGGGGCACCGGGGAGCCAGGGTTGACCTATAGCCACGCAACACCGATGACTTTTAAGTTGGTCGATTCCCCAGAAATAAGCGCACGCCGGCCGCCCCGGCTCGCCCTCTCTGGTTGCCTGGCAACGGCTGGGCGCACAGCCAGGAGGCAGAGGCCACCCGGCTTCCCCTCCGGACACCAGCTTGCCACGCGTCCTTCCCCGCCGGCCCGAGGTGCTGACCAGGGTGACGGAGCGCGGCTGCGCCCCTGGACCTCTGCGAGCGAGCCGAGCGGCAGCCTGGCTCAGCGTCTCCTCCTGCGGCGAAAACCCACTTCCTGTTCTCACCGCATCTCCTCCATCGGCGGTCCCTCCGGGAGGCGCGCTCTCTGAATTATGCATTTCTTATTGACCTTTCCAAACCACTTCTGCTTTCTTCGTGTTTCGTGCGGTGCGGTGACTGGCTGACTGGAAGATGGGCTCGCGGGAGGTAGGAGCAGGGTCGGAGGGGGTCCCGGGAGCCACTGGTCCAGCCACGACACTCTCGTGTTCTTGTGCGAGCGTGCGCGTGTGGCGCCCGTGTGTGCACGTGCAGAGCCCTGGTGAATGAGGCAGGTCAGCCGGGCTGTCCGAGCCTGGGGGTTCCCCTGGAGCCCCAGCGGCCTCCCGCTCCCCTCCTCTCTCCTGGGCCTCTAAGCATCTCTGGGAGACAGTTTGGGATTCCTTGATCTGGTCTCATCATCTCATTTCATAGACGGCAAAGCTGGCCCCAGACGTTGGAGCGAAAAGCCCTCGCAGTCACTGGGGCAGAGCTGATGGGGGCGCGGGTGTCTGCTGGGTCCTGGAGGGCTGGTGGGGAGGTAGGGGAGCACGGGGTTCTTTCTGCGCAGTGAGAGCCCACCCTGACATGAGGAACTCTTCCCAAACCCTTCTGGGAAGGGAGTCGTGCACGAGTGTGTCTGGAGAGTAAGGCTCCTTTCCCTCACTCCTGGCAGGTAGAGGAGACCCAGGGAAGTCGTCCAGTAGGAGAAGGGGACCAGGACAGTAAGATCAAGCTGACTGAGCAGCGCCTTATCTTTGGAGGGTTAAGAAGTTTCCTTCACTCTGCTTCTCCATTCTTGGGGTCAAAAGGAATTCAGGTCTGACTACAATGTCACTTGGAAGCTTGGCTCTCTGTCCTGGCAACATGCCCCAGGGCCTTTGCATATGCTTAGCCCCTGCCTGGAGCACCCTTCCCCCATCCCACCTGGGAAACTCGCTCGTGTCCTCCGAGACCTGACTCAGTTCTCCCCTCCACCGTGGTGTGGTCGTGTCCCCCATATTGCTGTCTGCATCCCAGGTCACATGGCGTGCCTCTGTCTCCCCAACACCACCACTTTATGGTATCCAGGTTTTCCACTGTTTAGAGCTGCTTGAAGAATCCGAGGCACAGAAGGATTGACTATTGCTTCTGTATACTACGGATAATTTTTTGAAGTCCTGGGAAAATGTGTCCTGAAAATGGTTTTCTTGGTGGGCTGGGCGGGCCCTGGAAGGCGAGGAGGGCGCGTACGCAATCCCAGCCGCTTCATGGCACTGGCGGGTTCCCGCCTCCGGCCCAGACACTGAAAGAGCATGAGTGCGGGCTTGCCGGAGCTCCGTGGGCGAGCTCAGAGGGGCCTCGTGGCGGTGGGCCCAGAACACTCTTCGCTCCGGCCCCTGCTTGCCCCATGCACTCTGCCCTCTGCTCCCGGTGAGCCGCGTGTCCTCCACGTCCTTCCTGGAACATGGTTCCACCTGTCGGGAACACGCACAGCCCCTCCTCCCCAGCGCCACCAAATTCCGCTGCTGTCGGCTCCCCGCTGCGGTCCCTCCTTCCAGCAGACCCTCCCCCTCTGGGTGCACCCAGTCCCACCCCTCCTATGACACCTGGAAACGGTGGGCCGGGCCACGGTGCCCGTGGGTGCCCGGAGTCCACACGGCGGGGTCCTCCCTGGTGGCGGATGTGCTCTTGTTAGTATTCCCTGCAGGAGAAACGAGCACGAGCCCCTGTTCCTGGCCGGCTGGGTTATGTGACCGTCGACCTTCCTGCCCAAGCACCACACGTCCGTTTTCTGGACGAGTGTCTTCACCACCGTCCAGGTAACAGCGCTCGCCGAGTGGAGCTCGTCCTGGCCTTCTTGCTCGTCTTCGGGCCCCAACTGGTCCGGTCTTCACCCACCCGCTCCCATGCACGGCTGCCCGGTTGCGGAGGTGGGGATGCCTGAGCTCTGGGCACAGGACAGAGAAGCTGAGGAACGTGGGGCGCTCGAGCCCGGGGCCCTGATGCTTGGCCTCAGACCCCACGGCAGCCGCACGGCTGCGGGCCAGTGACTCCAAGTCCCAGCCTCAGTTTCCCGGAATGCCAGACGGGAGGGCCCCGTAGGGTGCCTTGGGGACCGAGAGTGTGTAAGTACATGTTTAGAACCCGACCCAGTGCGGAATAAACATGGAGGCATTGGCTGGTGTTAACCCGATTGTTCTGAACCATGATGGCAAAGTGCAGGATAGACATGTTCACTGCTTTACACAGAACCGCAGTCCAAGCCGCTTTTTACTCTTGTGATGGTTTGAAACTGGGTCCCGAGATTCTGGGGCCCTCCCGCCGCGGATCTCTCTCCCCTTGAGTGCGGGCCTCGCATCTGTTGACCGGGAAGGTGATGCCGGGGCAGTTCTGGGCCCAGGTGTGGGAAGCGGCGGCCCCTTTTCCCGTCTCTTGGGACGCTGGCTCAGAACCCACCTGCCGGGCTGAGCTGCCGGGGGAGAGCCCAGGAGGAGGGGAGCCCAGCCCCAGGCCCAGCCTGGCAGAGAGGAAGCCAAGTCCCGCAGAGAGGTTTCGGGAGGAAGCTGCACAGGGGCAGGTGGGCTCAGCGTGTGTGTGGAGAGTGGCGTGGGGACACACATCTCTCCTCGTGGGCCTGATTGCAGCCGCGAGCCGGGCACCTGCAGGCTGGGCGGGGGGCCGGCTGATGGCCCACCAGGCCCGCAGAGGCAGAGGGCAGGGCTGTGCCTTTCCATCTTTCCGAGCCTGCTGTGCTGATCGAACCCCTTTTTGTTTCGAATGACGTATTCGTGTCTTCTCTCTGTTTCTTTCTTTTTTTTTTTTTAAAGATTGTATTTATTTGACAGAGAGAGAGAGAGATAGCCAGCAGGCAGAGCGGCAGGCAGGGGGAGAGGGAGACGCAGGCTCTCCGCCAAGCAGGGAGCCCGACGCGGGGCCGTCGTCTCTTATTCAGAGTGGTTGGTCAGACAGCGCGTGGGGACAAACAAGGGGTAGAAGCCCTGGGACAGGGGTATTTGGGCCACAGCCTCACATGAGGACACACGTCACCATCGTCACCACCACCACCGTCATCATCACTGTCCCTGACAACCGCTGGGCTGCTCTCCGGGCCGGACGTCATCCCCAGTGCCCCAGGCCCCACCGCACTCATTCCCAGGACGACCTAACGAGGTGGGTTGTGTCGTTCCCGTGGCGCAGAGGAGGACGCCCTGACTCAGCCGGGGGAGGCAGCGGGCCCGGGCCGTCCAGATGACAGGTGTGGTCAGCACTCGAACCCCAGCCCGAGATCAACCAGCCCGCCGTCGTCCACGCAAACGTGCGGAGCGGTGCGTTCCGGGACCTCGGGGAGCTGGGTGCGCGCGTCGGGAACGGGCCGGGGCCGGGAACGGGAATGCCGCTGTGGGAGAACGTTCCAAGCACCTGCGCGCGGGGGAGGCCTCGCGGTCTGCTCCCTCGTCTCCGTCAGCGGATACAGAAAACTGACCGCAGGGGGAGAAGGGGCTCGCGCCCGGACCCCCGGCCGGGGTGGCCGTGCCTGCTGGGGTCCACGCAGCCCCCACCAGGAAGATCCCGACTCTCCATCTGGCGGCGGCGCGGCGGTTTGCTCTCAGAAAACTGCCGAGTAAGCAGCCGCTGAGTGGTAATTAACTTTTCCTGGAGTAATTAAAAACTTGAACTATCCCAAATGGTTGCAATTTCCTCATCTGGGGTTTACGTTCGGCGTAGAGAGCAGGTCCAGGGAGGCGTCACCGGCGAATGCCCGCGGGGAGCAGGTGCGCCGGTGCGTCCGGCCACGCGGGATCCGGGGCCTCTCCTGCTGAAGGTGAGCGAGGGCACCCCTATCCCCAGACCGGACGGTGTTCACCTTCCTGCTCCGTTAGCCTTGGCGACAGGACCCCCCGGGGGCGCTTTGGGAGGTCTTCCTGAGAGATCTACAGGGGCAACTTCTCCTTCGGCGAGAGGCCAGCCCAGACGCCCCGCAGCCCACTGGCCGCTAGCCTGTCCTCAAAGACCCGACACTGAACACACGGGGCAGGGTGGGGTGGGGGGGTCTGGACTTTATCCTAAGGTCCCGCAGATTTCTTGGCACGACGGGGTCCCGCTGCATCTGGGGTCCTCAACGCCAAAGGCACAGGTAGCTTCACCCCTGCAGTGGGGTGAGTGGTGGCTCCCCACAAGAGCTACGTCCACATCCGAGTTCCCGGAGCCTGTTAGTGTCACCTTATTTGGAAAAAGGACCTTTACAGATGCATTTACATTGAGGACCTTGAGATGAGATCATCCTGGATTGTCCAGGTGAGCCCTCAATCCAAGGCCACGACCTTATATGAGATAAGCTGGGGGGTAGATTTCAGGCAGAAGACGGGGACGGAAGGGCATGGCTGCAGGTCCTTCCCTGCGGCGCCCGTGGGGAGTGCCTGGCTGTCCTCGGTTTCAGACTTCTGGCCTCCAGAATATGGGATGATAGATTTCTGTGGTTTGAAGCCTCCAAATTTGTGGTGGTTTGTTACCGCAGCTCCAGAAACGAGTACGATCTGCACAATTGGACACGCGTGAACGTGGCTCTGTGCGCCCATCACTGGATCCACGCGATCCTCGGTTCCTTCTTAAAAATCATGTATTTTTGAGATAGTTGTAGATTTACAAGCAGTGGTAAATTTAGTTCCATTGCCAACAGTAGTATTGCTGTTAGTGTTTCATTTCTGTGTTTCACCCCATTGGGATTTATTGTAATTTTGGTGTCAGTGTTTGTTTAGATTTATCTACATTTTTAGTCTTTGTTCACCCCATTTTCTTTGCCCCCAGCCAAAGACTTTTGCTCTGGGACCTTTGCCAAAGAACCTTTGCTTCCCCGAAAACTTCTGCATCTTCTCTAAGGGGTGGTTCCATGGGTGGCCCGCTGGCGATTTCTGGGCTCCCGTCCAGTTCTGTTCCCCTGCGGAGCTTCCCGGCTTCTCCAGCAGGAAGCAGCAGATCGGCCCAGACCTCATCCTGGGGGGACCCCGGCTGCCGGAGTCAGGGGCTCAGCAGGCTGGACCTCCCGCCCTCCGTGGGCGTGCACGGCCGTTTCCTGTCCCCGATCTCCAGCCCCATCTCCTCGCAGGTTGGAAAGAGCGCAGCCGGACCTGAATCCTGGTTCCTCTCATCTCTGTCCTCGAAGACTCCAGTAAATGCAAAATACAGAGCAGCTCGGGTTGTTTGAGTCCCTGTAACGTCACTGCCTTCCCCCGAAGCGCCCTTTTCTCTCACTTACGGAGAGTCGCGTGTGGGATATGGGCTGGAAGGAGGGTTACCTCTGATGGATGCGGCCGGGCTGGGGTGAGTACTCACCGCGTAGGAGAAGGATTGTGGCCTCCTCTCTACCGCCCGGCAAATCCGCTGACTTAGAGGATGAAGGGGAATTTGGAGGTAACGGGCGTGGACAGTCACTCGGGCAGCACTAGTCCGAAGTCAAGCACCGAGGGGCTTCCAGGCCTTACCGTGGACTCTGGGGCCGAGAGCCGGCGATGTGTGTGGCCGTTCGGAGGCTCTCATGAGCGAGGGCTGCGCCGCTCTCAGACCGGCTCTTCGGGGAGTGGGAACCCGGCCCCAGCGACCAAGCCGGGGCACGCAGGCCTTCGTTCTGGCGCAACGGGCCGGATGTGTGACCAGAGCCCCCGCCGGCCCTGCTCGAGGGCCACAGCGGAGCCGCTCCCTCGGCCCAAATCCACCCCTGGGCCCTCCTCCCGTCGTAGTGGGAACGCAGTTATTCTGCGATACGTCAAACCTCCCTGTTTGGGGAACCCGGGAAGGATCCACGGTGACAGGGATAACGGTCACAGCGGGTACTTGTCGCTGACAGGGAACGGGAGCGGGCTTGGGCCCCAAGCACTCAGCCCGCCCGCCGCAGGACCCCTCGCGAGCACACTTCCCTGCCCTATGCACATGGAGAAACGCTGAGCGTAGCGGTAGTGTGCCCGCGGCGATTTCTGTGAAATGGGTTCAGTGCCGCTTCTCGGCGGGTCCGTGCGAGCATCAGACTGGGGGGCTGTGCAAACACGGGGCGGCACTGTTGTCCTCATGGCCAGGAGTGCGCGTGGACGCTCGATCCTGAGCCGCATGGACCCCGGGACTCGCGGCTCCCGCTGCTCGTGCTCCGACGGGCCGGCCCGCAAGCCGGAAGCCCGCTCGGCCAGCCTCCCTGGAAGGCTCTGGGGTACCCCCAGGACTCCTCGGCCCGCAGAGCCTTCAGAGCCGCGAGCCACAGCCGCTCCTTCGCCCGTGCTGGCCGCCGAGCTCGGTGCCTCCCGATGGATTCCCAAGCCACTGGTGCCCTCCCGCCTCCCCGAGCCCGTGGCAGAGAACGCGCAGAGAGCTATCCACGTGCACGCAGCCCCCGCCCAGCTCGGGAGGACAGTAGCCAGGGAGGCGGGAGTGAGGCCGAGCCGGGTGGGGGCGGCTACACCTCCCCCCGAGCCCCAGGGAGAACGGGAGGGAGGCCCAGCCCGTCCGGGGCTGCCTGCGGCCCCGGGGCCTGTGCCACCGCCTTCGCTTCGGAGGACACAGCGGAGCCTTCGCTCCCCCACGCTTCCGGGCAAGCTCGGAAGGTTCCAGAATGTCCACAGCAGGTCTGCTCTGTTATGTGTCCGGTGGGAATATCTTTCATTATCTTCCCTCTCCATTTAATTAATCCACATCCCGTAATGAACCTTGAAATTTCTATTAAACACATCATTACTAATCGGCACAGAGCTGGTGGTCGTTGGCGGCTTCTCACAGCCGGGCGGGCTTGGGCTCTGGGCCCGGGCACTGGCCGCCGGCGGGGCTCGCACGCGGTCCCAGAGCCCCCTCTCTTCCCGGGGACGTCGGGAGGGGCCGGAGCGGCAGTCCGGATGGGGGCCCGCCCAGGCGTGATGCTCAGCGGTCAGTCTTGGACTGACCGTGGCCGGGCTCAGAGGACTGTGCGGCGGGGGGTGGGGTGACCGGGCCGAGCAGCCGGGGCGGACCCCAGGGTCACCGCCGACGTGCAGCTTCTGGGCCTAGCGGGACCGGTCTGCATCCTTAGGGGTCTCCTTCTGGTTTTCTTCGCTGGGAGTGGCTCAGTCCCTGGGGGTTCGTCCAGCAGCTTCTCCATAAATACCTGCGGCCTCGACCCCACGGCCCTGTTGGGGCAAAGGCTCTGGGACCAGGGCTGTGCTGTTTATCTCCTTTGGAATTTTGAGTTCGCGACCTGCGCTCCGAGACACCTGCCCACGGGCGGAGACCGGCGGGCGGACGCCCCTGGGATTGGACGCCCCCGGGATTGGACGCCCCCGGGGCTGACTTCTGCTTTGAGGCTTCGCACCGCGGAGACACTGATTACGGAGGGCTCCCCGCAGCGCCCGGAGCACCGGGAGCAGCCCTGCACCTCCAGCAACTCCAAGGAGCCCTGAGCCTTTGCGGCGCACGTTTGGTCGTCTCGGCAATGCACTGGGCACAATCAAATGTGGCCTTCGGGGCGTCTTTGTACCCTAATGGGCTCCAGATTCTATCTGTGTCCGAGCCCGGGGAAGATCGAGGGCCCTTTCCAGGTGACCGAGCTGCGTGTGGGGCTGAGCCGTTGGCCGTCTGCACCAGCTCGGAGCAGAAGCGGGCACTTCCCTCTGTCCCCACGTCCCACAGGGACCCGAGGCTGCCGTGTGCCGGTCGGCCTCCACCTCTCTGGACTAGCTGGAAAGCTGGACTAGACACTCTTGGCACATGCCAGGCAAGGACACTTGCCATCGCGTGCACTTGGCTGTCCCCAGTGACGTCCACACCCACACTTCTAGCTCATGGAAGTGATGTGAGGTCCCGGAAAGACACCACGAGAAATAAACAAGTTCTTGGAGGCTTTCGAAAGGAAGTCGTGCATAACAGCTAAATGCAACGTGAGCTCCTGGAACAGAAAAAGGACATTTGTGGAAAACAGATGAAACCCAGATAAGGTCTGTCATTTAACTAACGCCGGCGCTGGTGTCTCGGTGCTGATGTCGCGAGGGCAAACCTCGCGCCGCGGCTGGTGGGGCATCAGCCCCGGGGCAGCCGGCGAAGGGCGTCCAGGAACTCTGGGCTCTTTTTGCAACTTTTGTAGAAGTCTACAATTATTTCAAGGTAGAAAGATTAAAACAAGAAGTCATGGGACACAAGGGAACGCTCTCATCTGACCCTCGCCCAGCCTGCAGGAACGTGGGTCGGCGTGAGGCGGAAGCTGGCCACCTGCCAACTCCGTCTGCCCCGAGAGGTGCTGGGGGCTCACTCCCTGGAGGGGACTGGGGTCAGAGCGGCCACCCGAGCCCCCAGTGATGAGGCTCCCAGGCCCCCAGCCCTCCTTCGTCTGTTATTTATAATTACTGATTTATTATTGTTTTTGTAACTCTCTGCCTGGCCCATGCCTCATGCAACAAGGTTTAAAAACTTCCTCCGAGAGCATGCAAGGAGAACGGCCCCACAGGAGCCCCACCCCTGCCTTGGGGGACCCTCCCAGAAAGCCCGAGCAGGGCGCCATGCCACGTCAAGCCCCTCGGGGTTCCGCACCTGCCAGCCCAGGTCTCTGAAGGCCCAGAGCAGGTGGGAAATTACTCACTGTGGATGTTGTTCTCATCCGTGGTTATTTTGGATTTGGCCTTGAAGGTGAGAGCTGCCAGCCACAGAGGACAGGAAGACAGACATCACCTTGGGGGCGTCCTCATGCAGCACATGTCCCCCGGGGACCCTCTGAGGCCCTGCCTTCAAGCAGCTCTCCATGGAGAGACGGTTCCTGCAGAGTCCATAACCCCCTCCCCCACCCGCCATTTGATGCCTCTTGATCCCCATACCATGGCCACGGGAGGCAGGGGCCATTGTTCACTCCTGGGGTGCGCAGGAGGGAGGGAGGGTCCCGCGAGCCCGGAGGGGAGGGCATCCCCCACACCTGGGCCTTTCGACCAGCCGGAGGGATCTGCACTCTCCCCAGCTCCCCCTCCTTGTGGGAGAGTGCGGCCCCTCGGCTCCACCAGGACTTTCAGCCCATTGCCAAAGTTTAACTTCACTGATTTCACACTTGAGTGCCTTCCTGGGAAACAGCCCGGGGGACATTGACTTGTGGCCACTTTAGAGGGCAGCAACCCCACGGGCCGTGACAGCGAGGGGGCAGAGCAAGGAGGAGGTCTCCGTGGCCGAGGGGGTCCAGGCTGGGGCAATGGTCCTCGGGAGGTGTCAGAAGCGACTGTGGCTCGGGGTGGCCACGTGGGAGTGGAAGGGGGCTGCACTTACAGGGGTGTCTCCTCCGTATGCCCGTTCCTCGGTGTCACTCTGTGCTGGCAGGAGGGGAGAGTGGTGGGGCCCAGCCCCGTCAGGACCGTGCAGACAGCTACAGAATTAAAATCCAGTGCGCTGGCCCAGAAATCGACCGACAGGCACAATTCGTAGATTAGGAAGCCTAGCAACAAATCCAAGTACCCTTAATAATTTACTCTATTATTAAGGTGATATTTCAAACCAGTGGCACAAGGATTGATTGCTCGCTAAATGCTTCTGCGCCTCCCACATAAGCCTTTGGGGAGAAAAATGAAAATTGATTCTTTCCTCTACATTTTATGCCACATATATTCCAGGTGTGTTCATTCTCTCAGTCTAAATATTTAGTATTCACATAATCTTGGGAGTGTGGGAAAACCTTCTAAGTGTTCAACAGACAGAAAACAGAAGACTGACAGATTTCACTACTTAAAGGTCTTCATTACATCCGAAGCACTTGGAGGGTGGGCGCCAAGGAGCCATTCCGGTGGGAGATGAGCGGGCAGCGGGCATGCAGGAGGCTCCACATCGGGGAAGGGAGGGGAGAGAAACACAGTTGGGCAGAGGGAGAAGGTGGGGCCAATGCAGCTCAGCGGAGCCCACAGCGGACCCCCAGAGAGGTCAGAAGCAGGTGGTCCTGCTGAAGTGCCCTGTGTCAGGGCCGGGGCTGGGACTGGGTTCCGTAACCCTACCACACTTGTCATCAGGTGAGCCAGGAAGAGGGGAGGGCCTCGTGGAAGCTATGGTTTCTGGCCGCTGAGGCAATGCCTGCCGAGGGCTGACGGTGGGGGCTCTCTGCCAGCAGTGCCTTAGCCAGAAGGGGCCCAGGCAGCATCAGAGCACCTGCCATCTGACCCAGCAGTGAGTATTAGCTGACATAACAGTTTCAAATGCAGCAGATAAAGAGATAAACCTTTAATACTTAGCAAGATTGCAAAGTATATGACAAATTACTAAGAGAAACTGTGAGCATCTCAGTAGAAAAATGGGCAACAGACGTGAACAGGCAATTCATTAAAGAAGCAATACGAACATACCATAACGAGATGAAAGCACTGTTCAGCGTCACAAACCATGGAAAAGTTACTTGCAGTCAAATTAGGAGAGATTTAAAAACTGACCCTACATGCTGATGATTAGGAACTTAATAGGCTAAATAGGCTTAATAGGCTCTCACCCTACTGTACAGCTTTTCTCAAAGGTAGTTTCCTCAAATGCACATACTATCTTTAAATATCTGGACTCAACTCCGATTATGAAAAGAAAAGTCCTTTCTCTACCACATTGATTGTGTCCCTGTGTGTCTGTCTCCAGACCCTACTTTGTATGTGTCGTCGGTCAGTTTGTCCATCCTTGGGCCAACATCTCATTTGCACAGTTACTAACTACAGCTTTATAGTATCTCTTATTTATAGCATCTTGTGCTTGTTTTTCAAGATTACCTTGGGCACTTAGGAGTATTTGAGTCAGCTTACGAACTTCTGCAAATATCTGCCAGGATTTTAATTGGGGCTCCCTTGAATTTATAGATTAATTTGGGGAGAATCGTCCTCACCAAAGCAAAGCTTTCCATTTAATTAGAACTTAAAAGTTCTTTCAGTGACATTTTGCAAAATTCTAGGAGAGGTTCTGTACATCCTTTGTTGGATTTATCTTTACATAGAACTTCTTCAATTTCTCTCAATAATGTTTTGTGGATTTCTGTGAAAAGTTTCCTTTTTTTTCTTTTTTTAAAGATTTTTATTTATTTATTTATTTGAGAGAGAGTGAGAGCGAGAGAGATCACCGAGGGAGAAGGAAAAGCAGACTTGACATAGAGCAGGGAGTCCGATGTGAGGGGCTTGATCCTAGGACACTAGAATCATGACCTGAGCTAAAGGCAGATGCTTAATCTACTAAGCCACCCAGATGCCCCTGTGTAAAGTTTCTGTACATCTTTCATTGGATTTTTTCCCAGATAAATACGGTCTTTTGTGAATTTCTTTTTGTGTTTATGTTACTCACAAAGAAATACAGTTGATCTTTGCTTACTGATTTTATATCAGCAACTGTACCAAATTCACTTATGGATTATAATAGTTTATCTTTAAATTGGTTGACTTTTTCTACGGGTGTTTTTATGGCTTTATTGTTTAACATGTAGTAAATCAAAATTGCCCTCTTTTCAAATGTTTTTTGGCGACTTTAATGTATTTCTTTTTTTCTGCCTGAACTCTAGAATTATTTTGACACTGTAAAAAAATTTTTCCTTTGGAATTTTTAATCGAGATTGCAATAGATCTTACTTAAGAATTATTGTCATTTTTGTAACAGCCACATTTCTATCCAAGTACATTTGAAGAATGTGTGTGCATTTATTCACGTCTTCAGTTCATTCATCTTAATACGTTGTGGCTTTAAGAAGAGTGAAACAGTTACACACGAGAGGAAATGCAGAAGGATACGTATCGACGCTGGGGGATGGGCTCCTCATCCTGTCCTTTCTGCTCTTGTTATCTTTGAAACTATCTGTGAAAATTAAAAACAAATCTACCTACCCACTCCCCTAGTCATTTGCTTCATACAGGTTCTTCATCTTTCTTTCAAAGTCTATTCTGTTTATTTGTTCCACCTGTGACCATGATCGCTTTCCATATATATTTGATTTTGTTGGTTTGCAGTGTCTTTATAAACCATAAGCAGAAAAGCAGAGGTTGAATATAGCTCTCTGTTCATTGATTCGTATAAATGGAACACAAAATTCCTGAGTGCTTTTCAATAATTCATGGTTTCATAAACATGGAAATTCATTTCAGCGTGTCTCGAGGAGAATGCCGCACTAAGTCCCCTGGGGTGGCAAGGTGTGGCTCTGGCGTCCTGGGTCCGAGGCACGAAGTGGAGAGGCATGGTCGCTTCCCCTCCGTGTGCCTTCCCGGGGGCTCTGGCGCTGGTTCGTGCTGGAACCTTGCTAGACCCGGAGAGATCATGGGCCAAAGCTGCACGGGAGCCCCACTCGGAGACGGCGGAGGGGCATCCAGCGGAGGTGCTGATGGCTCTTACCCTTGCGCGGGCCCAGCTGTGAAGGCCAGCAGGGCTCAGCGGCCATCGGACTTCCCCACAAGAGGCGTGTCTCCGGAGACCTCTGACGCCGCCCTTTCCACAGGCCCCAGAGCCCCAGAGCAGCCCTTACTGGATCTTCTACTTGCTGTGTGGTCTTGGGCAAGAACCTTACATTTCGGAGTCCTGGTTTCTCATATACAAGACTTCTATTCTAATATCTGCCTTCAGAGCAGTTGTGAGATGATACGTTTCCAAGAGACTTGTGCAGAATTTGCACATAACGTGCCAGGAAGAGCGTTGTAAGGAAAGAGAGCTTTCTTAATAAAAAAATCACTTTCCTTAATAAAAATGGCACCCAAATGCTCTGAGTTTGGGAGCGTTTTCAGAGTTAGAGGTTTGGCCATATCACGTGGCCCTAAGTCTGCTCCTCTAGGTGGGACCCTCGACTCGGGTCCAGAGCCAGCGGTCACTTTCCCCGTCACAGTGGCCCTTGCGGAAATGCTGACCTCCCTGAATTCAGGCCTGTGGGTCGATCGTGGCTGTGTCTTGATCCTCTCATCGCTCCCAGCCTCGGGGGACGGGACAAGATTGGAATGCTGGTCATGTCCCCTTGGTCAGAATGCGCGCACACACACAGCTATAAACTGGGATTGTCGGCCCCGCAGGCTGTCTCCTGGGAGCAAAGATCTTGCTGGGGTCTCTTCCCACCCCAACTCTGGGCAAGCACTCTAGGGGGCAGCTCACCACCACCAGCCCCGTCCCCCGAGTGCCTCTAGACACCCAGACCCCAGACCCTCCGGGAGGCTAGCCCTCCCCCGCCCTAGGCCTGCTCTCAGACCTCAGGAGAGGCCCCTCTGGGAGGGGGCGGCCCGGACCCAGCATCACAGCCCAGTGCACGTGCGTGTGCACAGGGCTCGCTTCCCTGGTGTGCATTCTTTGGGACCTGCCTCCTGGGTCCCTCTCCCACCCTTGGTGGGGTTTCCCAGTGCTGGGGGCTCCTCGGGACTCCACCCTGACCTGGGAGGATGAGCCCTCTCATGCGCCCAACCCCGTTCCTCTGCCAAGGGGCCCCAGTCTCCCCTAACTGGAGGTCCGGACACAAATCGGATGATATTCACAAGCGTCTGGTATGAACCCTTCCCACATGAGCCAAACTCCTCCAGGGCTGTCCCTCCGTGTTTGTCTGTCTCCTATTCATTGGATGCCTGCGGCTTCTGTGGCACCGGAAATGACGTCATTTTATTTTACAGATGAGACCGTCCAGGCCATATCGTCTTGCCCCAAACCACAGAGAGGAAAGTCCGACACGAACGGAGAAGTCAGTGACATCAGCACCACCGGACGCCAGCTCGGAGTTCCTAGAGCCGCTCCGGGCGGTCGTCTCTGTCGTCTCCACGGCCCCCCTGGGCAGTGCGGGCCCGGGGACCCTGCTGTCCCGCTGGGTGGGGAGGTAGGTCAGGCCGTGGCGAGCGGGCTGAGGGCTGGTCTCCTGGGCTTTGCCCCGCCTGTGGCTCCAGCCCTGGCCACTGGTCCTCCTGCAGCAGGAGGGGAGACGGAGGCCAGCCCCACCTGGGGCGGAGTCCTCTGTGGCCTGGGGGGAGGGGGCCCGGGCGGCTGACCTGGCCTCCGTGCCCTGCCCTGCCCTGCCCTGCGCTGTGTCCCGGGCCCTGCCCTCACGGCCTGAGCGCCTTCAGATCACCTGCTTCCCCCGGTGAGCAGCGGGCTCCCTTGACGGGCTCCCACACCCCACGTCCAGCCTGCTTGCCGTGAGGAGGGCAAGCGGCGGCTTTCGGGGGGGGCCCCCACCTCGGGGAGTAGCCCCTCTTTGGGCCTGAGTCGCCCCAAGGACGAAGGCCGGGTGGATGGGAAGGTGCAGGGAGGGGCCTGGAGGGAGGCCAGGCGGGGCTGGGGGTCCGCAGAGTGGCCCCATCAGGCAGGGAGCGTCCCTAATGGGGTGACCTCCGGTGCCCCGGTGGCAGCCGTCAGAACAGCAGGGGGGCCGCAGGAGAGGGCGCTGCCCACGCCCGCTTCCCACACGACTCTCTGCAGAAGCGGGGAAGGCGGGGACGGTCCCCGGGCAGGGGGTGCGAGCAGGGCAAGAACGTAAACTCTCTCTTCTCCGAGCTCTGGATCTGCCACACTTTTAAACCATGTTCACTGGGGGTGAAACACGAGACGGTGAAGTGCGTTCACCCGTGCGTTCAGCCTGACACGTTCTCACTCACTTTGCCCCCACGGGACCCCCGCCAAGTCCAGATGTAGAATATTTCCAGGGCCTCCGAAGGAGCTCCCATTTGGCACTTTTCCCAACAAATTAAAAAAAATTTTTTTAATTGAGATATAAAATCTTCTTGGCGCATTTCAGATATTTATACTTCCAGTAGGAATTCAGAATCAAAATTTTTAAGTTACAGGAGCCTTCTAGGATACGAGTTGGGTTTGGAGACGTTGACCCCTCACCCATCATGACTGTTGGTGACACCTGTCCCCATCCTCAGTTTCAACCCTGTTAACTCTCCGGGAGTTAGAACCGTGCACAGGGCCAAATCCGTCCATATGCTCCCTTACGAATTCTGGATTTCATATCCTGATGATGAGGACCTTCTTTACCCCGAGATGATAAAAATGTATTTCCCTGTATTTTCTTCTGCTTTTTTTATAGTTAAAAATATTTGGGTATTTTATTGGTCAGGAGTCTGTGTTTGAGTATAACATGAATAGAAATAAGAATTTGGTTTTCAGATGGGAGACCTATTTCCAACTCTATGTACTGAGAAGTCTCCATACTGAATTGAAATGCACCTATATTATACATGCTATTATAATACAATAAATCCCCATTTTGGAGTATGTATTAAGCTGTCTGTCCATCCCATCGACTTGTTTGTGTACTTCTGTGCCGGCATCTAATTGTTGTGATTAATATTGCTCCACAGTTTGATTTATTAAATAGGCAAAGTCTCCCATGATAGTCTTAATTTTCATAAATTTTTTGGCAATTCTTACGTATTTATGTACACTTCCAGTAGAATTTTAGAAGCAACTTCTCAAGTAAAAAATTCCTTTGCCAGGTCAGTCTGAGTTAGGTTGAATTTAATATTTAGTCTGGGAGGTTTCACATCTTTACCTGCACATTTACAACCGGAAACAAGCCCTCATGTCCTTCAGGAAAGTTGTGTATGTTTCGCTATGCAGACTATGAGTGTTTCTTGTTAAATGTGTTGCCAAATATTTTAGGGCGTTTCTTCCGAATGTGAACACAGTTTCTCCTCTGGGACATTCTGCCTTCGTGCATTCTCAGTCCCTTGCTCCCAGTGCAGCCGGCCTGCACAGCCCTTCGTGGGGAGAGGCAGAAGGCGCTGGCCCCCGGGGGACGCAGCCGCTAGCCCAGGACCCCCTTGCTCCGGGGACACAAAGCGTGAGCAGGGCTGGTTCCTCCCGAGGGCCCTCTCCTCGGCGTGTAGATGCCCACCTTCTCCCCGTGTCCTCACAGCGTTGTCCCGCTGTCTGTGTCCTGGTCCCCTCTTACAGGGACACCGGTCATATTGGCTCAGGGACCACCCACACAACCTCATTTAACTCAGCCCTTGGCAGTTCTTCTCTGACGGGCTTACATCTTTACCCGATGAACGATCAGCCCATACCAAGCTCTACGGGTTTCTCTGTGATGCGCTTGAATCGTCTACATGCAAATAGTATCACCTGCAAATAACGGGAACCTTATTTCCCTTTTCCAACATTATGCTAAGAAAAGCTATTGTTAAAAACCTTGTAAATAAAGCAAAGGTGTGGCTTAATGTCCTTTTAATGTCATTCTTGAGCAGTAGCTAATGGGGCCCCTGAAGATTGTTTGATTATAGAGGAGAATGCTTCTATGTCTGACACATTATTTACTGAGCGGGGCCTCTGGGGATGCAGATGTAGACATCTCTGAAGGGCCATTATGCAAGCGGACAGAATGTCATGTCCCTAATTGGGACAGGTGCTCTGAAACGATGAAATGCTGCATGATGGAAAGGCACAGATGGGATGGCCGGAGAAGGGACACCGTGGCACTTCAGTTAGGATGGAGAAGAGGCAGTTTGGCAAGGAAAAGGAAGAAAAGGCATCCAAATTGGAAAAGAGCAAGTAAGACTAGCTGTTTACAGATGACGTGACCTCGCCTGTAGGAGCCTCAAGACTCATTAGAGCACCTGCTAGGGCTAACAAATGAAGCCAGCAAAGTTGCAGGACACGGAGTAAGAACACAATTTGTGTTTCTATGCACCAACAGCGGACCCTCTGAAAAGGCGGTAAGGAGAGCAGCAAAAACAATGAAATCCTCGGGAATAACCCTAACCGAGGAGGTGAAACTTCCACACTGAGAGTCACAAAATGTTGGTGAAAGAAATTTAAAAAGATACAATTAAATGGAAACACATCACAAAATGTGGCGTTGTTACACGTGGTCTTCCAGATTCAACACAATCCCTTTCGAAATCCCGACAGCATTTTATATGGAAATACAAACCCTCCGGAAATTCATACGGAAACACAAAAGACCATGAGAAGCACAACCACCTTGAGGAAGAAGAACAAGCTGGAGGCATCGCACTTTCTGGTTTCAAAATCTATCACAGCCCTACAGTAATGAAGACAGCGTGAAAGTCGCATAAACACAGACAGAGACGGATGGGATGGGGCAGAATCCCGAATGGCATCCACGCACATGTGGTCACCTGGCCTTTGACCAGGGTGCCAGGAATACACAGTCGGGAAACAACTGTCTCCTCAACCGCTGGTGTTGGGAAAGCAAGCTGCACAGCCACGTGCAGAAGAACGAAGTTGGACCCCTACCTCACACCATACACAAAACTCAACCACGGCGAGTTAAAGACTTAAACATAAGACTCGAAGCTGTAAAAATCCTCGAAGAAAGCAGGGGGGGAAGGTTTTGTCATTGGTTTTGGCCTTGATTTCCTAGATATGATACAGAAAACACAGGCGGCCGAAGCAAAAATAGGTAAATGGGACTCCATGGAACTGAAAAGCTTCTGCACAGCAAAGGGACCCATCAATAGTGTGAGAAGGCAACCTACAGAGTGGGAGAAAAATACTTGTAAACCATGTATCTGATAAGGGATTAGTACCCAAAATACATAAGGAATTCCTATAACTCAATAGCAAGAAACCAAATAAATAAATTTAAAAATGGACCAAGGACTTGAGTAGACATATTGCCAAAGAAGGCACAGAAACAGGCAGCAGGTACAAGAAAAGAGATGCGCCACATCACTGAGCACCAGGACAATGCAAATCAAAACCACAACGAGATAACACTGCCCACCTGTCGGGGGGCTTCTCTCAAACAACAACTAATGTGAGTGCTGTTGGGGGCCTGGAACGCCGGGGACCCTCGCGCCCTGTGGGAGTGAGTGCAAATGGAGCAGCCTCTATGGAAAATAGGATGGAGGCTTCTCAGAAAATTAGAGCTAGAATCACCAGATGACCCAGCAATCCTGCTCCCGGGCAGTTACCAAGAAGAACTGAAATCGTGATCTCTAGCAGGCGTGTCATGCTGGCGTGTGTGGCCGCGTTACTCGGGCGGCCGCCGCGTGAAGCCAGCGCAGGTGCGCCCCGGCAGGCACGTGCAGAAGACCGCACGGCACGTACACACTGCGGAATGGGGTCACCTCCCGGGAGAATGAGGACCTGTGAGGGGCGACACACGATGACCCTCGAGGACGCGGTGCAGAGTGAAATAAGCCAGTCACCGAGGGACAGACGCTGTGTGGTTCTGCCCAGAACCGTGGGACTGGGGGAAGCAGAGAGTGGACAGTGGCTGCCGGGGGCTGGCGGTGGGAGGCATGGGGGGCGCCCCTCAGTTCCAGGTGTGAAGGTGCGCGAGTTCTAGGGACGGCTGCCCGGCACGGAGCCCGAGGTTAGCAGTCCTGGATCGTGCACGGGACCGTCTGTTAGGACGACGAGGCTCACACTGCACGCTCTCACAGCACACATGGGAAGACAGCCTGGAGGACGAGCGGGGACCAGCGTCTTCCTCCGGCCTGAGCTGGGATTTGAGGGTGTGCGAGGGCTCCCGAGCCCTGGGACGTCGGGGAGGCAGCCGGGGTGGCGTGGGCAGCCTCGAGCGTGGATCTCTTTCTGCGTAGGAGTGAGAATCCACTGGACGGTGTTCCACAGGGAGGGATCGGTCCAGTTTTCATTCTTCAGCGGCTGCGGGCGGAGAATGGGTCGACAGAGAAGAAGCCCGGGCACGTGCCACCGCGAAGCCTTGTAGTGACCGTGGTCGGGGCCCGGTCAACGGGGCTGGGCAAAGCTTCGCAGAGGACACACGGACACGCAGTTAATTAGGCGCACGT
>CM052883.1:171490397-171502624 GCA_028534135.1 Potos flavus
TTCTCCAGAACATTCTCTATGTGCAGCCTTCTCTCTGCGTTCTGCCGGGCAGGTCCAGGGCCCACCCCCTTTGCCTCTGCACCTCAGGGAGCCCTCACCTGCCTGACCTGCTGTCCAGGGTCTTGAAGGCTCCTGTTGGACACACTTTGTCCAGGTGGTTAGTGATTTCGGGAGGATAAACCTGCCCCCCCTTTACGCCCCAGGGGGTGGGAAGGGCAGTTTCCAGCTCAGAACAATTAACCCTTCATTGCTCTCCATCTTATGATCCTCCATGGCTGTAATCCTATTTATTTTTCCATATAAACTCTAGAATTAGCTTGTCAAGTTCCTGCTGTTATTTTATTAGGATCACGTTAAGGTTTCTAAAAGTCACTAATGCACCAATTCTTCTGAAAATTGAGTTCTTGCCCAAAATTAAGATCTACCTCTCCATGTGTTCAAGTCTTTTTTTCTGTACCTCAGTAGGAGTTGAACTTTTCTTAATACGGTTTTGCAGCTTTCTTGTCAAATTTGTTCCTAGGTATTTTCTTTTTTGTCTTTTCTACCTTCATATTTTTTAACAGGTTATTATTTGTGTAAGAGCTTGCTCTATTCATTTTGGGACCAGATTTGTGTTAAGTGTTCAAAGTTTCTCACTATTTTCAATTACATTTCCAGCTCTGCCTGCAAGTGGGAAGCAAATAATCAGACACTGGTTCCTTTCTTGTTTAGTTGCATTTTCTTATTGTGTTGAACAACACTTCTAGAAGTGATGTGGTACTTTGGGACATCTTTGCTTGCTCTCAACATTAAAAAGAGCATTTATTTTTCTCTTACTATTAAGAGTGATTCTGGCTTTTTATTTGCGATAAATATTCTGATGCTCCTGAGGAATTAGGCAAGCCTCTCTTCGTTATGTTTATTAAGCATCTGAAGCCAGGGTGGGTATTGAATTTTATAGCGTGGCTTTCAAAATCTAAGGAGCAGAGACATCTTCTTCCACCCAGAGAAGTAGCCCCATTCCTCCCAGATTCTCTCTCTTATAGCAAAAATCTCCTATGTATACCTAGTTCAAGGGAACTCAGGACTCCAGGGAACGGACTCTCAGGGGGTCCCTGGGCTCCCTCGTTGCTTCCAGCCCTAAACTGACAGCAGGCGCAGAGAAGAAAGGGCTTTGAGAGCAGTGTGTTCCTGGGGCCAACGTGCAGCTCAGTAGCAGCAAACTGGGAATTCTTGCCCCACGTCAGCCCGACACCGAGTGAAGATGTGCATGCGGGGGACTTGACTCTTCCATCCCAGCCCCGCCCTCCCCACCCTGCCCCTCAGGAGCAGGCAGCCCGCCCAGGTTCCCCTGCCCGGGGTCAGGAGGGTGATACACCACCCTTGGGGAAAACTAGCTTGAGTGATGGCACACTTCTCATCTGAAATCTTGGGAGCCAGTAGCAAGCGGCACCCATTTCTCGAGTCCTGGAGGAAAAGACTTGCCTCTCTTTCTATGTCTGCTGAAAACACCCTTCTGGGATGAAGTGGGAAGAAAAATACATTCTCACTGTCTAAGAAAATTTGTTGCTAACAAATCTACCCCCTAAAGAATGGTTAAAAGAAGGTCTTTAAACAGAAAGGAAATGATGACAGAAGAAGGCTTGACATTTCAGAAATGGAGAACATTGGACTCGAAAAAATTGGGGTGAATCTATTAGATAACACTTTTCCTCAAGTTTCTTAAATGTACTTGATGGTAGAAGCAAAATTATAGTGTTGCTAGATGTGCTCGCTGTATTTTGAGGAAACACTTCAGACAGGGAGGACAGGAGGTGTCTCAATGGAAACAAGACTTCTATACTTCACTCGAGGGAGCCAAACCCTGATACCAGGCGAGTACAAATTATGAACGCGTATCATAACACCCAGAGGAACCTCTAAGAACGCAAGAGACAGACTCGAAAACACTACAAAGAAACCGAGATGGGGTTCTAAAAATAGTTCAATAACCCACAGGAGGGTAAGAAAAGGAAAACAGAAGAGGTATACACAGAGGGAAAAGGCAGACTGAAGCCCTATCAGCAATGACCCTAAACGTAAGTGATCCACATACACCTCCCCCAAAAGACAAAGAGCGAGAGTGGATTTAAAAACACACACACCATGATCCAACAGCAGTGCGTGTCTATAAGGACCACACTTCAGATATAACCGTGCAGGTTGGCTGACAGTGAGAGGATGGGAAAACTTACTCCACGCAAACATTAATGAAGGAAAAAGCAGGAGCAGCTCTACTCATGTAAAACAAAGCAGACTGCAGCTCAGAGATTACTAGAGACAAAGAGAGATGTCATATAAGAAAAGGTCCGCCAGGGAGACACAGCCATCCCCAAAGCGTATGCACCAAACACAGAGCCTTGAAATACACGAAGCCAAAACCGATAGAGCTTAACTGAGACGTGGACACGTCCACAGTTCCAGCTGGGCTCTGCGGTACCTGCTTTCAGCACAAAGAACTGTCAGAAAACCAGCGAGGTGGTCGGAAAACTGAACAACACAATCAACCACTGGTATCCAGTTGGTACACAGAGAAAACTCTGCAGGTAGCAGCAGAATATGCATTACTTTTTACAACAACTGTGGGACATCCACCAAGATAGATCGAGTCAGTAGCCGCAACAAGTGTTTTAAGATTTAAATCATGCACGGTGCTTTCTCTGACCATAAGGGAATCAGACAGAAGTCAATACAGAAAGATCAAGAGGAAAATCTCTAAACACTTAGAAATGAAACTAGACATTTCAAAATAATCCATGGGTCAAAGATCAAGTTTCAAAGGAAATAAAAATGTAGAACTGAATGAAAATGAGCATGTGACACGTCAGAACATGTGGGATAGAGCTGAAAGAGGATTTTATAAAGTTTATAAATGTTTATCTTAGAAGAGAGGGAAAATCTCAAATCAGTATTCTAAGTTTCTACCTCAAGAAGCTAGAAAAGAAAGAATAAAATAAGTCCAAAGCAACCAGAAGAAAGAACTAGTAGGGGCAGAAATCAATAAAATTGAAAACAAGAAAGCAGTTGAGAAAATCAATGAAATAAAAAGCTGGTCCTTTGAAAAAAATCAGTAAAATTTATATCTAATAAGATTGACTAAGATTAAAAGAAAAGATATAAATCACCAGTATCACGAATGATATATCAGAGATGATATCAGAAGCTTTCACTATAGATCCTGCAGATGCTACAAGGATGATGAGGGGCACTACAAACAACTTTGTGCTCATAAATTTGCCAACTTAGAAAAAATGGAACAACTTTTCAAAAACTAAAAACTGCCAAAACTCAACCAAGATGAAATAGACAATCTGATTAATCATAACACCGTTGAAGGAGTTGAATTTGTAATTTAAAAGCTCAACAGTGATTATTGGCAAAGGTACAAAAGCAGCTGAATGGAAGAAGGTAGCCTTTTCAACATCCATGGGCAAAACACTAGCCAAACCAACCCAATCAACCAACCAACCCACCCACCTACCCACCCAACAAACCAAACCAAACCAACTAACCCAACCAACCAACCCAAGCAACCCAGTGAAGCCAAACCAACCAACCAACCAAACCAACCCGAACAACCAATCCAACCAAACCAACCCAACTAACCAACCCAACCCAACCAACCAACCCAACAAACTGAACAAATCAACCAACCAAACTGACCAACCCAACAAACTGAACCAAATCAACCAACCAAACTGACCAACTCAACAAACAACCAAATCAACCAACCCAACCAAATCCCCTCAGCCTAAACCTCAGACGTTATTTAAAAAAATAATAGCTCAAATTGAATCACAGATTTTAATATAAAATTACAAGTCTTTCAGAAAAACATAAGATAAAATCTTGGGACCCAGGGTGAGGTGAGGAGTTCTTAGATTTGACACCAAATGCAAAAAAGGAAAATTTGACAAACTGAACGTCATCAAAATGAAAAACGTTTGCTCTCTGAAGAGGGTAAAAAGACAAGCCATTGAATGGGAGAAAATATCTACAAACCACGTTATCTGACGAAAGACGTGCATCGAGAGCATATAAAGGACTCTTAAAGCTTAATAATAAAAGTAAACAATTTAATGAGAAAATGAGCAAAAACTCGACAGTAAAGATGGCAAATGCACACCTGAGAAGAGGCTCCATCTCCTTAGCTGTACGGGGCATGAAAACACGATGAGGTACTAACGCACAAGGGACGGAATGGCTCACATAGACAGTGACAACACCCAGCGCGAGCAGAGACGCAGAGACACGGCATTACTCACGCACCACCAGCGGGCTGTAAATTGGCACAGCCGCTCTGGGAAAGAGGTCTGCATTTATCTTGTAAAACTAAACGTGCACCTACTATCCAGTCCAGCAACAGCACACTTGGGAATTTCTCTCAGAGAAGTGAAAACTAAGACTTACTATATACAAATACGCATAGCAGTTCCATTCCTGATAGTCAAAAACTGGGGAAAATTCAGATGTCCTAACGGAGTGGAATAAATACTCAGAAGTAAAAGGGAACCAGCAACAGACACACAACTTGATCGCTCTCCGGAGAATTATGCTACGTGAAAAAAATCTCATCCGGTATATGACTCCATTCACGTAACATTCTTGAAACGACAAGTTTACAAGAGAGGACCATGGGTTAGCAATTTCCACGGGGCAGGGGCAGGTGTACGAGTGGGAGGCAGGAACAGGTGTCATGATAGAAGGCAACATAAGGCGACTCTGTGCTGACACAAATGTCCTGTACCTGTCAACATCCTGGTTGTGATATTGCGCCGTACTTTCCCAGGACGTTCCCATTGGGGGAAACTGAGTAAAGTGAGGAAAGTGTACAGGGAGCCTTGGTATTATTTCTCACAATTGCATGTGAGTCTACAATTATCTAAAAATAAAAAAATCTAATTAAAAAAATCTAAACGGCTAGCCACATGGCTTTTCTTCCAATCGCCCGCTTGTTGGGGGATTATGTCCTAGCTTTCCTTGTGCTGATCAATCTTCATTCTTCAGATAAACTCTGTCATGCAGTATGTCCTTAACGCTCGATTCCATTCCACCTGTTCGTGTTTTTTACATTAATATTTATGAAGGGGATTGTGCTCAAGTTTTTCCTTCTGTGTATTTTGTTAGCTCTCGAAGCCACTGTTACGCTGACTTGACACAAAGGCTCTGGAGATCTTCCTTCCCCACCTCTTCTCTGGAACCATTCAGAGAGCCTCAGGACGACGTGTTTCTTGAAAGCTAGATATATTCATCGCTGCGTTTCTTGCCGTTTTTGCTTTAAACGTTTCGTGTCACATTATCTGGCACAGAAAACGTTTGACCGATCTTCACTGTAGCTTGTTCTGTTTTGTTTTCTTTTTCTTGTCATTGATGCTGTTCCCACCATCTTTCCCTCTCCTCCTCCTGGGCCCCTGGGCTTAGATGCCGCACTCATCATGGCATCTCAGTGAAGACTGGGATTTTAAGGCCAGGATCCTCTTCTTCCATATTATTGGGTGAGTTTTACCTGTGTATGTTTGATGATAGGACAAATATTTTTTCTGGTTCTCTCATTTATCTTTTAGAAGAGATTTGGTTTACTGTGAGCTAGATGATTCATGCATGTGTGCTCGCGTGTGTGTTATTTCTAATAGTTTGGTGACTTATTGCCTGTTATGGTCCGTGGTTACCGACAACTTTTAGCAATAGAGCAAAACCCCTATTTCTTGATGAAAAGTGTTAGCATCTCATCTCTTCCAACCCTGGGACCCAACTCCTGTTATCCCTTCTCCTAGCTTGCTCCCTTCTTGCCCACTTCCAACTTTGCTTATACCTTATTTTTAATTTCCTGTGATTGTTACGTAGGATTTCTTGTGCTTGATCTAGCAGCTTTACCCCCTCCATTTCCTGATTTTGTTGTTCGATGTTCATTTCTTCATTGGCACATTTATAAATTAATTCTGCTCTCTAATAAAAATTCACAGGGAAGTTCAGCGATAGCCTGCTCTTCCATGTGGGGCATCGTCATTGTTTCACTGGCATCTTCCCTCATCTCTTGCCGGATTAGGCAAAGTTGTTTTCTCACACCGAGCTCAGGCTGCCATTCCCCTAGCCCTTGCATGTTGGAAGATGTCTACACATTTTCTCATGTGTGAACAACAATTTCTCTGGGCAGATTCTCCACAGACATGGAGGAAATTTGAAGCGAATCATCTGGTGGCTAATTCATCTTTATTTTTCTTCTTCCTAGAGGCTCACGCGATTCTTTATTCTTGAAACCTACTCATCTTACTGGAATCTGTTATGTTTAAATTTTTCTTGGGGCATAGTGTGCCCCTTCAATTAGCAGATTCAAGTCTTTAATTTCTCCTTTCCTCTACTGTATCTTAGAATTGTTATCTTTTTGGCTCTATTTTTTCTATTCTCTACTTCAGAAACATCAACTTGAGCGTGTTCTATCCTTTTCTGTCTGTCTTCCAGATCTGTTATTTTCTCTCTAATCATCTTAATATTATTTTTTCCATTGTATTCTGCTTTCATAGTTCTTCACTGTTTTTTATCAATATGTCCTCTTATTTGTTCTACTTTTATTGTGGCTTTTATTTCTCTATATTTAAAAGTTTATCTTTCATTTCTTGGTCTGAACTCGAGCAGCTTATTTTTATCTCTTGTGACCTATCATTCTTTGTATCTCATCCTTCTGTTTTTGTTTCCAAGAGACTGCGTTTTAAATTCTCTTTGATATCAGGGAGATTTTTTTACTTAAAATATTTTTATTTTCCTAACACACTTCTTTGGAAATGTGTTTCCCTTGCCCTTTGATGACAATGTTCTTTGTTTCCTGCATCTTCTGAGAATGTCTATGAAGGACATGTGTGCGTGTTTGGGTCGGTATTTAGATAGGAATGGGGCACTTTCCTTCGGTGAACATCTTGCTGAAGAATACTGTGAGAAATGGGCAGGAGTTTTAATCTGGAGATTAAATGTCTAAATGTCCTCTGAGAGCACTATCTAAAAACCAGCTTTCCTGCTCACTCTACCTGGATGCTTATTTCGGCTTCTGCTCCGAGCACCTTAGGTCCTCCTGTTGAGAGTGGACCGCAGGGTCCGATCAGATCCCGGGGCACCTTCTGCATCTCAGACTTGTTGACTTAGCCTTTATCTCTTCTGCTGACTGTCATCGGTCACCACCTCTCTCCATCCAGCTGCACCAACAGCCAGTTTCTTCTCAAAATAACACTAATTAAAGAATATTTATTGCAGGCTTGCTGTGAAAGGCACTGTTCTAAATGCTTTTCGTGATTATCACATGCACTCTTCTCCTGTGATTCTATGTTCTTGACATCGAAGGAAACTGAGGCGGGGGCGGGGAAGCTGCCCACAGTCGCAGTCTGGAGGTCACGGATACGGGCTCGGCTGCGGGACTTCAGGTGGTGTGACTCTGGGGGCTGTATTCGCACCGTCATCCACCTGTCTTCCAGGCTCCTCACACAGCCTCGTTTCTCCCGCCGCCCTATTGATCTGACGTGAGGGACCATCGGGAGAGCACCTCAGGGCCGACTCACCTATTCTGGAGCGCGACGTCTGTGATTGGCCTCAGACATCTCTTGGGAGCACCTACTCCGAGCTGAATGTTGGGTTGTTCCCGGTTTCTTTGCTGGCCAGTTTTATT
Organism: Potos flavus; assembly: GCA_028534135.1. Lineage (NCBI taxonomy): Eukaryota > Metazoa > Chordata > Mammalia > Carnivora > Procyonidae > Potos > Potos flavus. The sequence continues at coordinate 171,498,067 of CM052883.1, forward strand.
TTCAGGTCTGATGACGAAGGGGATGGTCCGCCGGGGTCTCCCACAGGGAGGACCCGCTGCCCCAGCTGCTGGCATGATCGGACTCTAAGGCCTTCCAGACTGCCCAAGGGCGCGACTTTCCTGACAGCCACACCCAACGTTCCCTCAGGACAGGTGAACGAAGGCCCAACCTTGGGACCAGAGCAGGACCCAGCTGGTGGGCCGTGCTCGCTCGGCTCGCCCTCTCCCTTCTGCCCACAGACTCACGTACCTCAGACGTGTTTCTCCACCGGGTCTCCTGCCCCACGGTCCCCTCGCTGTTCCTTCACTGCTGGGGTGCCAGCCCCTTGCCCGCGTGACCCCCCTTCACTGGCTCCTTCTCTCCTTGATCTCTTGCATCTGGCTTCTTCCTATCCTTTCATTATTGTTGTTGTTGTTACTACTTTTCACAAAAACCGTTTTTTTGGGCAGGCTGACCAATGGCCTTGTGTCGTCACATCTGGCAAGTCTTTCTCATTCTCTAGGACTCTCCCGGGTCCCCATCCAGATACTCTTGGCACTGGGGGGCTTGGAACTCTCCCCACTGGCCGTGCATGCCTTGCCCGCAATCCTCCCTTAGACCGTGCTCCTGACGCTGCCCTGCCGAGCCCTCCTCCTCCCTAAATCTGGACACCCCCCCAAACCGTGACCGATCTGGCTTCTCTTTTCTGTTTCATTCCTTCCCCGTCCCCGCCGGGGCCTTGAGATCAGTCTGGCCCCAGCCCGCCCCCGCGCTGTCCGCACCTTGCTCCTGGTGAGTCACGGTGCTCAGTCATGCTGGAGGGTTTGTTACCGCGTCCATTCTGCCGACACCCTTTCCTTTCCCACCGCCACCCACTCTGGTCCAGGCCTAGGTTCCGCCGTGACTCAGCCCTTGCTGCCTGAGTGTCCCTTCTTCTCCCATTAGAGGCTCCAACACTATTGGGGCGGATGGGTCCCCGCAAGCCCTGGTCGACAGCACCGCAGTGCATGCCCAGTGGTCTCCCCTGCCCCCACCCTGAGTCACAACTGGGCTGACCTCTGTGACCCTGGCTCTGCCTCCGTTGTCCCCGCCCTTACTTCCCGCACGTCCGTCCTCGCGTCTCACCCTCACTGCCGGACCCACAGCCCCCCACCTCCCTGCTGGCTCCCCTAGCCACAGCATCGCCTCTCTCCACCCCCAGCGGAGGCAGGGGCCAGTCCCAAGTCCGCAGAGCTGACTGCCTCCGTAATTCTCGGGCGAGACGCAGGTACCAACATGTGCCCTCCCACGGGAGGCTGGGCGGTTCCGAAGTCCTTCAGGGCCGTTGAAATGTTCACACGTTCACTCGTCTCTCCCAGAGACTGCTGATGTGCCACGGGCAGGGACCTGCCCTTTGCTGCTTCTCTACCCACGGAAGGCCCTCGCAGGAAGGGGAGGCTGGGTGCAGCGGACCCCTCCGCCTGGACCCCGACGCAGGGGCTCGGGGCGGAGCTCTCCAGGTGCCCTTCCCTGGGACGCTGTGGGCTCGCCACGCCGGTGCTCTCTGGCCCCAACTCCGTAACATGTGCTATTGTGGGCTCAGATCGGATGCTCCGGGTGACACGAGCTCTGGGTAAGGATGGCAGATGGAGCCCCTCACCTGAGCCGATGTGCTGAGCCCCGATGCAGTCAGCAGGCCATGTCAGGGAGGAGACCGGAGCTCCTGGGAATCACCGCGGTTCAGGTCTGCGGCTTTGAGCTTTGCACCCAACCGGCATCACATGAGGAATACTGAAGTCAAGCATTTAAATTCACTAACATTGATGCAAGGTTCACGGATTACTGTAGGGACTGAAGGCAGCGAACATCTTAGTGGGATCTACCAAGATGAGCGAGTTAGAGCCCGGCTCCTTCAGGGTTGTGATGGCTTTCGCCCCCTCCTCACTGACTTGAGTCCCTCCTTCGTGTCTGAGCTTCTGTTTCGCCTGACTTCCAAGGTCCCACCGTGCTTCCCTCCTCCACGTCCCCCCAACCTGCCTCCTCTGGAGCACCGACCCCAGGCGCCGGTGCTGGTCTGTGCTGATCTGTGCTTGCCCCGTCTACACCGCACCAGTGGGCCAGCTTCTAATGAGCCGAGGGACTGCTAGGGCAGGACGCGGGCGGGTTTATGTGCCCAGACTCTAGCTCACCCACCCAGGGATGGATGCTGCCTCTGGTCTTGAGCCAAGCCTTTCGCTAACTGTTGGTTAAAGGGTAGGCATCAGAGGTAAGTTCTCTAGCTAAGAGGAACTGACTCAGGAGCTCCAGCCACACTGCCGCACTCACCGTGGAAATCTCCGATTTTCTTGTTATCAAAGAATCAGAATTGTCGGTGCAACCCACATAAATCTAAGTCTCCCCGTGGCACAGTCTCGGCATAGCGTGGCAAAGATACTGTGATCTTTTCCGGACGCTTTAAGACAATGGATCTTTAAACAATTTTTTAAGGGGCACAAGAAGAGGTTTACCTAGTCTATACTACAGAAAGTTTCCTAAAATCTCTTCTTTTCTTCTTTTCCGAGGACTACCCCATTATGGCAGCTGCTAATAACCTCTCTCTGCTGCTCTTTTTTCCGGCTCCTTCTCTGGGGTACTCAGCTCTCGCCGTCAGTTCAGGCTGCTATCACAAAAACACCACACACCGGGTGGCTTATAGACAACAGAAATTTCTTCCTCACTGTTCTGAGTCTGGGAAGGTCACGGCCAAGGTGCCAGCCCGGTTGGGGTCTGCCGAGATCCCCCTTCGGGGTCGCAGGTGCCAGCTCCTTGCCGGGTCGTCCTACAACAGAAGGCCAAGGGAGCTCTGTGGGATCCCGTTTCTAAGGGCATCAATCCCATCCTGGGGGGGGCCATCCTCGTGACTTCCACGCCTTCACAAGCTCCCCCTCCTTCTTCCGTCACCTTGGGGTTAGGGCGGGACCACACAAACATTCAGGCACGGCGTGAACGTATCCCCCACATACAAAGGGGCTCTCATTACAGTAACATCGAAGACGGTCACTCGTTCCCCTCCCTGACAACCTTAGAGTCGGTCCCTGCACACCCGGCAGAACTCGAGGGAAGGCCAAGGAGAACAGAAATCCCTCCTTCATTCTCAGCCATTCCTTAGCGGATGCTGGTGTCTCCGCCGAGCTGATATTTTTAAAACACCGGTGTCGGGACCTGGGCTGAGGGCTTGCCGCAAGGACATGCTCGTTTCTGATGGGCGTCGTTATTACCCTCACTTTACAAATGAGGAGGTTGAGGCCCGGACGTGCACAGCCCGCAGCGGCAGGGCTGGGGTCCCACCCCGCCTCGCTCACCCCGCGCGCCGCACCGCCCCCCAACCTCCAGCCCCAGAACAGGACGAGGACGCTCTGTTCCGTTTTCATTGTGTTTGCATCCGGGGCGCTGGGCTGCGCTGCGCTCTGTCGGGGCGGCTAGAGGGGGCGAAGCTGGGACGTAGCGAGTGTTCCGGCCTGGCTCTGGGAGGACCCCGGCCTGTTCCCAGAGCGCTACTGGCCCCTGCTTTCCCAGGCAGGCTCCCTGGAAGATGGAGCCTGCTAGAGCGCCAAGAACGTCCCCCAAGCCGTGCTCTTCCTCTCCCCCTGCAGGCATATGGCGGGTCCTGGCCACCCGTGTCCCCGCTCAGGGGACTCGAGGGCCCTCCTTGAACCCGGGGACAGCTCCTCCCTCCTCGGGTCTCGCCTGGGTGGCCTGGAAGATGCTGAGAGCCCACCCGTGAGTGCCGGCACCCTCCCCAGGCTGGGTGCCCCTCGGCACGCGGGCTCCTTGGCCTTGGGCCGGAAATGCTCTGAATTGCGAGGTCTGAGTCCGGGAGTGTGGGGGGTCGGCCCTCCCCACAAAGGGCACCTCAGGTTGGGGCCACTTGAGGCCTGGCTGACCCGGCGCTCTCTGCGTGCTGTCCCGGCCCCGGCCCCCACCTCTGCTTCATCCTGGAACCCGTGGCCGGACGGCTGTGGGCCACTCTGGGCCACTCTGGTAGATGCAAGTCCCACGAGGACCACGGGGACGGATGCCCGCTCACAAGGCTGACACCTCCAGCCAGGGCGGCTGCACCCGTCCCAGCACGGCGGCTCTCCATGCAGCCTGGCCTCGGGGGCCGGCCGTCCAGCTCCCAGACCGAGGCCTCCACGCAGGGCGGCAGGGAGACAGACACGGCGCCCCGGGCCCTGGGTCTGAGGTCTCCCTCTCCCTTCACTGCTTGCCTCGGCCCCTGTCCCAGCCCCAGCGTCCTCTTCCAAAAACAGCATTGTCAATTACTGCTCAGGGCTCTTTGTCTTAGAAATAAGACCTTATTGTTGCCAGGTTGTTAAGAGCCAGCACCCTCCACAAAGGTCACTGTTAACCTCTCGGCGTAAAATGGGCTCGCTGCCCGGGGACACGACAGCCAAGTCAGGTTGCGGGCTGTGTTTGCTCCTGTATTTCTGATGAAGACAATGGGACCTTTCCCAACTATGGGGCAGCTCTGGGGCAGCCCCTGTGGGGCTGGCAAGAAAGGAGCTCTCCAGCTGAGCCTTCTCATCCTTCAGACCTGGGGCCCTCACTTCCCTTCCCTTC
>CM052883.1:171510731-171538621 GCA_028534135.1 Potos flavus
GGGTCGGATCCCGCGGTCGCGTCCGCGGGATGGAGCTGGGGCGGCCGGGGTCCCAGGCCGGCTGGTCCACGCCATGGTGGGCAGCAGGGGCCCTCAGCTTTTCCCCTGGGGAAGGGGACAAGCCGGTGACAGCCCCGGAGGCCCGGGCATCCTAGAAAGGGCCCGTGGAGGTCAGTGTTATCACTGGTGCGTTGTTAATGGGCTGCCTCGTCTGCGGTCTCCTGGGTCATGTGGGTCCCACCCCGCATTCTCGGAATAAAATGAGATCCTTGCTTGTTTGGAGTGTCCGGGTCAACGCCCAGTCAGCCCCCCTGGCCTTCAGGGGTGACGACGAGTGTCCCTTCTCACCGGGCGGCATGACGGGCTTTGCCCCCAGATGCTGGGCCCGGCCCCCACGGCGCTGAGGGCCGGGCGGAGGAGGGAGGTTTCCACGAGCCGTGGGAGGCTCCGGGCCCTGAGCGGCGGCCCGGGACGTTATCCGAGCGGGCCATCAGCAGTGGCTCGGAGGCACTGAGTGTCCTCCCCAGAAGCAGGGACCTGCGGTGACCTTCATGCAGGCCGGGCTGGGCACGGCCCCCGAGGGGAGGGAGGGTCCTGGGGGGACCTCCACGGAAGATGAAGCGGCCGGGAGCAGCCGCAACGGGCAGCGGGGGAGTGAGGCCGCTGCCGGTCGGGGCTGCTTCTGGACAGCACGGTCAGGGCTGTAGAGGGACAGACCGGACGGGCAGGAGGGCCAGGGGAGACGGGGTGGGGGCCACACTCTTCCGCTCTCTTCCACTGTCACCCAAGGCCTCCCCTGGCTGGGCACTCTCCCTGATGATGACTGGGCTCCTAGCGAAGTGGCCTGCAAGGGACCAGGGACCCTGCACCAGTCACCCACCATGGCCCAGGCCCACGGAGGGTTCCCATGCACCTGCGGGGTGCCCACAGCTGGCCGCGTGCAGGGCGGCTTCTGGGGGAAAGGCCTCTCATCCTGGAGGGGGGGGCACCCGGTTCCATCCTTGTCCATGCAGGAGAGACCGTCCAGCCTCTGAGCCTGCCCCCTTCTGGGACGCGGTGAGAGAGCCAGGCGTCACCAAGATGCTTTCAACGGCCTCGTCTGCAGGCCAGCACACGGCACAGCTCCCGCGTTGGGAGAGGGCCCGAGTGGGACTGCGTCCCACCGTCAGGGGCAGCTCCCTTCCGCTGTCCTGCTATTTGCCTCCCACTAATTCGAACCCTGGGCACCCAAGGCTCGCCCCCCGTGAATACACAAGGCCCAGGGCTAAGGGGTCAAATCTAGGGGAGGAAGGGGACACAGCTTCCTCCCACCCATGCAGCCTGCAGGGAGGAGGTGGGGGTCAGTGCCCATGGGCCGTGGCTCCACGTGGCATGCGGTGTGTCCTTAGGGAATGTCCCTGCGTCTGGTCAATGTCAGCAAAGCCGTGGCCGAATGTCTGCCCGAGGTGCAGGGACCCCCTCCTGCCCCCGCCAGGCAGGGGCCCAGGGCGAGCTTTCTCCCCGGGGCACACCGAGTGGAACAGAGGTACTGTGTGCCCGAGATCCATGAAATCCAAGGACAGAGGTCCCCGCTTCCCGAGCCGGACCCGCCACCAGGCCCAGGACGCTAGCAAGTTCCGCTCCCGGGCGCGTGGCCCCTTCTCACGCTGTTACCAGCTTTACCGACATCTAACTCAGTCACCCATTTAAGGTACGCGCTTCAACGACTTTCCGTGTATTTACAGTTGGGAGGCCACGGCCACCGCCAAGTCTGGAACGTTTTCGTGGCCCCCAGAGGACATGCTGCCTCCCTAGGGGTCCCAGCCAGTGTCACGTCCTGTCCCCCGAGGCCTGGGCCGACGCCAGTCCTCGTTCTGTCCCGACGCGTGTGCTTCCTCCACAATCTCAGGTGCGTGGAATTGCACGACACATGTGGTCCTTCGTGGCCGGCTTCTCCTGGCTGACCGTTCTCAAGGCTCGTCTGCGTGGTGGCCGGTAGCCTCCCCGCCGTGGGGACGGACTGCGTTCTCTCCGTCCTTCACCGGCTGCCGGGGATGCGGGTGTTTCCACTTTCCAGCTGCCGGGAGCCGCGCGGCTGCGCACCTCCGTGCGCCCGTGTTTGCGGGGACCCACGTCTCCGTCTGCCAGGGGCGCGCCGCCGGGAGGGGGTTGCTGGGTCATGTGGGAATGCCACGGTTAACTCCACGCGGGCCGCCGCGCCGTCCCCGGAGCAGCTGCGCCTTCTCCCCCCCGGCCTGCCGTGCGGGGAGCCGCGGTTTCCGCACATCCTCGCCGGCCCATTATCTGTCTCTGATTAGAGCCGTCCTTGCGCCTCTGAAGTGGCGTCTCATTGTGGCTTTGATTTGCATTTCCCTGATGGCTAATGATGTTGCGCCTCTTTTCATGTGCTTATCGGCCATCTGCGGAGCTGCTCTGGAGATGCACACAGCATCTTGCCTTGACGAGCGCTTGCACACTTCCTGTCTGGTGTGCACACTGCATGGATGGGTTTATTTTGGATCTGGTAGTACTTTCTTCTTCGCGCCCCCCTCCCCTCGGGGGAGCAGCCTCCCCTTTCCTCCACCTTCCCCCTGCTCTGCGGCACCGGAGCCTTCCCCTCTTCTGCCCCACCTGCCTGGGCAGCTGCGGCCACTGGCCGGGGGGGTGACAGTCCAGAAGGCTGGCTGGAGCGAGCGGGTTCGCCGGAAGTATCGAGACGGCCATCAGCGCTGCGGGCGGCTCTGCGGCTGGTTTGGGGGCACACGGCCTCCCCACAGAGAAGCAGCCGCGAGGGGCAGGGGAGAGCAGTGCCCGGACCCCATGGGCACTGTGGGAACCTCCCAATGCACAATGGGGACTGTTCCTTGGGTTGGGGGCGGACCCCCAGGCCTGTGTGGCTCCGCGTGGGTTTCCCGAATTTGTGACCCCAGAGAAAGGGTGGACCCCCCACCACTTCCCCTCAGGGTCAGGCGGGGCGAGATGACCGCGCAGACGAGCCCCCCCACCCCCCGGGCTGGAGGAGCTCCCAGCCTGTGGGTCCTGCTCCCTTGTCCTTTGTCCTCACCCACCGTGGGCCACTCAAGGGCTCTGACGTGGCGCGGGGCCTCAGACAGCCCGGCCAGAGGCGTGTCCCAGTCACGGATGTCCCCTAGCAGTCCTTGCAGAGGACAGACTCCCGTGGCTTTTGTGGAGTACGGTGTCGAGAAAGTCACGGGAAAGAGGCCGGCTCTGTGCACGAGCTGTTTCCCCTGGGCCAGCGAGCAACCCGTCGGTGAGAAGTCTAAATCCCCGCAGGGGCCGAGGGGGAGAGCTGCAGGTTTCTGGGAAGCTGGGGCCGAGCGCGTCACGCCCGCCGCAGGTGAGGAGACGAGGCCTGGCGGGGATCCGGCCCCGGCCAGCGAGAGCCCACCGCCAGAGGCTGCCCAGAGCGCCGCGCTCGGGGTCTCCCGGCATCGCGGTGCGCGGCCCACGGCAGGGCGGAGGGCCCGGTGTGTGGGCACGGGGGCCGCTCCGTCCGGGCGGTGGGCATGGGGGCCACCTCGGGCCCGCCAGCACACACCTGCCCAGCTGGACGGACATGGAAATGGGTCAGAAAGCCCCTTCTCACGTGGGATGACCTTACTCGACTTACTGCTGGTGGGTCCAGAGCCTTTCAGCCTCGCCCCCCTGCTCCCCCTCAGGGCCCTGAGGACTCCCCGCGGACCGGCGTGAGATCCCCTGATTCGTCTCTGTCTTCTTTAAAACAAACAATTTATTTTGAGTCACGTGCAGTTGTGAGAAGCAGCAGCCTGGACCCTTCACTTGTCTCCCCCGGTCGCGGCACCCCGGCCACGTAGGGCCCAGGGTCACGACCAGGGAGATGACGTCGGCGCTGCGACGTCACCGGGCTGACGTGGGCCCTTCCGTGGGTGTGTACTTGGTGCCACCCGAGTTAGTGACGCGCGGGCGCCTGAGCCCAGCGCCACAGGGAGGACCCGGACGGCTGCACGGCGGGGTCCTCGTGCCTCCTCGAGCCCCGCTCCCACTCCGGGGCCTGGACGCGGCGGGTCAGCGCGGGCTCCAGGCTCACGTGCTCCCTGGTGATCACACAGGTCGCGGTGTGAATGAGTCTCGGAGTCCCTTCACCACGACCGCGCACCTGCCCGGGCGTGTCCTCGTGATTCCCGGTTTGGGGTATTTGGAATAAATCCCGCGTGTACAGGCTTCCGTGTGCGCGTGGGTACTCTCTTCTGTGGGACAAAGGCCGCAGAGCGCCACCGCGGGGTCACAGGCTAGGGACACGGCTGGTTAGGTAGGAAACCACCATATTGCTTCCCAAAACGGCTGCGCCGACGACATTGGCCATCAGGACGTGCGAAGGGTCCGGGGTCCCTGTGTCCTGCCGGCATCTGGTGTCGTCACCATCATTCTGTCCGGTGAGCAGTGGTCCACCTTCTTTGCGGGGACGGATAACAGAGACCCTGGAAACGCCCCACACGTGCTGGGGACCTTCCACGAGGAAGACTTCTGGCGGGCACGCGGCCCCCAGGCTCTGCTCCTCTGTGAGCCACAGGCCCTTTGCTGGACGCCGGGTCTTATGTCCCAAGGGAGGGCCTGGAACAGGGTCTGTTGGCTGGTGTTTGGGGAAGACGGCACAGCCCGCCATGTGGAAACCCCACAGAAACCTTCCGACCTGTGCTTCTGCTCTGCACACCCGGCTTTGTTCCTGGGCCTGGAGCACTTCCCCAGACGCCCCCCCCTCCCCCGGCCATGCCCTCCTGGCTTCCAGCGCCCCGAGACCCTCCCCGGGCCGTGGCCATTCCCTACCTCCCTCCTGATGCTCATCATTACACTGCTTTATTCTCTGCTTAGTATCTGAATTTTCCCGGGGGAGTGAATTCCGCAGGGAGGGAGATAGGCTGCCGTGTGGGGTCGAGGCCAGGGCGTCTCCAGGGCCCACCCCGCACCTGGGACAGCTTCCCTGGGGCTGGGACCCCACCGTTTTCTCTTCCCCTTAGTGTCTACTTCGTAGATTAGATATGGCTACATTTCCAACCAGAATATCCTAAATAAAAAGCAGTCGCGGTATTTTTTTCTCTACCAGATACAAAACTGTTTGCCATCTAACATGCCCCTCCCAAGCGACAGTTGAGGGCTCATTTTCACACCCTCATGCTCAGGACCTGTTTCTAGAACACATAGGCCCCGTTCATTGTGTGTTTGGGGGCACTTGTCCGCGAAGGCTTGCGTCGACCACTACGAGACCTCCGATGTATAAATGCATTTGCTCCCAGACGGCAGCAACTGTTTGGTCTCGGAAATCACCAAGGACCTCAAGAAGCTTTTGTTCATATGGCTTGTATCTGTCACTATCTACCATATTAGCAATTAAAACTAAGCAGTTAGAATATTTATTTATTCACTAAAAACAACCATTAAAAAACTATCACATGTTAACGTAACCAACATAAAAAACATTAAACATTAAACATTAAAAATGTTCTTGGGGACCATGGTCCCGGTGTGTAATTTCGCAAATCCCCGCGTCACTAGAGGACACTGATCCTCACGTCGGTTTCTGTGACCACCAGCCCCATATGCTGTTTTCATTGACGTGCACATCGAGATTCTGGCAGAGGGCTGTCCGGAAAATGTGTTTCTCGTGGTTTTTTCCGGTAATCGTGGAGACCTTCTTGGACGCTGCGGCAGACCCGACGGGTGGTTTCTGGAGGGTTCGCGGCCGTGGGGATCTGAAACCCCACCAGCGACCTTCCTGTCTGTGCTACATCCAAACGCACTGGGAGGATCGCTTACCTTCCTGTGACTTGGTAACACGATGTCTCGGTCGTTTGGGAAATGTCGGTTCACGGGGTCACGTGGAGTTTCAAAGGAAGTCACGTTTCATGATCCGACTTTGGAAGATCCCTGTCTTTGGGTCTTCACGGAGCGGGAGGCCCCGAAGCTGCCTGTGGCCGACGCGCGGCCCCCACAGGTCTAATTTTCACTCGAAAGGTCACATTCTATTGGCAACAGAGTGAGTCGTTTCCTTTGAAACACTGGGTCACTTCGTTTGTTTTCTAGAAATTACCTGCCAAAAATAAAATCTGAATAGCTTATCGGTAAATCGTTCTTTTGGGGAACAATGGTGCTCCGGGAACGAGAGGTTCACTTGCCCCTCAGACACCTCTGTGTCTCGGCCTGCCACCAAAGCCCTCCGTGGGCGCCTGCCACGTTGTAAGGTTACGAAGAGGTGCCCCTCAGGCACGGAGACTTAATAAAATCGATCAATTTCCCATGTCACCTGAGTGCCTAGTGGCAAGGTGGGCAGGGGCAGAGCCATCGGCCCCATGGCCTTGACCAGAGTATGTCCTTGGCCTCACCCACCCGTGGCCTCACCCGCACGTGGCCTCACCTGCCCGTGGCCTCACGTGCCCGTGGCCTTGCACCGTCAGTTCAAACGCACACCCTTGACAAAGGAGTAACCTCTCAGCTCTGTGCTCACAGCGCCCCGAGGCGGTCTCAGGGACCAGGGCCCCAGCACAACCTCAGAAATATCTCCTTAGCCGTAAGGCCAGCGGGGGCGCCCCATCTCTCCCCCTCCCCACCTGCCGAGTGCACGGGATGTGCCTACAGCACACATTGGCGGGGAGCCTAGTAGGCTTCACACCGGATCCTTCCCATCCAATGCTATGATCTAAAACCCAGTGATTTTTCACATTCACATCACCGTTCTAATGAACACCGTTATCTGCGCGGAGTTTTAAAAGTATTTGGAGTCACTGGGGTGCCTGGGGGCGCCGTCGGTTGAGCATCTGACCCACAATTTTGGCTCGGGTCCTGATCCCGGGGTCCTGGGATCGAGCCCCACGTCGGGCTCCCTGCTCAGCACGGAGCCTGCTGGAGAGTCTCTCCCTCGCCCCTCGCCCGACTCCAACCCCTGCTTGTGCACACTTGCTGTCTCTTAAAAAAAAAAAGTGTGTAAAGTATTTGAAGTAACTAAAGCTTATGCTAATTTTCAGACTTAAGATGTGAAGCATAATATGATATTTGCCCATGACCCCAACAATCAGCTCATGAAACGAAACATTAAATAGGGAGTTAAGCCACCAGCCTATCCCTCCCCGACCCTTCTCTCCTTCAGAGTCCTCCAGGAGAGGACGGCCACTGGACATTTGCCTTCGCCGTGAACCTGATACGCTCTCACCACACATGTCTGCATCCCTAAGTGAAGTGTAGTATTTGGGGGAGCAAACAGTTCTGTGCCCGGAAGCTTCTCGAGTCACTCCTACAACAATGTCTCCATAATACAATAGGATCACATATAATAATATTATAATGCTTTATTATAATCATCAATATCATTGCAATATAGAATGTAATATAAACGATGTATGTTAGAATAGATTATGATCACGATAGTTCTATTATAATAATGTATCCTATCTTCTCTCTGTCTGTCTCTGTGGAATGATCCCGTTGTCGGAGACCTGCAGCCTCAGACTCACCAGATCCTGGCCCTTGGCTGTCCGGGGTGGGGGGTAGGGGGTGGGGGGGTGACATCGGTTCAGGGGCAAACAGCAGTTCCCCGGGGATTTTTTTTTTATATATATATATCCTCTGCAGCATCTGGAATAATGAGACTTATTAAATTTTGTGCATCTCATGGTGTAGAATGGAATTTATTGTACTGTGACTTGTTTTTCCTGGGGTATGAGTGAGGTCGGTCGTGTTTTCAAATCTATCCGTATCTACGTGACATGGATATCATCTTCTCAACTCTTTTAATATTTTCGTACTGTTTATTTTTAAATAGTTTCTTTTTTTTAAGATTTTATTTATTTATTTGACAGAGAGATGACAAGTAGGCAGAGAGGCAGGCAGAGAGAGAGGGGGGAAGCAGGCTTCCCGCTGAGCAGAGAGCCCGATGCGGGGCTCGATCCCAGGACCCTGAGATCATAACCTGAGCCGAAGGCAGAGGCTTTAACCCACTGAGCCACCCAGGTGCCCCCGTACTGTTTATTATTTAATATTGTTTTGTAGGGATTTTTTTTTTGAGTGGGAGAGAGAGAGCTCTCGATGCGGGGCTCGATCCCCCAACCCTGAGATCATGACCTGAGCTGAAAGCCAGAGTCAGATGCTCCACTGACTGAGCCGCCCGGGCGCCCCAAGAATTCCTGACATCCACTGGCTTTCAACCCTTCTGTTGTTTCTGTGGTATAGACATGTGCAGGTGTTTCCTTAGATTTGTGATGAAATCCTTCAATGTATGGTTTGTACTTTTAATACAATCAGACTGATCGTTTTTGTCCTTTATGGTTTGTGTGTTTTAGGACTGCCTTAATAAATCCTTCCCTACACAAAATACCTCCCTACACTTTCTTATAAAACTTCTAAAGATTTGCTCTCCACAATTAAGTTGGATCCACCTGGATTTTATCTTCGGGCGCCGCGTGAGTCAGGGTCTGGTTTTATTTGATTTTTCTCCGCGTGGACAGCACATTCCCAGCACTGTTTACTGAATCATTTCCCCACTGATGAGAGGGGTGCTGCCTCCCCCGGGTCCAGTTTCAAGTGGCTGGAGAACCTTCCTTAAAAGAACGTGCATTCCTTCCCTCTTGGGTGGAGGGCCGACGGAGTTTTGTGGGGCAGGTTGCTGGACAGGGTCACTGAACTCCCTGCCCCCTGCCCGATTTTCTGTCCGCGATCCACCTGTTCCGAGAGGCGCACTGCCATCGCCAACGACCTTGGTGGATTTGCTTACCTGGCCTTTTGATTGTCCCAGTTTTGCTTTGTGTGTTTAGACGCGTTGTATTCTCTTGATGAATTAACCCTTTTATCCTGATAGGACGTTCCTCCGTCTTCCTGGTGACATTCTTTGTCCCGATGTTAATAGACTCACGGGCTTTCATACAATTAGCCTTCACTCGGCGTATCTTTTCAGACCTTTTCACTTTTCTTCTAATTATGTCTTTATATGAGAAGCGCATTTCTTGTAGACAACTTACAGTGGATCTCGTTCTTTGATCCAGTCTGAGAGTTTTGCCTTTTATTTGAAGTGCTTAAATGATTTACAGTCATCCTAATTATTAAATTTAATCCTGCCCGTGGTTTAACTCTCATAATACATTGTTTTAGTTGAATGGTTAATTCTCCTAAAATAATTTAAAACACAAGCATTTCATATTTATCTGCAAAGTTGCCGTTTCTGGGGCTTGTCATTCCCTTGGGGACCAAGTTGCCTTCGAGCTTCCAACAGACGCGTCCGCCGGCTTGTGTCATCGTGCCCCTGTGATGACGTTTGTGCTCACCGGCACTGACCTCATGTTACGGAGGTGACCTCTGTAGGCATGTCCCAGTCTCTAGAAAACAGATTCGGGACTGGAGCCCAGGTCTGTTTGCCACCGATCGGCCCTTCCCTGGGGGAGACGGAACCGCAGGCAGTGACGTTCAGATGGTCCTGGAGGGGGAACGTGGAAAGTACCTCCCATCAGGGAGAGAGCCCCACGGGATGGGGCGCCGGGAAGGCGGCAGGGGCTCGAGGGAAGAGCCCCCGGAGGAAAGAGTCAGCTGGTACCGTCTGGGCAGACGGCCGGCCGAGATAGCCAGGACGGTCCACCTCTCGCCCGGGCCAAGGGGCGGTGGGATGGGAAGAGCACGAGGCACGTACTGAGCGCCCGTGGTGCACTCGGGCTGGGGCAGAGGGCTCTGCAGGGCAGAAGGGAGGTGGGAGGAGGTGTGGGTGCAAAGGAAGGGGGCTGGCTAGGCCACCGTGTCGGGGCTGGACATGCCTGCCCGCTCTGAGCCGGGGCTGCCCTCTGCTTCCTGCAGGGCCCGGCACGGGAGTCCCCATGTCCCCTCCCTGTCCCTGCCTCTCCCCCTGGGCCATGCTCTTTCCCTCTGCACGGGGAGGGTCCTTGATTATTGAGGTCTCTGGGAACCTCAGATAGCGTGCACCCCAGATTACGAAACACGGGCCAGACCTAGACCCAAGGGCTAGTCTTCCCATGACGAGCCCTGTGACCTGGGCAGGGCGTCTCCTGGAGCAGGCCCGGAGAAGCTTCTCACGGGGCGGTGGGGGAGGAAGGCAGTTTCCCGTCTGCTCTCTCCGGCAGGAGGGGGTCGGCCAGCCGCTTTGGTTAATGGATCTCTCCGAGGGTGTGGGCGCATCACACACGGGGTTTGAATTCCCAGCAGGTGGGAGACCAGGGCCAAGGAGGAGGGGTCAGGCTGTGGGTGGCGAGGGTCAGCTGTGCTGCGGAGACGAGCGGCTCCTGGTCGTCGGACACACGGGCGACGGAGAAGTTTCTGTGCGTCTGTGGGTCTGCACCCGACCCTCGCTCGGCGGTGCTGAGCCGGCGGTGGGGGCTGTTTGTGCAGGTGGGGTTCTGGAAGCAGCTGCGGAGTCAGGGGCAGCGTGGGGAGCCCGGAGCCCGCCGGCGTCCTGTGCTGTGCCGGGCTCAGGGGGCGGGGGGTCCTCTCGGACCTTCTGCTCTTCCTCTGGCTGGGCTAGGGCCTGCCTCGCCTGCTTGCGACGCTGGGGCCCTCGTGGGGGGGCCTGCAGGCTGCACAGGGCATCTCCCCCGGGCCCTCCCGGGTCCGCAGCCGCGGCTTTGGGGCATTCCTCCCAGACCCGCAGGGCGGCTGGACAAGTCCAAAGGTGCCTTACCGTGTGTCAGACCCCAGAATGAGCTGTGAGAGGCCCCACCCCAATTCCCCCATTCCGAGGTGTCCCCATTCTCGATGCCCACTGCGAGGGCGACCGGAAGACCAGGGGTGACTCAAGCTTGTCTTCAGAACACCTGCCCACACAAGGGTCAAGGGCGACCGTCCCTGTCCCCACGCCCTCCGCGCTCCCAGGAGGGGCCCTGGGACACGTTTATCTCACGTGCTCTCGAAAATTCGAGAATAGAAAGCTTGACGCCCCCAGAGAACAAGGCGTTAGGTGGCGGGGATCAGGGAGCGCACTTGTGCCGACACAGGGTGTTCGAGGAAGCCGCCAGTCGCTAACTTGTGCGCCCGACGCGGATGTCGGCTGGCCGCTAACCAACTGGAATTTATGTAAAGGCTCGAAAATGAAACAAAATACGTGGGACTCCCAGCGTCTGTTGTGGAGAAAGGGAGGGCTCTGGAGCGGGAGGGGACGCTGCGAGTGAGGGGCTGCGGCGGCGCCGACAGGACAGGATGGGACGGGAGCGCAGCCCCTCAGGGAAAGGGTCAGGGGGTCTGGCCCGGGGCAGGGCGGGCTCTGGGGAGGGGGGTTCTTCTGGGCCCAGGACCGGCCGCGCCTCCACTCTGCCGATGACCCGCACGGTGATAAATCTCCGAGAGGACGCCCGGCGAGCTCTGGCGCTTGATGCTGTTGGGGTGACCGCTCAACCCGACTTCACCGCTGGCCTTCGTGTCCCCCCAGAGCACCTTCCAGGCGGAGCCCAGCGGCCGCGGTGGAAACGGAGCCACAGACTAACGGGAGTGCCCCCGGCAGGTGTCTGATGTCACGGGGAAGGCCCTTCTACACACGTGATGGCTTCGTCTCACCGCCGCGGAAACGTCCACGTGCCGCAGCGCAGCAGGTACACAGACGGGCGCATCAGCTCGGGAGGGCCTTTCCTCGGTTCTCCTGTGAACACGCTCGCTGCCCCCGGACGCGCAGAGCCGGGGAGGACACGGAAGGGCTGCCGCGGAGGGAAGGGCCCCCCAGGGACTCCTGGCAGCCCCCTCCCCTGCGGATCCCCAGCCCCACCTGCCCTGGGTCCTCCCGGGCTTATGCCCCCGCGAGGCCGTCCCCGACCGCTGCCGGACGGCGCGTTTCCGCCCCCTGGCATCCCCGTGCCCCTTCCGCCTTTCCAGAACACTCCTCATGAAGCAACACGACCCCGTTTGTTATTTACGGGTTTTTTGTCTGCCTCTCCCCGGAAACGGAACCACCGGGGGCGGCCTGCGTGCACTGCCCTGCTCACAGCTGTCTCTCTGACCGTTCGGGGGTGACAGGCACAGGGCTCGCTCCGGGTACGCTTGCTGAGCGCATGAGGGGCCCCGTGTGTTCCTCAGAGTGAGCGGCTCTGCCGGGGTCACAGCCGGAGCGGGTGTCAGCGGTCCTGCGGGCCGCTCCCTCGGGGAGGGGCTGGGGCCACGGTCAGGGCTGTTCTGGGATGCCGGGACCGGGGAGAGAGGACTGGGCGCACGCCCGTCGGGCCACAGCGACTCGAGGACGGTGACCCCCCACCGAGGGTTCCCAGCTGGCTTCGCGCGTAAGGAGACAGGTCCCGGGAGCCAGCCCAGAGCGGACGCCCCTGGGGATGGTCCTCGAGGACCCCGGCCGCACCCCCGACGTGCTGGCCCTGTGGGGGTGCTTAGTCCTGAGCGCGGTGAGAAACCGGAGTGCAGAGGACACACACTTGCTCACGTCCCGAGTGCGACCTTGTCCTGCCGCGTGGGGTGTCTGCCTCTGGCGGCTACTGACCCACGTCACCGGCCCCGGAACCAGGCGGGCTGAGCCCGAGGCTGCTCCCCGCGATGGAGTCCGTGTGTGTAAGCATGAGCGTGAGTGTGTTCGTGCATGCGTGGGAGATTGAGAGAACGTTCAGAAAGTGGGGGGAAATCTTACGGAGCGGAAACATTTCTTCTAAAAGCGGGACCAGCCCCAAAGCCAGAGCCGGGAGGGGAAGCGTGGGCGGGAAGGAGCCTTCCATGCGTGTCGGCACTGGTCACGCTGACACGGGGTCTGAACTCACGGGTCCGGGGCCGTCCGTGCTCGTCCCCACCTACGGCCTGGCCCTGGAGCCCTGGGACTGACGGCCGGGTTCAGACACCCACCCTCGGATAGGACCCCATCTCGGGGGCGCCCACCGTGGGCCCCGGGCCTCAAGGGCCTTGAAACAGGGGCTGGGAGGAGGTCCGGCGAGCCCACACGTCACCCCACAGGCCTGGGGACTGGTTTTCCAAACAGCATCGGTCTCGCCGGCCAGTGGACATTTGGCCGCTGGGTGTTCGATCTTGCTCTGGCCTAGAAATGCCACGGCCGATTCTGTGACCCGGCTCACGGAAAGTGTGACCTGGGCCCTCGGGGCCTTCAGGGAGCCCAAGCCTAAGCAGATGGGAGGGGACCCTGGCCATTTCCTGCGAACGCATCCAGATCAAATCCCATGGCCCCTTTCTACTTGTTGATTCTGTTTCTGATGTGTGGTTCTTATTTGACTTTCGGATGAATTTAATCATCGCTTTGTGGGGAGAACTTGAGACCGTGAAGGGGCGCAGCTCTAGCCCGCCCCCCGCCCCCGCTGCATGTGCGTAACCCTCTCTGAAGCCGCGGGCCTGCCTGGCCGGCCAAGCAGGGGCTCCCTGCTAATCCTCTCACTTTCCCGGGGCCCCGGAAGCAGCCCTGCCGCTCTCCAGACAAGGAGGGGCTCGGCCCCCCACAGACACGCCGAAGCGTGTGGGGTCCCACGTGGCCTTGACCTCGCTGGGCCCGGGTGCGCTCACTGGGGTCGCGGGAAGGAGGGGACACAGGCCGAGTCCCCCTGAGCCGAGCGAGGCGGCGGGGGCTGGTGATGAGGCTCGGGGGGGCAGGGCTGTCTCCTCAGGACCGAAGACTTTTCTCGATATCCTGTTTCGTTGGCCACGTAAACGGCGGTCCTGGGGGGGCAGGGGCGGTCCGCGGAGGGGCCACGACCCCGGAGGTCCCGCGAGCCGATGGCAGGGTCACAGGGGCTCTTCCCAGACCTAGAGCACGTCCCGGAGACTTCGAGTGGCTCTGAATGTAGAGACCGATCCCTGAGGAGCTCTCGGGGAAAGGATTCCCAGTCGGAAACATTGCGGAGGGGAATTATACACACCCAGTTTAGGACGCGTTCAGAGATTTCATGCGCCTGCCCCCCGGGGCAATGCACGCTCGCGGCGTGGGGTTACGCCTGCGGCCCAGACCCCGCCGGGGCGGGGACCCCGGAGCTCCGTCTGCACAACAGGGGCGCGGTGGGGAGGGCCGGAGGAGGACCCCCCACCCTAGACACGGGAGCCTCGGCTCCCAAAGCCAGCTCGGGGCGTCTTCCCTCCCGGAGAGCACCCTTCCTGGGGCGTCCGCAGGACCCAGGGAAGCAAGAGCGGCCACACTGACAGGAGCCTGGGGCACGGTCACCGAAAACCAGGAACACAGACAGAGCCGGCCGGCACACCGTCCTTCCCAGCACCCAGACTGGCGCTGTGGAAGGCTCGGTGGGGGCAGGTCTGCATGGGGAGATTTCGAGGAGCCCCCTTCCGGCCCCCCGGCCGCCCCCGCGCCCCCACAGCCCCACCCCCACCCCCGCCCCCGCCACGCATCGCCTCCTCCCGGCCCCTGTCGAGCCGCGGAGCCCGCTAAGCCAACACCAGCCCGGGCCGTAGCAGGTGCGCCCAGACCGGCCGGAACTCCGGCCCGCCCAGCTTTCCCGGTCCGACTGGACCCCTGCCCCGGTCTCCACCCTGAGAGAGACTCTGACCCCGGGGACTTGGGGATTCGCAGGGGCCGGGGGGCGGGCGGAGGGGCCAGCGGCGACCCCACCCCCCAGGGGCCGTTCGGGGGCTGCCTCGGGCTGCGGGCCTGGGAAGGCTCCGGGGCGGGCGCAGCGGCTCCCGGGGGCCCAGACCCGGGAGGGACCTGAGATAAGGACCCACCCCTCAGCGTCTTCTTTTTTAAATCAGCCTCCCAGCAAGGGAGTAACATTGTGAAACTCCCGTCCAGCTCTAAGTTACTTTCTCTCCAAGGAAAGTGTCATCCACTCATCAGCGTTAGAGAAAGGGGCCCGGAGGTCCCCCAGTTCGGCTCTCTGGTGTCACGGATAAGGAAACCGAGGCCCCGAGAGAGCGCAGGTAGCTGGGACCAGGCATCGCGGGCCGCTCCGGCACGTGGGCAGGGCCAAGAGCCCCGCGGGGACTCTCACAGGGCGGGAGGACAGGAGGGTGGGAGGGCGCCGCCGGGGAGATGCTGGGCCCCCGGGGCGGGCAGACGCTGGACCGACCCCGCGGCAGCTACGTGTTCAGAGCCCCAGCCACAGGCCCGCGGCACAGAGTCTCTGGCGAGGCCCTGCGTGGGGCCCGGGGGGCGGGTTTGTGTTGGACACTGAGAGCAGCACAGTGGGCCGGGAAGACATGCCTGCCGACAACGGCCCTCCCCGAATCTCAGAGGCCTCCTCCGACGCGGCGGGTGACGGTGGGCGGGAACTGGAAGGCCTTCCAGCCTCCGAAGCTTAGGACTGCAGCAGTCGGGCGAGGCCGCTGAACCTGGCCGGCTCTCCGGCGTGGGGGTGGGGGGGCCCCTGCCTGGCTTCAGACCGAGGCCCCGAGGCTCGGCCCCCCGCCCTTCGGCCAGCTGCGGAGAGGCCGGGGAAGGCGGACAGCCCAGCCCGGGGATACGTGGAAGACCCCACAGGTGGCCCAGTGGATGCGTCACGCCCCACGCTTTCCATGCAACCAGGGAAAATGGGAGAGCCTGCGACTCCCGAGCCGTGGACCTGCTCTCAGGGACGGGGACACCCGTGCCCGCGGACAGGGCGCTGCTGTCCAGCTGGGGACGCCGCAACACCTGTGCCGGGGACAAGGCTTCTCAAGAGGGTGGGGGGCTTAGGACTCCTCTGGGGACTCGCTGCCCACCCACAGAGGTGCGTCCTCGTCATCCTGTGTCCCGCCCTCCTCCACAGGCACAGACACCGTCCTGAGGGGACATGAAAGTCAAAGGGAACTGCAAGGCCCCAGCACGGGTTAGACCCCGGAGCCCGGGACTCCGAGGCCAGGGACGCTCCCAGCCCAGGCGCCGAGGGGGGCTGCCTGGCCCCCGCGCCCTGGGGCGTCTCTAGGCCCCTGCCCACAGCTGTCCAGCACAGGCTCCCCACTCTGCCCCGGCCGCCCGGGCCCCACCGTGTCCCCACTGTGCGCGTGTGAGCGCACACCCGCTCTCGGGCTCCGGGCGCCCCCGCGACTGTCCTGGCCGGTCACACGGTGATTGGCGATCGTGGGTGCGGCCAAGCGGGGTGCCCAGGTGACCACCGGCCCCCAGGGGAGCACGCCCATCCCGGAGCTCCTCTGCGTGGCAGCGCCCGCCGCCTCCTCTCGGCCGAGTTGAAGCCTGAGCGGGCTGACCGCCCCTCATCCAGCTCCCCTGCGGGAGACGTGGGCAGAGAGGCCCGCGGCCCCGCAGATCCCAAGCCCAGGGCCCGGCTCAGCGGGGGATTCCCTCCCAGGAGCCAGGTGGGCGTTGCAGGTGTTTGCCTGGAGGGACTTGGCTGAGAGGAGCCGTTGAGAGCCGAGGCTAATTGGCGCCTCCCGCCCCCTGAGGGTTTCTGGTGCCCGGTGCCTGGTACGAGGTCGTGGCTCGTCCTCTCCGGCGTGTGTGGTTGGCCGGCCCTCCGGTGGAGTGAAGAACTGGGCCCAGTGTTCCTCCGCCGTCTCTGGGGATGGCTCAGTCCTGCATTCCTGCCCCTCCCGCCAACTGCGTGGGCCCCCAGCCCGTCTCCCCACTGCCAGGAGAGGCAGAGGCGGGCGGAGACCAGGGGAGACGCCAGCGGGGCCCCCGAGCTCGGGGCGCGTCCCCAGCCCGAGGCAGTGACAGCGGGGGCAGCCCGTGGCAGGTGCGCACAAGGACTTCCCTGCCCTCACCCTGAGTGCGGGCGGGACCGCAGGTGCCTCCCAAGGAGGAGGAGCCCTTTACCCAGAAGTGTCCGGAGCCCCAGGGACGACTGAGCGGAGGGCGCCGACGAGGCGACGAGCAGGGGAGGGTGCGCCCACCGGCGGGGGGCCTCTGTTCTCCCACCTCGGAGTAAACCCGAGTGGGAGTGGGGGAGCCGGCTGCCAGGGTAGAATGAGGGGTCGGATATTAGACTTAGGGCTGTCTCCACCAGCGGGGACCCCTTTAAGGACCTGGCTCCTCTCCTGACACCGGGCACAGGGGTGAAGGCCCCAGCATTTTCCCCGGGGCCTGGATACCGGGCCCCCGGCCTGAATCCCTAAACACTACGCCTCTGTTGGCTAGGCAATGACCGGGTTGCCCCCCCCCCCAGCTCGCTCTGAGGAGCACCCGCACCCTGAGCTCAGAGGGGTGTCTGATTTAGGCTGACGATAACCCACGGGGCCTCGCAGCTCTGTGCTCGGGTCACCCGGCAGCACGTCACAGGGGCCTGACCCTCCAGCTCTCCTGGGCCCGGGCTCAGCCTCTCTCACCCAGAGGGCAGGGCTGGCCCAGGACGCGGGGCCGGAGAAGCCTGACCCTGTAGGCGACACAGCACTCAGGTGACACAGAGCCAGGCCCGCACACCCGTCCCCGGGCTGACTCAGGTGAACGGCTGTGTCTACAGACGGATTTGGCCGTCGGAGCGGTGGGGGTGGGGGTGGGCGCCCAGCCTGGGGTTTGCGACAGAAAGCTCATCCGAAGGCTTGCTCTGGCGGGAGGGGGGCCCTCCTTCTGGTCGTCTGGACAGGCGCAGGGAGCCCAACCGTGGGCCAGGCCGTGCTGGGGGGGACGCACGATGGAGTCACTACGGTCCCCACTCAGGCAGCGGACCGCGGGGTGGGGGGGCCAGGAGGCAGTGGTGCAACCCAGGATAGTCAGCTTCATCAGCCGTGGGGTGTCCAGGAGCGGAGGGAGGTCGGGGACGGGCGCCCGACCCCGTCGTGGGGATGAGAGGGCTCCCGGAAGGCGGCGGTGGCTCCCACATGGGGCTTGCCCATGAAACTCGTACACTTCCGTCCCTACAGGGACCCCACAGCCCTCTGACCTTGTGCATCCGTGGCCGGAGTCCGGCTAATGCCCCTGAGAGCGCTTGGCTCTCTCGGGGCGGGAGGAGTCCCCTCTCTGCCTTTGCAGGATTGAACCCTTGGGGTGACGAGCTTGCTGGGGGCCAGGGGGGGCTTGAGGGTGGAGCTGGCTCTCGGGTCCCCCGCCGCGGCTGAGGAAGTCCTGCAGGGCCTCTGGGGACGAGCCCTCTGCCCAGCGCACGTCTCTGCCACCCCCTGTCCACCCGCCCGGCCATCCTGCATCAGCCCCGGCCAGCTGGTTAGGCCTCCCCACCCGCAATGAGGAGGGGAAGACTGGGTGGTCCCCGGGGGGATCAGGGTGGAGGACCCCCGTCTCCTCCACCTGCCCCGTGCATTAGGACCGGAGCCAGGACGCAGCTGGATCCCCAGCGGCTCTGGACACCCCCGGCAGCCTCCGGGAGCCCAGAGCCCCCTCTGAGTGGGAGGCCGCTCTCACCACGACAGGTGTGAAGGACGGACCCGGACCCCGAAGCCTGGAGCCAGCTGGGGGGGCGAGGGGGGAGTTCTAACTTGGCTTCCACCTTCAAGTAGTGCCCCACCGACTGCTGCCCGCCAACAAAACGCCAAGTTCCCGCCCGGGGAGGAAAGGCCTGCCTGGTGCCCGATGGGAGAGTCACGGCCAGGTCAGGGCGGCAGGGGTCCGGGCGGCAGGGGTCCGCCAGGCTCCGGAGTGCTTGCCGACGAGCCATCAGCCTTCAGTAAGCTCAAGACCCACTCACCTGCGTCCCTCTCACCCGTGCTTTCTGCTTGTTTGGTGACACTGAGGCCACACGGCTGACTCTGGGCTGCCATGTCCCTCCGGGTCCCTGGCCGCCGCTCCGGGACGCCCCTCAGCCACCACGCTTGCATCGGCCGGTCCGCAGACGGGCAGCTGAGGCTCAGGGGCGGGGGAAGAGGAGGGACAGCCGCCCCCACCTCAGGGGCCTGCGACCGCAGCCCACATGGGCAATCCACAGTCTCCCGGACAAGCAGCCCGCCGGAAATCGCCGTGTCTGGGCCAGAAGGGGCCCTCGTGTGGGCACTGGTCTCTGAGAACCCGGTGGCTTTTAGGAGGGGGGGCAGGGTGGAGCCCCAGCTTCATGGCACATCCCATGAGCTGCAGACACAGAGGCCATTTGTCCAGCCGGCTTCGGTCACCCCTGCTGTCCCCAGAAGGGATGGACAGGGACTCTTGTCTCATGCCTGGCGCCTCCCGGGCCGCGAGCTCCGAGGTGAGGCCACACCTTCCTCCTCATTGCGTGGCACCCTGAGCTCCTTAGCTGCTGCTGGAAGGACTGCTGAGCAGTGAGGGGACCGAGGTCATTGCTCCCCATCCATGCCATCATCTGGGGCCAGCGTGAGCCTCAGTCCCTTCTCTGTCAAGTCCGACGGGCCTGCCCACCTTGCAAAGGGCCGTGACCAGAGCGGTACGTGGCCGTCCTGGGAGCCTTGGTGGCGATGCCCGGAGGTTGGTTGCTAAGCAGCCCAGGCGGGCGCGGGGTAGCGATGCGTCCCGCTGTCATGTCCGGTCTTTGGACAGGTCCGCTCCCGCGTCAGCCCCTCATGGGCGGCCATAACCCTTTCTGGTGTCAGGCACCCCGTCATCCTGAGTCACAAAAGGCCCCATTGATCTCGGTGCACGGAGCCAGTGCGGGGCTCACCCGTGTGGCCGCACGGTGCCCGCACGGCGTGGGCGTGAGCTCACGAGTGGCAGAGCCCGGCCGGGGTCCAGCCCAGAGCGGGAAAGGTCCCGGAGGAGGGGTTTGTGGCGCGGCGAGAGGACCTGGCCCGGGGTGGTAGGGGCGTCCGTGGCGGTGGGGACCGTCGGGGCTTCTCAGGTGACTGGACCTGCTGAGCAGGGGTGGCGATGGGCACGGGTGCCTCTGGGATTACGTCTGTGTTTGGGTCTCCTGCTGGCTTGCAGACTGGGGTCCGGGGGTACATCTGAGGCCACAGCCCTGCTGAGCCCCGAGTCCCCCCGGCCCTGAGCCCAACACGGGTCCCCCTGGGCCCCCAGCCCCTCCCCTCTGGAAACCAATCAACGAGCTCACGTCTGAAATTGCCTAGCACAGAGGAAGGCACCTCGTGGGGCACAGGCCTCCGTGGGAGGTAACAGTTGCTATCGTTTCCCCCCCTCCCCGGTGCTGACATGGTGATTCTCCAGGAGGAGGGGGTCAGCCCGTGGGGACAGTCTCAGACCAGGGGGGTCACCTTCCAGGCCCCGAGCAGGCGGACAGGCGGGGGGGCCTAACCTCGCTGGGCCGAGCCAGGGGGACGAAGCCCCTCTCTGTGCTTGTCTGGGAAGGTGACTTTGAGGGGGGCTGGGTCCCCCGCAGGCCCCGCTCTTGTCGCTCAGCACACGGGGGAAATGTGTGTGTGGGGCGGGGGGTGTGTGTGTGTGTGCGTGTGTGCGTGCGTGTGTGCGTGCGCACAGAGAGCTCATGAGAGGAGGCATCCAGAGAGACAGGAGCGAATTTCGGGGCCTCCCGCGTCACAGGAGCCATGCCGTGAGAGAAGGCCCTGTGCGGGGGGCTGGTGCTGGGGGAAAGTGGCTGGAGGGTCACTTCCTGGGGAGAAAAGGTTTCCGCAGTGGCCTCCATGCACGGAAGGACCCTCTGAGGCCTGTTTGGAAAAACGGCCTCCTGTCCGCGGGGGCCTCCTTGCCCAGGTCCGGAAATCTTGCCTCCCCCTCCCCCAGGCCCGCGTGACCCAGCTGGGTGGCGGTCCATCCCCGGAAGGCGCTCACCCCTCGTGCAGTCCCGGCCCCAGCCCGGAGGCGGCGCCGGCCGTGGTTCCCGCTGTGCGCGGCACGGGCTCCGAGGGCCGTGATGGGCCGAGGCGGTGGGCTCCCCGACCCGTCTGAGAACCAGAAGCCGGCTCCCCGGCTCTCACCATGTTCGCGCTCCCGGCAAGGTTCACGGTCTCACACCGGGCCTCAGGTGTTCGTTCAGTCTCCAGGCCTTGACCTTCCGTGACCTCTGTCGCTTGTCTCCCGTCGTGGCAAGGGCGGAGCGGACCCCACCTCAGCCAGGATCCCACCGCCGCGTCGGCCGCCTGCAGGAGCCCCGGACGGGCCTTGGGCTTCTGTAGGGACCCGGGACCCGTGGCGATGGGGGAAGGTGGGGGGCTCGTCCTCACTCGGCCCTCCGCACAAAGCCAGGCCGGCCAGGCTCCAACCCCCTTGACTCGGCTGTGGCCCGGGCGACGCTGCCTCCCCGCGCACCCGTGGGGGTGGCCGTGTGTACCCGGCCTGCCTCCCACAGGTGTCGGGGGTCCAAACGGGGCAACCCCCGGGACACAGCATCACATCCTACCCTTGGCTCGTTTGGGCCTGGGCCACAGGTGTCGGGGGTCCAAACGGGGCGACCCCTGGGACACAGCATCACATCCTACCCTCGGCTCGTCTGGGCCTGGGCTTGGCTGCTTGGGTTCCCGGTGGGCAGCTACCCTGAGCTCTCCGGGCGGCGGGTTCTTCCGCGAAACGGGCATCACGGTACTTTCCACGAGACACAATCCGCGATGTGGCCGGTGTGCTGCCTGGGGCCTCGTCAGGGCTGAGAAACTGAGGTAAGGTCACTTCAACCAGCTCTCTGCGTCCCTTCTCCCACCTCTGTCTACTTCTCGTCTGGTCCCGCCTGGCGGGCGGTCCCTGCTGGCCGCGGGTAGAGACCCCGCTCCTCACCCTCCTCCGCTGCCAGGCCCGGGACCCCCAGCTCTGCTCCTGGGTGGGCCGACCCCTCCTACGTGGCTCCTGCTGGTGTCTCGGCCCCCAGGCCCTGTACCTGAGTACCGCCTGTCCTTCCAGGCCACGGTCCGGGTCACCGCCCTCACGGGGTCTCCACGGCCAGCGGCCCCACCCACCTCTGGATGCCCAGTCGTCTGTCCTTCCCACGCTGCACACCACCAGATTTGCATCGTGGTCCCTGCGCCCCGGATGTGAGTCCCACGAGATCATGTACGATTCTCCCCCGAGCCACCAGGGAGCCTTTCCCGCGGCGGAGGCCGGGGCGGTCAGCTTGGGGAAATCAGGAAGGAGCGGGGAGGGGAAGGCCGGGCCTTCGTCTGGCCACGAGGGTGCACCTGCTGGGTCGCGGGGGCGTCGGGTCCCACGTGCTCGGGCCTCATTAGACCCAACACCAGGCACCTGCTTACTCACACCCCGGTGCGTGGCTGAGCCTGTGGCAGCCACGTGGACGGCTCCCGCCCCGCCGAGGGCTCTGGTGGCTGCTGTGACCGGCACGTCTGCACCGGCCAACGCTCCTGGCCCCGTGCCGGGCAGGGGCCCCCGTGCCTCCGGGGCCAAGGCTCATCCGGGCCGGCGCTGAGCAGCAAGGAGAGTATATCCATCCCTTTCCCAAGGGTCTGATTTCCACCAGTGCAGCAAAAAGCGGGAGCCTGGCCTCCCTCCTCCCCTGCTGCCTGCCCGAGCAGGCCCCATGGCAGCTGGGCCTGGGCTCCGGGGGAAGGAGCAGGGCGCTTCCTCGCTGTGTGGCTGCGGCCCGATCGCGGCATCTCTCTGAGCTTTGGTTCCTCCTGGAGGCAGCCGGGGCCACCGCGCAGTGTGTACGGTGTTGGAGATCAGAGGGACCCTGGGGGGGCCTCCCCAAGGACCCCGGGAGATAAGGAGACCACAGGGTGGGTCAGGCCTGCCCACAGGTGACCGAGTGAGGAGAAGGGCCCCCCGGGCCCAGGGCGGGGGGCGGCTCTGGTGGGCTGGGCTGGATGTGCCGTCTGCTCAGACACTGCGGACCCCACAGCGGGCTCAGCCCGAGCAGCCCGAGACCCCGCTCTCTGCCCCGGCCCCCGGCCGTCTCACGCCCCTCGCAAGGCCGCGTTTGCCATGCCGCCTGCCCCGTGGACAGCGGGAGCCCATCTGCCCCGGGGTGACCGTGGAGGAGCTGCTCCCCAGCCTGCCCGGATGGCGCGGGGACAGGCAGGGCACCTGGGCCCCAGGGGGGTGGAGGGATGCCCGGGAAGTGGAGGCAGGCGCCGAGCTTGGCCACTTGCCTGAGGGTGCGGGTTGGGGCTGAGGGCCAAGGTGAAGCCGGCTGCTGCCGCGGGCCTGGGGACCAGAGTCGGGATGCGCGCGGCGTGCCCAGAGCTCGCGTCCTCTGAGCCCCTCAGCTCCCGGAGGGGCCGCAAGGCCATGATCTCCTTACAGAACAGGCTGGGTGGGGCGGTCCGTGGTGAGAGGCGGGGGGGACGGGGACGCCCTCTGGCTCCCTGTGGACCCTCAGCCTGCCCTGCTCCTGCCTGGCCCGGTCTCCCCGGGAGGGATGCAGCCCCTTCCCCTCTCCAGGGAGCGGGGACAGGCTGGCAGAGAGAGCCCAGACACCTCTCCACGGATCCCCGTCCCCACCGGGTCCCAGCGGTTGCCCTGGGCTCCGGCTGCCGGCCAGACTCTCCCGACACCAGCCTCACACGGCCACGCACGACCTGGGGGTCGGCCTACAACGTGGGCCCCGCGGGGAGTCTGCAGCCACGGGGGACACGTGCAAAGCCTGCGTGCAGCGGGCGGACGGCCGTCCTTCCTGCCAGGCAGGCGCGAAGCCAGAGCATTGCCCCCCGAGCCACTCCCGCCTCCGTCGATACAGAAAATGTTCCTTCGGGCGCGGCGGCCCCGAACCCAGACGGCTGTGCCTCTCCCCCAGCCCAGCGGCGGGGTCCGTGCACTGCAGGCAGCTGGAGTTGGGGTGGGGTCCTGGCTGCACCCCGGGCCTGGGCCGCGCTCTGCCTGGGGAGGCTGCGTGGATACCCTAAGGTCTTGGGAGAGCAAGGGGTTTCGGCAGGAGCTCTCCGATGAGGAAGCCTCTGGGCGGGTGGGGAGGCTGCGGGCGGCTGTCCCGGCTGCACTCCTGGGATCGCGTGCGTCCGGTCGGGGGGACGTGGCTCTCTCCTTGGCCGTGTTCTGGGACCTGGGATAGGCACCCCAGGGATGTCACGGGCAGGTGCCCCCCCCCCCTGCCGGAGCCTCGTTCCTGCTTCTCCGCTTCTGGAAGGCAGACGGTGGCTCCGCAGCCCGCCCGTGGGGAGGGGCACCCCAGTCCTGAGGGCAGAGCGCGGTATCATCCAAGCAAGCAGCTGTGGCCCCACCACACGTCTGAGGAGGGGGCGTCCAGGCAACAGGATGGGTTGCTCCCTCTGGACCCAGCTCCCCCTGCCGCCCTCCCTGCAGGCCCCAGGGCTTGAACTCCCGCCCCCTCCCCACAGGACCCGACCATGGGCAGGCAGGGGCAGCCCCCCACTCCCACGGGCAGGCACCCCACCCTGAAGTGTGCCCTGCTGTGTGCGGACCCCATTGTCGCCCCCTCCCCACGGCCCATCCTTAGCAGCTGCCCCACCCCCCCCGGCGAGCCCTTCACCCCTTCTGGCCCCCACTCCCGGAGGCTCGTCCAGCGACAGCTCTCGAGGGACTGGGTCCCGGTGGAGAACCCTGCCGAGGTTCACCTCCTCTGTGTCTCTGTCTCTGTCTCTCTCTGTCTCTGCCCCCCCTCTCCTCTTGTTCCTGCATCCCCTGGACATTACCTGTGGCCCCAACCACCTTGTCCTGTGTGGTCCCGGTTGGCAGGAGTCCGCCCCCCTCCCCCACCGTCGGCTTCCATGGCCCTCCTCCTCCTGTCTCCTACATCAGCTGGGTCCTGTGACAGGAGCCCGCGGTGCTAGGCTCCCACGAGCCGTCCCCCCAGGGAGACCCCGCAGAGGCCTGGGGCCGCCGAGCCGGGCGCTGGGCTGACTGACGCCTCTCATGCAGGGAGTGCAGTCCCTCGGGGCTCCCCTAATGGGATGGGGCCGCCCAGCTCTCCTCCGAGGGGCTGTCCTGGGGGACGAGGGCACTAACTACTCTCCCTGGGGCCCGGCCTGGCCTCCTGGCTCGTCCTCCTGAACCCCTTGTTCAGACCACCCACGTGGTGGCCGCATCCGTGTCCAGGTCCCCTCAGGCGCCCTCCGCCCGCACAGGGCCATCCCATGTCCTCTCGGCACCACCGCGCGTCTCTGCCCCGCGTGTTGGCTTGCGGGCCCTGCCAGGCGCGCCTGCCCCCAGAGCTTTAGGGGAAGCTGGCTCCCACGGTGGGAACCCAGGGGCTCCATCCAAGTGAGTTGCCGTGTGCTCTGGGAATTCGGGGGTGCGTGCACAAACCGCCCATCCAGCTGCGAGGTGCCCTCTGCCCACCGAAGGTTTCGAGCCCCAGCCCCGGCCTCCGGGCCACGCCGGGTTTCCTGGAAACCAGCTCTGCCGAGCCGAGCCTGCAGCCGTCCCTCCTGACGGGCGTCCGCCTCACACAGGCCTGTCCCCTCCTGCTTCCCCAAACACCATGCTGCGCAGAAGCCGGCAGAGAACGGTGGGGATCTGCAGGCGGGAAGGCAGACGTCACACCCGCCTTCCGTTCACAGCTCCGCGGAGGGTGTGTGCCAAGCTCAAGCCCAGTCTCGCCCCCACGGGCCCGGGGGTCTCTCTCTCTCTCCGTCCTTGATCTGCCATTTCCCAGGGCCAGTGCGGGGGGGAAAGGGACCCGTCCTTCCAGGAATGGCCCTTCTCCCCCAAGGTACTGACTCTGCCCTCGGGCCCACTCCGGCCCAGCCAGGCCCAGACAGCGACCCCCGCGCAGGTGCCGCAGGGCCCGGGGGCCGGGAGCCAGGGAAGGACAGGCCGCCCCGCGGGGCCCTCCCCGCCCAGGGCCACGCTGGTCCCCGAGGGAGGTGCGCTCAGCCCACCAGCGGGCCCCTCTGCCTCCATCCCCGCGCCCAGCATGGACAAGGACACGCGCACGCACATTCACATGTTCACACATGCACACGTCCCCATGCACGCACACTCATACATGCACCTTCATGCGTGCACACACGGCACACTTTCACTCACACTCACACACGCACACTCTCCTCTCCTCTAAGAACAGTCACCTTCTGAAACAGTGCGGATTAAATCCATATTTAAGAGCAATTTCCTGAAGCAAACAAAATCCACAAAGATGCCGTCCCACCCCCAGGAAGACAGCCGTTTACCTCATTACGCAGAGCAATTTAGCTCCTTGCTGACGAGAGCTTTCCTGCCGCAGACTGGATCTGCTTTCCCTTCGCATAAGCAAAAGGCCCATTACGGTTATTTTCCTAAGACAAAGAACTTTATGTCCTTGAAAGGGAAGCAAGCCCCTGCCTCTAGAAAGTCAGAAAAAAACTACTTGGGGAGGCGCGGGGGTCACCGTCCTTAGCCACCAGACTTTGAGGATATTAGGGTCCGACCTCGGCCGGCAGCCTGAGTGGCGGGTTCGGCTGCCCCCGCTCAATGAGACCAAAGAGAGCCTCTTGCTCTCGGCGCCCACAGCCCGGCGCGGGGCCTGCGATGTTTGCGGAACCAGTGGATTTTATGGTCGTTTTTCATGACTATTTCCAGCTGACACCTCGGGTCTGGGGTGAGGGAAGCCGAAAACACAGAGAGGAAAGGACTTCCGCATAACAGAGGAGAGATCACCAAGAGAGCGTCCGTGATCAAAAAGGACTATGGCAAAACTAAATGTTCCCCTACCTGCCTTATGACCCGGGAATTCCACCCAAGGACCCGGACGAGAAGTTCTCCAGCTGGGTGGGTCGGCGTGCCGTGGGACGCCCGGTCCACGCAGAACGACCCGGCAAAGGAACGGTCATCCCCACGCATGGGACAGCGAGCGCATCTCGGAGACGTTCCCGCGTGGGGCGAGCCTCGCGTGGAAGAGCACGTCCCGCACGACCCCGCGCGCGTGAACCCCTAGGACCGGGAAGCCTAGCCAGCGTGCCCTACTCGGAGCAGGGCCGCCTCTGCGGGCCGGTGAGGTTGGATGAGGAGGGAGGGGCCCCAGGGGACTTTCGGGGGCTGTCCTCTGCGTCCGTCGGGGTGTGGCTCACGCAAGTCTGTGGTTTGTCCAGACGCATCAGCGGCACGCTTGCAGGATGCCGCGGAGACGGTGCTCAGAGGGACACCTGCCGCTGTGAGCACCCGCCTGAGGAAAGAAGGCAGACCTCCCATCAGCGACCAGGCCGCCCATCTCCCGGAGCGAGAAGCAAGCCAGGAGGAGGGAGGGGACCACGGGACTGCAGCGGGCGGGGGGGGGGGGGGGCTGGCGGGACGACAGTGGCAGTTGGATGGACACACGAGCCTTCAGCCAGGCTGCCTAAGCGGAAAGGAGACTTATTCATTTCACCGTCTACGGAACTTGCACGAAAACCCATACCCAGTCGCCAGGCTCTGGCTAATGATAATCATGCAAAACTCCCTGGGAGACGGGCGCGGACGTCCATCACTTACCTTGAAATGCATAGAGTACCAGATGGGGGAGGGGCAGGCAGGCCGACGGACGGGTGGGGACGTGCCGATGCAAATCCGGCCCCTGTTGGGTTTCTGGGTGATCATTATAAAATGCTTTCAACTCTTGTGTCTGTGGGAAAAACCTCGCAGAAACATCGGGAGGAATGACCGTGAAGGTGTCACTCCGCCCGCGGAGCCCTCCCGGCTCCAGGATGTGCTTCCTGCCGGGGAAAGAACTGAATCGTGTGTCTTTGCTCATTCAGCGCCCACCTTGAGTGTCCACAGCCGTGGGCTGGCCGCTGGTGGAGGGGCCAGAGCTACACCAGTAAACCCAGTAAAACCCGACCTGTGCGCTCGGGGAGCCTGCAGTGCGGAGAGGAAGGAGAGAGACACACGGAACGAGAGGGACCCAGGCGCGGGCAGCGTTGGGGGTTGGTTGACGAGAGCCCGTGTACTTGGACCTCAGAGCAGCAGGGACGCTGTGCCCACGGTGGAACTCTCCCGAAGGGCCCGCCCTGGCGGTTCCTCTGAGCCTCCCCTGCCCCGTGGGTGGATGTGGGGTCAGAGGGAAGGATTCCTTAGCTGCAACGGGCGGCGATGCTTCGGAGGAGATCGGCATGACGGCTGTCACGGGTGCCCAAGTGGCCACAGCTCCAGTGGACGCCGCTTGCAGGACAGGGGCCCGGCCGCCCGCGGGCGCACGGCCGGAGCAGGCCCGGTGCGCCCCTCCCCCAACACTCACGCCGGCCCGAGTGAGTCCCAGGGTGATGGCCTGGAGGGAAAGCCGGCCTCGAGGCCCAGCCTAGAGCCTCTGGGGAAGCCTCGGGTGGACGCCGGCAGCCTTGGGTGCTGGCTTAACGAAGGTCTTTCTGGTGCCGCCGGGATTAACAGAGTC
>CM052883.1:171539121-171566868 GCA_028534135.1 Potos flavus
GCAGCCCATGCTGTTAGGGACTACATTTCCCAATAGTCCATGCTGTTAGGGACTACACTCTCCAGCAGCCCGTGCTGTTAGGGACTACACTCCCCAGCAGCCCGTGCTGTTAGGGACTACACTTCCCAGCAGCCTGTGCTCCTAGGGACTGCCGTGTCACCAAGTTCTGGCCAATGGAATGTGTGGGAGCGGTTTGGGATTCCTCTGGACCTGGCCCAGGGAGGCCCCACTACCTGTACCCTTTCTCCCTCCCTGCTGACGGGGACAGCGAACCGGGGTGCTCTTGGAAGCACGTGCTCCAGGTGGAGCCCCTCGGCTGGATGCCCCCGTGACCCCGTGCAGCAGAGGGCCAGCTCCTGGCCCTGACCTGGAGCCCCCCTGGCTGTGACCTCGCTGGAACGGGACTGGTCCAGGCCTGGGTCCACCTGGCGCTGCAGCCTGGCCTTCTCCAGCAAGCACACTCCCGTGGCCTGTAGTTGGCAGAAAGAGGCTTTGTCGCCTCCTCCCAGACCTCCCTGTCACCCCAAGGGTGACCCCCAGAACCAGCAATGCTTGGGGTCCCCGCGGCGCCACCGCCTCCGGGAAGCAGCTCCCGGCCTGGAGTCTCCCGGCTCCCCTGTGCGCGGGCGGGCGGGGCCGCAGCAGCTTCCACGCGCCCCCCACCCCCCGGAGAGATGGACATTATTTGTCAAACCAGGAGGTCGGGACCCGGGAGGGGAGGCGAGCTGGCCGGCTCAGGCTTCAGGCTCTCACCAAGAACAGCGCGCTCCACACCACTTCTCCCTAAAGGCACACATTTCTCATCCCTGGGTTTTCTCTGGCGTGAAAAGGGAGAGTTTTTAAGGAAGGAGAAGTTTGCCAGCAGCCCACCAATCACGGAGGAGCCAAACAGCACAAACTCCCTCCTCTCCCTTCACCCCGCATGACATTAGTCCAAGTTTATAGCCAGTGACTTGGGGACACCTTTTATTTCTGGCTAAATGAAAATGAGAGTTGTCTTGAGTGATGAATTATCTGGGCGATCCTGCCAGAAATGAAGTATGCTCAGGTTCTAAAATAAAATAAAGCATGCGAGTGTCCCCGAGCGTGGGCTGTGTGCGAGTGCTTTCTTTCTCCATCCCGGTCTGGCTCTCCGGGGCGATGGGCAGGGCGACAGGGACAAGGGACCCAGGCCTCCCAGACAGTGCAGACCAAGGAGGACGGGGCCTGGAGGGAGCTGGAGAGCCCGGGTGGGTGGGGACGCGCCTCGGGGGGAAGGAGATCTCTGAGCCCCTTTCAGCTTCCCCGCGCCTGCCCTGTCTGTGCCCAGAGGCTGCAGCTCAGCCGGCGGCAGGAAACCTCCGGGACGGACGGAGCCGGGTGGGGACAGGTGCACACAGGGTGGGGCAGGGCGGTGGGCGCGTTCCCGGGCCGCGGGGCTCCGGGACGCCCATAAAAGGACCTCAGCGCATCCCCGACCCTCTGTTCCACCGAGGAAACGGCCCCCCCAGGTCCCCTGAGTGGTTTGCCTGGAGCCGCAGGCCCCCACAGGGCCGGCTCTAGCAAGGAGGGCGCTGGGGTGGGCGGGGCCGCGTGGGCGGGGCCGTGGGGGCGGGGCCGAGTGGGGGCGGGGGGGGCGGCTGGGGCTTCGCAGACCGAGGGGCAGGGGAGGTTTGGGTTTTATTCTGTAAGTAGGGGTGTGTGAGCTGGAGGCACCGAAGGGTTCTGGGGGCATGGGCGGCACATGGCGTACCCCCAGGAGGGGTGGGGACGGGACCCCCCCCCCACCCTGAGGGGCACACGGGAGAGGGTTCGTGGTCATGGACTGAGTCCTGCCCTGTGGGTCCAGGGCTCCCTTCTCCCTCTCCTCCCCACCTGCCTCTGCTTCTTCCCTGCACCCCTCCGCCCCCCACCCCCTCCCAACAGGTTGTCGGTCTCCCGTTCCCACAGCCCCTCATCCCCGCAGGGGCCGGCAGGCGGAGGGCGGAGCTGGCGGTGCCCCCCCGAGGCTCCTGCGCCCCATCAGACTTCCCCGCAAAACACGAAGCCCGCCATCAAGTCGTTGGGAACTGCGAGATGGCGACCACAGAGCACTAACTCGGAGCTCGGGCCGGAGCGACCCCACTGCTCCCTCCCCCAGCAGTGTCCAGCCACGCCTCTCCCACGGGGTCACAGCAACCGCCTCGGGGGCTCCCGTCCTCACAGGCTACTGCCCCAGCTCTGGCCAGAGCGCCCCGAAGACTGCGACTGCCCCTGAGTCCCTGCTCGTCCTCAGTTCTCCTGCTCAGTCGCCCCAAGGCCCCGTGTCCCCTCCAGTGGCTTTCCCGCCCTCGCGGCACCCGCCTCCGCTCCTGGGACATCGCCACGGGGCAGTTCTCCTCGAATCCTGCCTCCTGGGAGAGCCTCCCCCGGGGACCCCAGCGACGCCAGCGGCCCCTGCCTGCCCCCTTCCTGTGGCCGTGGGACTTTCCTTCCTGACCCGAGCACAGGCTGGCGTGTTGGACGCGCGCTTCTCTCCGGTCGTCTGCCTGGAGTGTAGGATGCAGTTCGTTCACTGCGCACAGGCGTTTTTGAGCCTAGGAAACCGGCCGGCACCGCGTCGGCCACCGAGGTGCCTTCACGGCCCGTGTCTCAGTGACTTGCTCCTTTTCGCGGGTGGGCGGCAGCCCAGGGTGTGAACCTGCCACGGGCGGGTCTGCGCGTTTGTTTCGGGACGTGTGGGGTGTCCCGGTGTGGGGTGGATATGAATGTTCGCACAAGCATCTTTGCGTAGACACACGCGCATCTCTCCTGGGAGATCCCTCGGTGGCCAGTGCACGTGGCTCCCGGGACCACCGTAGCCAAGGGCCACAAAACACTAGAAATGTATTCTCAGGGGCCAGACGTCCCAGATCCGGGTGCCGGCTCCCTCAGAGGGCGATGACGTCTCCCCAGCCTGCTATCTGCCGGCCGTCTCTGTCCCCTCACACGCGTCCTCCCCGCTGG
Source organism: Potos flavus (assembly GCA_028534135.1). Taxonomy (NCBI): domain Eukaryota; kingdom Metazoa; phylum Chordata; class Mammalia; order Carnivora; family Procyonidae; genus Potos; species Potos flavus. The sequence goes on from CM052883.1 coordinate 171,542,086, forward strand.
CCTCTTTGAGCCCGGATGCGCTCCTTCCGTAAGATCGCCGGTCCTGTTGGATCAGGGGGGCCTCATCTTAACCGGTACCACCTGCAATGGCCTTATTTCCAAATAAAGTCACATTCTGAGGTCCTGGGAGCTAAGACTTCCAAGCATGAATTTGTGGCGGGGGGGGGGGATATAATTCAACCGTCCTAAGTGGGGAACCTGAATTGTGTGACGCTCTGACAATCGGCACCATCAGAGCACTTCCTCAGCTTCGAGGCGCATGACACCCAAGAGTGCTACCCTTTACCCTCCTCGCGGTCATCTACAGACCTGCGACCAGCCCCGCCCCCGTTCCCGAGGACCGGGGGGCGCTGGCTCATCCCCTTCCCACCCAAACTCACACACATTCTGCATGATTCTGAAGCCTGAGCGGGTCACGTGTCCCCACTCCTAGCTTCGGATCCCTTAACTTTCTCAAAATCACAGACCCTCACCGTTACTTAACCAGAGGTGCCCATGGCCGTGAGCGGTACCTTCGTGTCACCCGGAAGGGCTCTCACTCTGAAGTTTTAATCTCTGCAGTCTTGTACACAACCTCGGGCCTTCTGGCCCACTCTTTCCTTTGCTCTCTGACACCTGCTTTGTGACCTGATTGAGAGATCCGTTCTTGCACGATGCGGGCTCATTGGGTCGCAGCTGATGGGGAGCCCCCTTTAAAGTATGGGCCCACCCACCTGGCAAATGCGGAAACCGACGGCTTCAGGTCTGGCTGGAGCCAGGGGTCAGGACGAGCATTCAGTTCTTTCTCTGTTTCCTCTCCTCTCCTGACTGCTTCTCTTCCATCTTTCTCAGCTTGGACTGACGTCGTTCTTCAAGGAGGTGTCTCCACCTGGCTGCCCAGGTGACCACCGGAAGCCCTAAGTCCGGATTCTCACGGCTGGGGATCTAGAAGACCAAAGGACTTTCTTTCTTGCAGAGTCCAAATATTACGTCTCTGCAGGGGCTGGGAGAGGCTACGTAGGACTGGTCGCTGGCCGTGGGGGATGGGATGGCACGGCCGGCCACCCCCGTGAAGTGCCGTCTGGAGGTAGGCTGTCTGGGCGTCCCCATTTCGACTCAGCATGTTCACGCGGAGAGTTTTTACTCCAAGTTTCACGCACCATCACATTAATTAGAATTATACCGATAGCTGCGGGAATTGATCAAGCAAGTGTTTTCTGCAGCTAGTTCCATTAAACCAGTTTAGCTCTTGGATCAATTTTTTACGTAGCGCCGTTAACCAAATTGTTTCCATTTTTATTTCTCAGTAATGATCTGACTCATCCCTTTTTGTGTTTTTCGTTTTTGTTTGTGTTTTTTACCTATGTCTGATTTCCATGACGGTATCTTCTGCGCTGATGAGTTTCTTTCGTGGCCGTTACCTCTACAAAGCCCAATTTCTTGGGTAATTGGCACAGATCTAAATTTTGTTAAGGATTTCTTATCCCTCTGTCAGTCTAAATCCTTAACAAACTTAACATGTATTTTTACGTTCTGCTGCTTTATTACTTCCGCCAACTCTCTTCTTCCCTGGTTTAATTTCATAGTTTTCAACGTTAACAATGAGATTTCATTCCATTTTTTTCCCCGCGATACAACTTTCACTGTGTGCAGTTCCGTCTTTGTTGGCTTTATTTCGTGTTATTTCTACCAGTAATGCTAATTTTGAACTGGAGAAAATGCAGTTGTTTGCGTGTTGTAGCGAGTCCCGAGAAGACGGTGTGGGATCACCCTCGGGTAACTGCTCTGGACCACAACTGGTCTATTTTATGGCTAATCCCACTCTTTCGTGTGTTCGAAATTACTCCATGATCTATGAATAACCATTTGCTCTTTGACAGAACAAAGCCTGGGGGGGGGGGGGCGCGGGGAGGCCACCTGCCGGCAGAAGGTGGGTGCTGCTCCTCTAAGAAAATAATGCTCTTCAATAAAATAACTTACATGGTCTCGCGCACCCATTTCTCAAGATCTCTCAGGCCCTCCACCTTCACGATTGGCTTTGCCCTGGTTCTCACCCACAGCGCCCCTCTTCATCCACCAGTAACCCCAGTGTTTTCCTTTCCCAGGGTTCCTATGCAGGTGCTTGACAGGTTACCAATGAAGGATGGACCCAGCCCTCCCTGCTCCTCCCTCTCCCCATCCCCAGTGCTCCCCTCCTCATCCCCAACACTCCTCCACTACTCATCCCCAATGCTCTCCTCCCCTCCCCATCCCTAATCCTCCTTTCCCATCGCCAATGCTCCCCTGCCCATCCCCAACACTCTCCCACTACTCACCCCCAATGCTCCTCTCATCTACCCATAGGCAATATTTCCCTTCCCTACTCATACCTTCAGGCTTCTGGGGAAAATGCAAATGCAATCCTTTGGGGCCCCTCATGAGGGGGGACCCCCAGAAGGGGGGCTCGGTTCCAGAGTCTTCTGTGGGTCCTGCTCTCCCAGGCCCCGTCCAGATAGTCAGCCCAGCCCCCGGGGTCCCATCTCTTCTGCCCGGGGCTGCTCCCCTCTCGGACGATGGTGTGGATGGGTGCGTGGGGGTCTTGTTCCCCCCTCACCCAGGCTGGCTGAGTCCTAGGCTGAGTGCCATTCCTTCCGGGCCCCGTAGTGCCCTCGGGTGTCCCACTGTCCAGCTCAGAGGAGGGAGAGGAGGAGCGAGGGATGACGGGAACCAGACCCAGACGGTCTTGCATCCGGGGACCGCGTCAGCCCCTCCTGCTTGTGGCAGGGAAGAGCTCCGGGACGGGCAGCCCTACCCCGCGGTCCCCTGGCCCCATCGAGCCGCGGACCCAGAGGCGCTGGCTGGAATGGGCAGCATGGCTGTTTCTGGGCCTTGGGCTTGCTGGGGGAGGAGGGGGCAGAGAGGGGCCGGCCCGTGTGTTCCCGCTGGCTGAGAATCCGCTGCTTGAGCATCGCCCAGGTTGTCGGAGGCCCTGCCGGGTCAGGCGGCCTCCGGAGCTCTGGTCTACCCGAGGCTCTCCCAGGGGGCCTGGGGCGCCGGGCAGACGTGCCGGCCTGTCCTTTGGCCCCACGTCCACAGCTTGAAGGCAGAGCCTCCACCCCCAGCCCGCAATCAGCCGCCTGTGGCCGGGATTGTGTTCCCGCCTCTCTTGTCCTCTCGCCGGGGATAATGACAGCCCTTACCCTGTGATCGCTGGCAGGCCGCGTGAGCTAATGCTTGTGAAACACTTCACGTGGAAGCCGACAGTCCTTCCTTTTACGTTCTGCTGTAATTATTCATGTTTCATAAGCCCTCTGTTCAGCTCAGGCTTGTAAAAATATTGACACGTATGTTTTCTTCCTCTCGAACACAATATACGCTATTGTGCGTGTTCTGCACCTTCACGGTCAAAGCCTGGAATTAAGGAGGGGTGGGGCACAGCCGCGTTCTCATCCCAGGGCCCCGCTGCCCCGGGCCTGGCGCGCCTGTCCTCGGCCGGGGCAAACCCACCCTGGTGCCCCCAAACCCGCGTGAGCATCGGCGTCCCTCCACGGGGCCTCTCCGAGGTGACACGGCCAGACCCCCGCCCTCTCGATCCTTTCATCCCCCTTCAGGCCCCAGGGACAGCTGCATGTGTGTCCCCGGAAACGCCCCCCACAACCTGGGGCTGTTTGCTGGGACGTCAGAACCTTAAGGTACTCGCTTTGTCTCTCCCTGCTCCTCGCCTGCCCGCGGTGCCGCCCCTCCTGGCGCCTGGGAGGTGTCCAGGACTCTCCCCTCTGCAGGGGGGACCCAGCACCCCGAGTCTGAGCCCCAGCGCTCTGCGCCGCAGACGGAGAGCTCAGGCCGCGGGCTCCCGGTGCCCTCGGGTGGCAGCCCGGGGCCCATGCCTGCACTAGAGATGCCTCGGACGCCGACACCTGAACTGAGTGTTGGAGGACGAGCGTGGAAGGTGTTTCCAGTTGGGAGGAGCCCTGGGGTGGTGGGCAGAGCGCTGTGGCGGTGGTGGCGGTGTGGGGACAAGACACCTGCCCGGGGGGGGGGGGTCCTGCTTCCCGAGGAAACACCGGACGCCCCACGGAGGCGGCGGGAGTGCCCGGGGAGCCGCGCGGGCTGTGCTGTTCCAGGACCCTGGCGGGGGCCACATCCCTCCCTGCTTCCTGGACTCAGGGCAGATGCCCCGCGTCCACGTGCTTCTGGGGACGGGGTTCTAAAGAGGTCCTGGCGCTGGGCTGGCCTCCCTAGACCAGGACCGGGCCCAAAGCGGGGACTCGTGGTCGTAACGGTCCCTCGGAGCCACTCCTGTCGAGGAGGACGGCCGGGGCAGCGAGCACGCCTGCGCGGCCTTGGCGGTGGGGCCTGGACGCCTGCTCTGCCTGCCGCGCGCCCGCGGGGGACAGTGCGGGCCCCGTCGTCGTGCCGGCCCGCGGACCTGTGGGCCTGCGTGCACTCGGGGCTCTCTCCTGGGTGCCGACGTTTGTGCCAGACCGTGCTCTCAGGCTGGATTTCAAATTAGGTGGTGGTGGTTTTTATTATAACTGAAAGTGGAAAATAACGCACCCTGGAATGGTATTAGCTGAACCTTCCGCGGTCGTAAATCCGGGCGCTAACGGTTTGTTTGTGTTGGGCTGTCACGGTGACAGGCCGCATCAACTCATAAGTTTGTTTTGAGAATTTTCATGCCGGTTTGCCAAACGTTCTCCTCCTGCCACAGAGGCTCGAGCGTTCGCGGCCCTCGTGGCTGGGGACGGACTTGGGCCTCCGGGTCCCTCCCACTCCTAGAATGGCCCGAGGCCCCTTCAGCCATCTCGGCTTGAAAAGGCAGAGAAGGCGTGCCATCTGGAAGCACAGTTAAGGTCATGGCCCTCGAGAGATGCTCCAGAGGAAAATAACCCCCGAGACCGGGGTACGCGCCCACGCAGGACCGTCTCTGTGGCCGGCAGCAGGCGTGTCTCATCCGGGTGTGGACGGCGCTCAGGAGGGCGGCACGGGTCCTGGGGTCGGGACTCAGGGGGGTGCGGCACGGGTCCCGGGGTCGGGGCTCGGGGGGGGCGGCACGGGTCCTGGGGACGGGGCTCAGGGGGGGCGGCACGGGTCCTGGGGACGGGGCTCAGGGGGGTGGCGGCACAGGTCCTGGTGGCCAGCGGGCCTGCCAGAGGGCCCCTCAGGGGCCACCGCTGCCCAGACAGGGCCCAGAGGATGGTGGCACGGCTGCGACGCCGGGGCGGGGCGAGGGGCCCTGGGCCGAGCTGCTGCCTCGTCGTGGGGAGACGGCGCGGGGTCTGAGGGAGAGGCCTGCCTATGAGCTTGTGTACGGATCTCTAGGAGGGACGCTGCCGGCCCACAAAAGGAGGGGACCGAGGCTAACTCCAAAGTCCCGTCGGGTCCACGCCTGCCTGGTTGAAATGATCTGGGCTTCAGGACGCCCACTGGGAAGGAGGGACTTGCCATGTCCACGGGAGACACCGACAGGGCCGCTGGTGGTGGTGGGGGGGGGAGCCGGAGCGGGAAACAGCCCGTCCGCAGGGAAAGAGGTGACCTCGGGCTGGGACAAGCAGGGGTGAGGTCAGGCGGAGACCAGAGGAGGCTGCGGGTGTCTCTGGGCAACTGGCAGAAAGCTGTAGGATAGACTTCGAATCTGTGGGAGTTTCTGCTGTCGCCCACTCTCATGTGGTACTTGGGGGTGCAAGAGGTCAGACATGGCAAACTCAGAAGAACCGTTGTAATAAGAACTTTGGTTTGTAATTAATTTTGCAGTCTTTACAGTGGTGCATGTGCGTGTCTGTACGTGTGTGTGTAAGCACATGTGTATGCGTGTATGCATGTGCATGTGTGGAAGCATGCATGTGTGTGCATGTGGGCAACACCTATGTGCATGTGTGCGAGTGTGCAAGCGTGTATGCATATGTGTGGAAGTGTGTGTGCAAGTGTATGTGTGTCGAGTGTATGTATATGTGTGCAAGTGTGTGCATGTGTGTGTGCGTGTGTGTGCGTGTGTATGCGTTTGTGTGTGCACGTGTGTGTGTGCGTGTGTGTGTGCGTGTGTGTACTTGCGATGGAACTTTTCCCACTTCAAGCTGAATCTCCAGAAGTAACCCGGTGAGTATTTGTCACCCTAGACGGGGCGCCAAAGACGGTAGGAGAGACACACTGTCATCCTCTGGTATCTTTCTCCATTAACACCGTTAGGGACAGAACGTTTGTGTCTCCCCGAAAATTCAACTGTTGACATCCTAACCCCTAAATCGACCGTTTTAGGGGGCGAGGCCTTTGGGAGGTGATTAGGGTTGGGGGCTGGGGGGCCCCCGTTAGAAGAGGAGGAGAGGGGGCTCTCCCTCTGTCTCCCTCCCCCACCCCAGGAAAGGCCGAGAGCACGCACGGCCTCTGCAGGCCGGGAAGAGAGTCCCACCAGGACCCCCTCTTGCGCTCCAGCCCCAGAACTGTGGGGGTGACAGCCCACTGTCTGAGCCCCCGTCTGCGGGTTCGGTCGTGGCTGCCGGAGCCCACCAGCCCCTTGCTGGGAAGCGGGAAGGGTCTGAGTGCTCCTGACGCAGGCTCTGCGCTCAGGGAGGTCCTGTGGCCCCTCGCCCGGCGCCCGCGCCCTCCTCTTCTGCACGCAGTGGGGACATCCGTGCTCCTCTGGTTTTCCGACTCTCGACAAAGACGGCACGACGATCCCGAAGAGGAGCAAGGCTCTCCGCAGCAGTAACACCGGCTGCTTCGGATCACGACTGGTCACGAAAAGAGCAGCGCAGCTGGACGCCGCCGACACGAGGGCCCGAGCGCCCGCTGGTGCAGGACGGCCCCGGCCGGAGCAAGCCCCTCGCGCCTTCCCGTGTGCGTCAGGTCACACGGACGGCGTAGCGTCCACACGTGACGCTGAAGGCAGCAAACCCCGGACGAGGAATCAGAAAGGTGTCGGGAAGAAGTCTGCGCCCAAGGTTGAAGGTGTCGGAGGTGAGCTCCTTCCGTCGTCTGCTCTGACCGCTTCCTTTTCAGAAAGGCCCGGCCACTCGCCTGTGGGTCCCTGGAGCCACACCGGGACTTTCCAGCTCAGTCGCTTCCCTGGGGGAGGAGGGCACGCGGAGCCCTCGGAACATCTAGCGGGAGGGACAGAGGACTGAGTCGCTTCCCTGGGCCGGTGCCGGGGTCCCCCCGCGGGAGCCGGGCACCTTTCGGCCGTGGGGTGGTACCGGGGAGAAGCCAAGTCTAGAATGTTCTAACTGCAGAGACTGAATCCCGCCGCAGCGCAGGGTGGGGAGCATGGAACACTGCGAAATGGAAACCCCCTTCTGTCTAAAAGAGAAAATCCATTTATAGCTCCTTTCTGACCGGATTATGGTATCACTGCCAACAGATCTGAGAAAAGTCTTTCCTCTTCCAACTTCTACAGCACTCTGCTTTTTCCTAACATCAGAAATTCCTTGATTCCGCTTCAAAGCACCTACGGATGCCAGTTCCCCTTAGCACCGAGCCTCTGCCCCGATTTACGCGCCCCGTGTCCGCAGCCTGTGTCCTCTCTCCACTGGGCCTCGGGGTCTGCTCCCCGGGGGGTGCCGTGTCTCTGCGCGGAGCCCACAGAGCGCGCGAGGGGCCCACGGAGCCTGGGTGCCCCCGCCGACGGGCCCGGGAGCCGCGGCACGGACGGAGGGAGGCGAGGGGAGCCGTGGCCTGGCTGCGCCCTGGGGCTCGGTGCTGGGCGCTGATGGGGTGTGTGTTCCCTCTGACCCAGCTCAGCCTCCGGGGCTACAGAGAAGGGAGGAAGTCAAGGTCTGTTCTCTTCTGGGAACCTCTCGTCTTTACTGACAAGAGGGAAGGGTCACCGGGGCCAGCAGGGTCCTTGTCCTGCATAACACGGAGCTGGGGGTTCGGGCAGGGGCGCACAGTAGGACTGCAATTGCCCTTTTAACATGTGAAGGGGGTGGAGCCCACTCTGACTTCAGAATGATCGGTAACCTCGCCCGCTTGCGCGCAGCTTCCTCTTTCTGTGTGCGTGAACTCGGTTGCTTTGGGCGGTGACAAAGTTCAACTAAGCTTCCATCAGGCTCCTGAACCTTCCGGGACCATCTGTGCCCCTGCTAGTAAATCCAGTTTTAGCGAGAAGCCTGCCAAGTCAGGGTCCCCAGAAGCCCCATTTTCCGTAATCTAGATTGGGTGCTCGTAGCCCGCCGCCCGCAGGCGATGTCTGACCTCCCCGACTTGCCTTCCGCACGAATCCTGTGAGTTCCCTGTAGCCTGAATTAGCAACTTTCCACCCACGGGCCCTGCCCTGCTCCTTGGCTATAAATTCCCACTTGCCCTTGCCGTGCCCGGAGTTGAGCCCAGCTCTAGCCTGAGGTCTCTCTTCCCCGCTTGCGATGGTCCTGAATCAAATGGCAAGGGCCTGGCCGTGGTCCGCACCCACACGGGGTCAGGGCTGGACCGCAGCAGGTGTGGCCCCGCCTCGCTGCTCTGTGGCGACCACCACAGAGCAGCTTGGCCTTGGGGCTCTCCTCCGGTCCGTGGGGGGACGGCTTTAGGGACGCGGCATCGCAGCGGAGCCAGGAGTTGCTGCGGGGCCCTGGCCCAGGACGAGAGAAGGGAAAGAGGGGGCAGAGCCGAGAGCAGAGGGCCAGGAAGTGAGGGAGAGGACAGAGCAAGAGCCAATGCAATCCGGACCGGCCAGGTTCTGCCGAAAATTGCCTGTGGGTCCCTCCCACGGCCCTGCCATCCGTGTGGGCGATGGGGGTGCCGGGCAGGGCGCCCCCAGACCCTGGCTGTGTGGCCCACGAATGCCAGCATCAGTCTCACCGGGAGCTGGTTAGAAAGGCTCAGGCGCGCGGGCCCCGCTGCAGCACCCCGAGTCCGAATTCCCGCTGAAACGAGCCCCCGGGGACCCGAGAGCTCCTGGAGGTCTGACGAGCTCTGCTCCAGATCCCACGGAAGAGTCAAGGAGGCGTTACTAGCTTCCAGGCTTGAAACCTTCTCTCACAGCCTTGGCTCACCCCAGTGAGCTCGAATACTAGGAAAACTTTAAGGTCATTTGATCTCTATTTGTGTTTAAAGCATGTTTGCTCTATTCGCTTGTTCTGCTGATGCAAAACACTGATGCAAGGCAACTTGATACTCAGCGAGGGAAAAGGTTTGTTTTTGTCGATCTCCCACGGGCAGCCAGCAGGGCACTCGGCCTCGCAAGCCTGGCTCTGCCCGAGCGAGATCACCTAGCTTCCCAGGGCCGAGGCGTTCAAATGTCCGGCCTCCGGAACCGGCTGCAGGAAAGAAAATACCTGAGCTTGCACGTGACTGATCCGCAGTCTGTTGGGTTTCACGGGGCTCACACGGCCCCGCGCACCTGAGGGTAAGGGAAGGAGACCCTGCCCGGGAACGGCCGACACAGAGCTGGCCTGCAAGCGCCGGTCTGCAGAGCGCAGGAAGTCACGGGATTGGTCCGAGAGCACGTGTGGTGGAGAGGGAGGCCGTTAGCTCTGGATGACGAGCAGAGTCACGGAAGGACGAAGCAAGGAAGTGAGTATTTATTGAAACTGTCTTGTTCCGAGCGTCGTCTCCTGCGCGTTTTCACTTTGACTTTGCCACAAGACAGCGAACAGAGCACATTCTCATTTTTAAGATCGGAAAACTCATACTCAAGTGATGGCCCTTTTTCCACCCATCCATCCATCCATCCATCTGTCCATCCATCTGTCCATCTGTCTGTCCATCCATCCGTCCATTCATCCATCCATCTGTCCATCTGTCTGTCCATCCATCCGTCCATTCATCCATCCATCTGTCCATCTGTCTGTCCGTCCATCCATCCGTCCATCCATCTGTCCATCTATCCATCCATCTTTCCATCTATCCATCCATTTTTCATGATGTTTCTGTGGCTTATGGGAACTTAAAATGGTCACAGGTATCCATCGCCCCTGACACTCATGTACAAGAAACGTAATCTCTAATCGTATGGGTCCCCCACTCACTGAGGCTGGCGAGGAGGCCGACACCGGGCAGTTTTCCGCGGTGCCTTCCCCGTTCCTCCCCGACTTGTGTCAGAACCCCGAGGCTACGGCTGCCACTGTTCTCTGTCCAGGTCTGTTTTCCTGCCAGAGAAAGTCAGAGGTTGTCCCTCTCCCTCAGTGCCAGGCTTCACATTGGGACTTTGGCGAGGGCCCCCGAGGCCGTGGCACTTGGTTCTCAGGCACCACGGGCACCGTGCAGCCCCCGCCTGAATGCTGTGGCCTCCGGGCGCTCTGCAGGCATGAGATGGAGCCGAGGAGCCCCCCTTGTTCCCGCTCCAGCATCCCGAGGGAACGGCCGTGTGGCAAAGCAGTCATCTTGGACCTCCAGCTGCAGACGGCCCCCCGGCCATGCTCCCGCCCCCGAGGGACCCCAGCAAGGACGTGCCAGCTGAGCCCAGCAGCCCACAGCACCGTGAGAGATCGCGATACGTTGTCATTTGAACCACGAAGTGGGGGGGCCTAGTTGCTCAACAACAGACACTGGACAGAGTGCCAAATGTGAGACAGTGACACGCAGAGGGCCACCTCCCCGACGTCAGCCTTCCACCCGACTGCAGGTCAGGGGGCACCAGGGATGGGGAGAGATGGCGGGTGCCATCCTCTTGGAAGGAGGAAGGGACCGGGCCACAGTCATGGCTCAGTGTCACCCTCCCCTCCACGGGCGGGCGAGCTGCGAGGAAGGACACCCTCGAGGGAGGACAGCTCGAGCCCACGGGAGGGAGGACGTGGGCGGGCCACCTCTCGAGACTGCCCAGACGTGAGACCCAGGAGTGCAGACCTCACGCTGGGATCAAGGACAAGGTGGGGCTTGGGTGCGGAGATGCCTCATACCCAAACCCGAAAAGAAGAGTCACCGATAAACGTTTCAGTTTTGAGTGTTTCCGTGTGTGGGGGCAGGGCAGGGGGTCCGCGGAGCCAGACGCCTGGGGTTCCCGGCCGCACCGCAGGCCCGGTGCGGGGGTGGAGGGAAGACCAGAGGGCACCGTGGTCCTGACCCTTTAGTTCCACATTTGTTTATTATTCCAGTGACCAAGTAAAATCATGCTCATTACAGATTCAAAGATTGTTCCCCAAAAAGGGAAAAGGAAGAGGAAAAATCCTAAGCCTCTGATTCCCAAGAACAATTCTAGACGAGGGCCATGTTGGAGTAGGTAAGTAAGGAAGTAAATGGCCTTTAAGGTGCCGGTCGTCGAAGCTAGGGGTGGGTAGCACGGGGCCAGGCGGACAGACACACCTGCTGGGAGCCAAGTGGTGGCTTTCCAGACCCGGCGAGAAAGATTAGGCTTACATGTCGTAACATATTCAGGGACGATCGCTTGGCGCCTGAAAACAGAAGCCAGCTTGTGTCCTAAGTCTTCACAAGTAACTACATACGCATCCGTCAACAAATTAAACCATAAAACCCAAAATGTCCATGTTCTAGAACCCAGTAATGTTAAAAAGTTCTGGTTTTGTATGTCCCAGCTCCAGAAATCATTATGGGAAGTTCTGCTCACTTTGCCTACATGGAGTATAAAAGAGGAGGCACGTCTCCCACGAGGTCACAGGCAAAGGGGGAATCTGGGAGCTATTGTCTGCACACCGGACGCGCAGACCCAGCAGGGAGGGTGTTGGTAATTAGTAAATCAGGCCACAAGCTCTCCCAGGAAACGAAGAGGTAAAAGGACGCACACGTCAGCACAGATATACAAAAACAAAGTGAAAACAGCCCATAATCGTAGGAGATGAAAGTGAATATAACAATAGGATAAATTCCTACCAGACGCAGAAATACTACAAAGATCGGCAAATCTCTGTGTTGGCGAGTGTGCTTGCGTGGTTAGCAGGAGTCTTAAATTAGAATGATCTAGAAGACAGTTTGGGAACAGGTATCCTAACTCCGAACATCTCCGACGCTCGAGGCATTGCTGTAAAGGAGACCACCGTGGCGGGCCGAAGGGAGAATGCAGAAGACTCTGGTAGGATCTTATTTCTAAAACAAAATGAGCGAGAAAAGAAACAAACCCACAGAGAACTCCCAAAGGCCATTCACGGGGGTTGGCTGCGTGAGGGGTGAGGAACACACCGGGCATTGGAAGAACATGTGATTCAGGGCAGCGCTGTGTGCGCCGTTGGTTAATACTGCACTATTTCCGGAACCATTGTTGATGGAAAATCGCTGATTTCGGAACAACGTGCACACTGTGATCCCTTTATGTGAAACTGTGAGCTTGCATTTCGCAGACCAGCAGCCTTTTCCTGCTTGTCCTGGTGTGGCCTCCGCCTGGAGCGGGCTCGGGGGACACGGGGGTCTCACGTCCTTTCCCACGTTGGCCACCCGCCGCCCCGCCCCCGCTCGCAGCGGACGAGCCCAGCCAAGTGCCCGTCGTGTCCAGGAGCCTGGAGGATGCCCACTTTCTTCTCCTTGTTGGATTGCTGTATTTTTTTCACTTTGGGCATGTACCGTTTCTGCAGAAACAAAGAATGAATTTTCAGAGATAAGCACAGGGGTCTGTGGGGGGGGCCAGTGTCCCCCCACCCCCGCCTCCCGTGGTGGTGTTTTTGGAGAAGAGCAGACCATTTATGAAACTCTGGAGGGATCTGAGCACGGCGCCTGCGTGCCCCGAGCTGCCGGGCCTGGGGTGCAGGGACCCCTTCATCTGCTTCTCGGGCTCTGCTGTCGAAAGCCTCGGTTTGCAGCAGCTAGAGCCCAGTTGTAAAACTGTAGAGTTTGCTCTGTTTCTAGTGATAAGAGCAATTCTTGGTGGCACGAGGGCAGGGCGGAGCTGGGGAGACATCATCTCGTCGTGGACGCGTCTTCAAGGCACAGACTGAGGCTCAGCTCCCCGGGCGGGCGCTAGCGGCCCTCCCGCCGGGGCTCCGTTCCTAATTTTAAACTCTTGGAAACAAGAGTGCAGGATACGTGCGGATGTTCCTGTCATTTCAGGTGTGTCCCCAGGACTGGGCAGGACCCCTCCTGACGGGCGGGCCAGCCCCGCTCCCGCTCAGAGCCGGCAGGTGACGGTCCGTGCCCTCATGGCCGACGTCCCCCCGCGGTGCGTCCCGGGCCCACCTGGGCTCGAGCTGCCCCTGCGCTGGCGGGCGCGCGGTGGCTCTAATTCGCCCCGTCTGCTGCTCCCGCTGCTCCCCAGACGGTCCCGTGTGTCCTCGTCTGTTACCTCACCATCTCTCCTCATCTCTCGTCACAGCTCCTTGAATCGAACTGAGAACGAGGAGCAGATGCCTGCTAAAAATTGCCTTCATCCTGTTGTGCACAGTGTCTCTGTGCTATATATACACACTCGCACACGCGCGCTATTGCTAAGTGAGCCCTTCCCCGGCATCTGGGGGGGACACACTCGCGCCTGCTGTACAGCCGTGTGCGCCCAGCCGGGTCCTCGCAGGAGGCCCTCTCCCGGGCGTGGGCGGGCTCTCTCCCTGCCCCCATCCCCAGACAGCACCGCCCCCCACCACTCAGCCATCTCACAGGAAGAAGGGGGCTCACTCCCAGGTGTCTTGAAAATGTGTAATTCTCCTCTCCCCAGAAACAGCAAATAAAGTCCTAGAAGCCCTTGGGTGTTTCCACACTCAACCCCCCCTGCCAGCTTCCCAGTCCGTGGGGGGAGGGGGCGCCTCCATCCCCCGCCGCCCACGCCCCTCCCAGCCATGAGGCAAGACAGAGCATGGCCCTGCGGCGGGTGTAGACATGAGGGGGTCGATGTGGACGGGACGGCTCATGGACAGCAGAATGTGGCTGTGGCTGGGGGTCTCATGCCCGCAGAGCCCCCCACACCAAAGCTGCCTCTCTGAGGCAGGGACGTGCGGATGGGGAGAGGGACAACCGCTCCTGGTTCCTTTTCTCGGTTTCTGCCTCTGATGTCTGACCTCAGGGGTCACAACTGCAGACAACAGAAAACCCTCTGGTTGACCACGGATCAGTGTCCCCAGTTCCCGAGGCTTTTACCTGAGGGCTCCACTGGGGAGATGATGATGGGCAACGGGCAGATTTAAGGTTGAGTCAAACAGTGGACAGATGGGTGTGTTTCTGTCCAGTCCCCTCTTAGCTGAGTCTGGCTACAGCTGGGTCCGTGTGTCAGACCACGTCGGACCACGTGGTCCATGTGTCGGGCCACTGGGGTGGAGATGTCCTTACCAGACTAGAGAACAATGCAGGGGAGGGGTCAGCAAAACGAGGCTGCCTGTGATGGTGCTGTTTCCGAGGGTAGCGGAGACTGAAGTGGCGGTGCCCGCACCTGGGTTTCCTCTGCTGGGTGAAGGGTGTGCCCTTCCCAAGTCCCACCTCTGACACCAAAAACTTCTTAGATCACAGTTGATGTCTTCTGCCTAAACAAGCCTGTGTTTCTCATGCAAAGCTCGTACCTACCGAGGGCTTCTAGGGCCCATGTATTGCTCCCTCCCCACCATATAATGCTTTGGTCGGAAGTTTTCTATATTCCTTCCTAGAATTTATCTCCTCTGACCTTAGCTTGCTTTAGGGAAGAAGGCAGGGGAAGAATGCTAGCTTCATTTTCCCAAGGGGGAAATAGATGGTTAATCGGGTATCGTGGCTGGTGAGCATCCAGTGAGGGAGGGCAGGTTAGGGGTAGGTGTGCTGCTATCAGAGCACCTTTTCAGAGGGAATTTTGACTCCACACAGAGAATTTGTTTTGTCCCCGACTCTTCACAAAAGCTAGGGCTGCTCTGCTAACTTGAGGGCTTGACTTCATATCCCGAATGGCCGGGGGCTTACTGGTCATCGGGGACCCCATGAAATCCTGCCTCTTTGGGAAACAAATCATCACCGTGTCTCCCTTGACTTCTGAGGTGGCAGCTGACGGTCCGCGTCCTCATGGCCGACGGAAAGATTCGGTCTCTTAATGGAAAAAGAGATAAATGAAATGAAGACTTTGATTATCTGAGACAACATCAGCAGACTTCCTGCTCTCCACAGGGACTTAGTGCAGAAGGTAATTGTTTAGTCATGAAATTCAAAGAACGAAAAGAAAAGAGATAAGGCAAAGTGGTAGTTGATCCAAAGACGTATATCGTAGATATACTTATTTATTCTTGGTGTATTTTTAGCTTTTTATTCTGTAACATTTCAAACATATACAAAAACCACATAGCTACTGTAATGTACCCTCATGTATCCAATATCCAACTTCAAGTATCGGTCCATGGCCAATCATTTTTTTTTTTTTTTATTCTAAACCTCCTCCTGCTTCCTCCTTCCTTCTTATTATTTAGGAGCAAATCTAAGACATTATAAAATGTCTTTTGTAAATGTCTCTACATGTATTTTTAAAAGATGAGAAGTCATATTTTCAGACTCGATAATGGTTTTGTGGTTATGTTAAAAAATTTCTTAATATCAAATATCAAGTCAGTGTTCAAATTTTCAATTGACTCACAAATGTCAATTTTTTCTTTTTGCATATTGTTTGAATCAGAATCCAGATAAGGTTCACATAGTATGATCGGTTGATGCTTTTTAAGTCTTTTTCAGTCTGTAGATTTCCCTTTCATATATTTTTTTCTGTAATTTATCTGTGAAAAAAATGTTCCTGACATATTTCACTTTTTGTATTCATTATTGAATTTCAAATTGAGAAGGAAAGCAAAGAAAGAAAGTATGAGTCCAGTGTAGCTCTTCTGGGCTTTTGATAAATGTGGTTTCTCATGACTTTTCAAAATGGAGAATGAAGAGAAATTTGGAACGTGTATACTCTGGTCCTTTCTGGTTTTGGCTACAGCTCATATTTCAATTCTCTGTGACTGTCTGAAGAATGGGTTGAGACTTAAGTAATTCCCAACTTTTCAGAAGAGTTTCTGGAAATGGAAGACAGAAATGCCAAGCTCGGGGGAGAGCCAGGAAGGTGTTTCAAGAAGTCAACAAAAATCAGTAACACCGACTGAGCACCAGCTCTGGGCCAGGAACTGGGCTTAGTCTTTTAAAGGGATTATCACTTGGATTTTATTATTCCCCTTTTAACAGAGCAAATCATGTAATCTAAAACTGTCTTTAAATCATCATGAAGCATTCATCCCTCTTCCTACTATTCTGAAAGCTCCACAGGAAAAGGCTAGAAAGGAGTCATTTGCTTTACCTCTAGTACCTTGAAAATAGGCTCAACAAATATTTGCCACACATGGTCTAATAATTCACTAGCTTGTGAAAAAAGGAAGAAGAAATGAAGTTCATTTTTGTCACCGTCTCTGCCGAAATAGGTCAAAGGAAGATATCCATTTTCTATAGTGGTGAACTATATTCACCATTGACACTGAAAACCATTCATAAAGATCTGGATAAAACATTTTAAAAATCAGTTTAGGGACACCAGAGAGCTGCCAAGGCACAGGGTAATTGAGGAGTCAAGATTCTGAACATAAGAAAACCCCATAGAAATAAACCCGACACTTGACTCTTCATTCTCTCTTTAGGCATTCACTAGCATTGGCCCCAAAGACTGACAACTGAGCAGAATGCCCCACGGAGCGACTGAAGCATCAGATACCCTACAGGGCGGGGGTAACACATAGAGTAAGATGTCTCCCAGAGAGGAAGGGTGTGGCTGAAACCTGAGCACCCAGCCGAAACTGACAGGTCCACCTTCCCAGAGCCCCACTCGGCTCACCTCCAACTGGGATTAGGTGAAATTCCCTCCCCATTAATGAACTCCCAGAAGCCAATAACTGTCTCTTTGGAGGAAGGTAACATAATCCAGAACCTCAAACTATGCCTCAAATATTTCAACATAATGTCAAATGCTTAATCAAAAATTACCAGATATGCTAAAGGTAATGTTAAATGACTACGATCCGAGCAAGAAACACAACTAATAGAAACAGATCTAGAGAAGATTCAGGGATAGGCATTATTACAGACTTTTTTTTTTTTTTAAATGAAAAAAGACTAAAATAGAAGTGCTGGAACTGGAAAATAAAATCGCTAAATTGAGAAATCATTCAATGAATTTAATAACAAATCACACAATGAAAGAAATTAGTGAACTGGAAGATGGACCCACAGAAAACAGAACAAGACACTGAGCGGCAAAAGGATGACAAATGCAGAAAGAGGACATACGGGAGATGGGGGAAAGGTCAAATGCACGTGTAGCCAGAGTCCCAGAGGAGAGAGAGGACAGAGCAAAACAGCTTTCCAGACACACTGGCTGAGAATTTCCCAAACACTAAAAGCATCAAGCCATAGAACCAAGCAATGTTACACACCCCAAGTGGAATGAATAAATAGAAAGTCACAACTAAGCATACATAGCAAAACTATTGAAAACCAAGGACAAGAAAATATTAAAAGAAGCTTAGGTCACTTCACACCCATGAAGATGGCTACTATTTTTTTAAAAAATTCCCCTCCCCAAACAGAAAATAACAATTTTGGGTGAGGATGTGGAGAAATTGGAACCCTTGTGCATGGTCGGTTGGAAAGTGAAATGGTGCAGTAGATATGAAAACAGTCTGGCCCTTCCCCCCAAAATTACATACACATTTACCATATGGCCCAGCAATCCCACTCCTGGGTATTTACCCCAAAGTATTGAAAGCAGGATCACAAAGACATACATGAACATCCATGTTCATAGCAGTATTATTCACAATAGCTAAAATATGGAACCCAGGTATCCATCGACAGATGAATGGATAAGGAAAACACAGTATATAAATACAATGGAATATTATTCAGCTTTGAAAAGGAAGGACATTCTGACCACACTGCAGCATATTTGAATCATGAAGACATTAAGCTGAGTGCAATAAGCCAGACACAGAAGGAGAAATACTGTATGATTCCATGTATAGGAGGCACCTAGCAGAGTCAAATTCATAGAGACAGAAAGGAGAATGGTGGGTGCCAGGGGCTGGGGCAGGACAATAAGGAGCTAGTGTTCAATGAGGTTTCACTTTTGTAGATGAACATTTCTAGAGACAGATGAAGGTGATAGTTGCACAACACGAACGTATTTCATACCACTGTGCTCCACGCTTCAGAATGGTTAAGATGCTAAATTTTACGTTACACACATATTACTACAACTTAAAAAAATGAGAAAAATAAGAAACTGTTGGTGGTGGTGGGTAAGATACATTGTTTTCAAAAAAATAAACCTGACAGCTGCTTTCATTTTCAACAGGAAAAAATAGAAGTCAGAAAACAATTGAATGCCATCTTTCACGTTCTAAAAGAAAATAATTGCCAACTTAAATTTCTGTGCTCTGTGAAAACATCCTCTAAAAATAAAAGTAAAACAGAGACATCTTCAAATAAAGTCTAAGAGAACTTGTGATCAAAACACATAAACTAAGGGTAACATAAAAGGGAATTCTTCCAGTAGAAGGAAAATGATCCCAGATGGAAGCATGGAAACAAAGGATAGAATAAAAGTAAAATGCATGGGTCAGTCTAAGTGAGTACTGTGTGTTTACAACAACAATAATAATTTCCTGTGAGATTAAAGTGGATGTAGAATTAAACTATGGAAGTAATTGGAATCTGAGAATGGTCAGGTCTTTGCATTGCATTGAAAATACTAATTTATTTTAGAATTTTATAAGTGAAGGCTACATTTGTTAAACTCTAAGCCCGAGATAAAAGAAGAGTAAAGGGATGTATGGCTAAGGAACTGATAGAAGGAAGAATAAAATTAAAAAGAAAATTAACCCTAACATGAGAGAGAAGAGAAAAAGGTACAAAAGTTGAAGAAAATAGAAACAAAACAATAGAACAGTAGTTTTAAAGATCAGAGAGTGGGGAACAATATTTGCAGTACGCATAACCCATGACTCAAATCCAGAGCCTATAAAGTGCCCCTTTACCTCAATGAGAAAAAGTCAGAAAACCCAACAGAAAAATGGGCGAGACGCTTGAACAGGCTATTCACAACAAAGGCACCCAAATAACCACAAACAAGGAACGTGCTCAGCCTCAGCCACAGGGACACGCAAAGCAAGACCACTGTGTGATGGAGAGGCAAATGAGAAATGGGGCAACCAAAGCTGGCAGGGACGTGGAGCCCAAGTTGGCACACGTACTTTACAAAGCATCAGGGGTCCCTGCAGCAGGGCGACGTGCTCATATCGTGTATCCCAGAAACTACTTTCCCGGGCAGACGCCTAGTAGAAAGTCCCACACGTGTGCACACAGACACAGACACAAGAAAGAAACACCCGCCAACAGTAGAATGGATACCCCGCGGCAGCTAATTAAGTTCGAGAGAGCAATGAAGACGACTCGAGGGCTGGTACACAGGCTACCAGGGCTGAATCTTACAGACCTAATGGTGAGCCAAAGGCGTCAGACCCAAACGAATATACTCTGTACCTTTGTATTCATATAACTTACAAATCAGGTGGACGCTACAGATGACGTAGAAGTCACAAGAATGTTTTCTCTGGGGAGGGAGGGACAGGCGGTGACTCTGGATTGCCAGTCACGCTCTCCGTCTTTATCCGGACGTGGTTAACAGAGCTATGTTCACTTTGTGAAAAATCCAATCCGCCTCACGCTTCGGATCTGGTACATTTCCATATGGAAGTTAAACTTCAATATAAGAGTGTGTTTAAAATAATAAAAGAGGCCAAGGGCCATAGGGGTGACGGTTATGTAACCGCAGACATTCCAGGAAGCTCTTGATTAAGAGCACGGTCTAGAGACAAGATGATGTCATTCCATTAGCACGCGCTCGCAGGAAATGCGGTGGTAGGAGTAGTTGGCTAATGTAGCAAGCCTAGGGCAGGGGGGCGCTGGTGCCGCACTTCCCCGTGGGGCCGGGGCGAGAGGGAGCAGCGGCCGCAACCAGTGGAGAGGCACTCCCAGCAGGGGCGGCGGGGGGAGAGCACCAGGGAGAACGTGGCCCCTTCTTGTCCCTGAGTTGGCCAGTTTCGGTGGCGTAGCCTCCTTGAACCCCAACTTGGCCATATTCGGATCATGGGTGTGTGGTCCTTGTCCCTCGCGTGTTTGCTCTAAGTGATTAGACTAAACGGCCCAGCTGACCTCAGCCGGTTCCCTAACCCAGTGGCCTGTGTACACCCGCGTCTCAGGCTCCGGGCACAGAAACTCCCCTCCGAAGGAACCCAGCCCAGGACCGATGTGGACGGGGTAGGGCCAGCAGCAGAAGGCTGCGGGCTCTTGCCGGAGAAGGCGAGGTGCAGCGCTGGGCTGAGCGGGGCAGAGCGCCCCGGACTCGTGCACTGAGACTCATCTCTGAGACAAGTCGCTCCTGCTACAGAAAGGAGCAAGGAGGGACTGAGGGAGGCGGGGGGCTGTCGGGCACCCACTCCCGGGCCCCCAACCTGGGGAAGGCAGCACCGGGGCGGGAGAGAAGTGTGCCCCAGCACGGGAGGCCCCTGCTCTCTCATCTGTGTTAGGGGCGGCAGCCCCGGATGAGACACCACTGGGAGGGGCCACTCTGCCTTTCTCCCAGTTCAACCCAGGGGCTCCCAGGGCCCTGCTGAAAGGCGGAGTCTACCTCTCCCCGGGGGGCGTGGCTCTGCTCCGGAGGCCGTGTGGGCGCCCTGGGCAGGGCACGGCCCCCCACTACGGTGCCTACGGGGACTGGAGGCCAGGCCTCTGGGATCTCGTGGACCCGAAGCTGGCCGTCACCCGCAGTCCCTGTCCCCTTCTGCTCGTGTATTCCGTCCCTGCCAACACAACAGCAACAACCGATTTTTTGGGGGGAAAATGAGCACAGCCTGCATAGCTATATTTTTCACAGTGCTTCGAAAATTGGCTGAAGCTGGGAGCGTGGGTCCTTGCTGGGTTTATGAACTCTGGATCGTGTTCCAGAGAAGCTTCTTAGGGCCGATAATAGTGTTCTATAATGGAAACACTTGGGGATCAGTAGCCGTAGCAGTTTTAATGGTGCCGTTTATAAAAGAGTTTTTAATGAGGTAGTGTTCACTGACTTCAGAATTATGCTCGCATCCTAATCCTTGGAATTAAGTGGCTAATAGTGAATAATACCTCTCGCTGTTCTCGGTGATAGTTGTGTTCTTCACAGGTCTGGCTTCTTTCTCCTTCCCTCCCTCCCTCCTTCCTTTATTCCAGAGGTACCGTATAATATTTGTGTGGCAGAGTTCTGGTAGAATTCGGATCAGCCGCAGGATAACTAAGGCTTGAACGGACTACTTGGTTCTACCTTCCAATTTTAGCAAAACAACGTGCTCACGTTATTTTCAGTCCCCACCGCAGACTGCTTACTACGGGTTCCGGGAACGCACGACGGCGGCTCTGGTTCCGCTCCCTTGCTTTACGGGCCGGGAAACTGAGGCACGGGGTCAGGTTACCCGCTCGGAGTCCATCACTTCTTAGTGCGGAGGCCGGGACACATTCCAGCTCGGGCTCCGGGCCTCGGGAGTGTCCTTTATGAGTGTTGGGCTCTGTCTTCCTGGAGGACGGCTGCCGACACGCGCCTGAGCCAGCCTCCCAGCAGCTTCCGGAGCCCCCACCTCGTTCCGGGAATCGCTGCTGTACCCGCTGCCTGCGGTGCACACGGAGGGACGCCGGGCTTAGACGGCAGGGAGCTCTCACTGACGAGGAACCGCGACGTGAGCCGGAAGCGCGAGTCTGTTAGAACCCACCGCTCGATGCATGCGTGTGCGCGGCCGGGGGCCTCTCTGTGCTGGGGCAGTGGGCGTGTGGACCGAGCTGTGGGTTCAGCAATTCTCACGGCGAACGTGTGTCCGAGCGTCGACCGTGGCGGCAGCCTCGAGCTCCTGCTGCGTGCGATGCGGGCGGTCAAAGCAAGGGGACTCTCGCCCTGGGGGGAGGTGGTCCCCAGTGGGTCCCCGTCCTCCTTCAGTATCCAACGGCATGAGCCCGAGACTGCCTTGACCCGCTGCCACGGACACGTCTGGAGTCTCCCTTCGCAATGGGAGGGATATTCCTAAAATAAGGCGCAAAGGGGCACAAGGACGTAAAGGGCACAGTCCGGACCTCGGGAGTGGCCCTGAGCCCAGAGGATGCTGGGTCTGCTCCTTCGTGCCCTCGGACACAGACTTCCGAGGCTCGCTCCGCATTCACACGCCCCTCCCCCTTCTCCAGGACGTGCCTCGTGCGTCCATCATCGTCTCTTCCCACCGCAAACCTGCCTGAGGTCGGGTTGGTCCGGCCGAGTCCTTGGTCCTGCCCCCCAAAGCCGGGGAGCGGCCACCCCCGGAGCAAAGGTGGGCGGAGGAGCAGTGGCCCCACCGTGACTGCCTTCCCTCGCAGGACATGGCCTCCCGGCAGTTTGATGGGGGACCTTTGAAGATCCCCTCCCTTTCCAGACAGGAAGGAGTCCCAAAGAGCTTGCACACTTCTTGCCGTCCGCAGAGACAGGCAAGGGCGCGGCAGATGCCGGGGCAGTGTGGCACGTGCCGCCTGGAGGTCGGGCTGGGACGAGGGGCCATGGCCTCTCAAGGTCAGACCCGCAGTCACCGAGTCCTGGATTAGACTCGGGCAGCAGTGACCCGACAAAATCTGCCATTCCTAAAGTTTGCAGCCCTAGAAATTCCGGAAACAGGGCCGCGGCTTTCTCTTCTGGGGTAGACTCAGCTCGAGGAAGCAGGTGTTGGGCGGCGCTCTGACCCCCGAAGCTGGCGGAGGGGCCCCAGTGGGCAGGGCCCGGAGCTTGTCCTGGGTGTCCCTGGGTCTCCTTTCTCAGGGGACATCTGCACAGGACACTCGGCCCCTCTGAGGGGTCCATCCACATCCTCAGGGCGGGCCTTACACCCACCCCCCTAGGAGTCATGGGATGAGATCCGTGGATACCTTCCGGGAGCCAATGAGAGCTATGGGAGCTGGGCCCCCACGAGGGGTCGGGGACCGCCATCACCCTCTGTGGAGAGCGTCCCTTTCCTGCTGCCATGACTGCCCAAGGAAACAGAGACCCAGGGAATCCGCTCGTCCCCCTGGGCCAAAGCCTCAGAGGGCGTTTCAGGACTCACCCAGGAACCCCGACGGCTTCTCTCCCCGCACCACGGCACCCACAGGTGGGGCCACGCTGGCCGCGGCTGCCGTCTGCAGAGGGATGGGGGTCCAGCTGCCGTGTTTGGTCGCCGTAGGATGCTACGGATGGGCCAAGCTTGGCGACACAGTAGCGGGATCACACAGACCTTGGCTTCTGCTGCTAATGCGTCCCCTCTTATTAACCCTTATCGGTTTATTTCCTTAGCCTGTATTTTACCACGATCGCTCGGTTAATCTAGGATGAATATAAGCTAGCGTGGCCGACGACTCCTCAGGAGAAAAGGAAGCAGTGCTGTTTTTCCTTTTCCCCGGCGCTCACGAGGTTTGTCGGAAGGGGAGAGAGTAGCATGGAGGCTCAGATGCTCCGTCCGCCACTTTAATTGAAAGTGGACGTTTAGCTCCAAATATCTGAATGCTTTCCCGTTTGCTGGATCGGGACACCCGGGCCACTGAGCCTTCCGGCGCTGACACTCGCGTCCGGGCTGCAGAGAGGGAAGGCGAGAAAGGCTGTAATCCGATCAACCGTGTGACAGTCCAGGTGGGGTGAGGAACCTTTTCAGGTCACAGAGGGACCGGCCGGCGCCAAGACGGGTTTTGATCTTTGGCATCTCAAAGTGTTGAAAATGCGTCTTTTTCTCTTCGACGCACTTTCTTTATGAATCCCTTGAGGCGTTGGATCGTCATAATGAGGGAATGACTTGTCTGGCTTACGAGCAAGACCCCGTGCATCACCGCAGTGCTAGCTGGTTACAAGCCCGGCTTTCTTCCTCTGTGACAACTTGTCACTCTGCCTGCCCACGCCGACCGGCCCAAATGAGCAGGCGCCCGCGGGGGATGGGCTTGGTGGAATCTGCGCCCTGACTCGAGTCTTCCTCGGGTGACTTCTTCCAACCTGCCCGGGAGGACAAGCCACGTCATCCCCATTTCATTTGTGACTCGCTTCCGTGAGGACACGCCACTGTCCCTGAGACAAAGACCGGCTCCTCCAAAGCCACCACTTTCACCCCAATTTTCAGTGAAGTTTGGCAGCAAGTTTCCGGGTGCCATTCAGCAAAGGCAGCGCTGAGAGTGAAGGAGATGCCAAAAATGGTAAAAATGTGGAAATTTTGAAATACTTATCTATTAGCCAACCGAATAATTACATTGCATTGCTGGATTTCTAAAGTAGTTCTGTTAATTAGTAAGCTTCAAAAGTAAAATTACTGTCCGGGCGCATGGGTGGCTCGGCTGGTGAAGCATCTGCCTTCGGCTCAGGTCATGATCCCAGGGTCCTGGGTTCGAGTCCCATGTTGGACTCCCTGCTCAGCGGGGAGCCGCTTCTCCCTCTCCCTCTCCTCCTGCCCCTGCTCATGCGCACTCTCTCTCTCTTTCAAATAAATAAATAAAATCTTTCAAAATAAGTAAAATACTGTTGTTGATTTTGGCCATTCTAACTGGTGTAAGGTGGTATCTCAATGCAGTTTTGATTTGAATCTCTCTGATCACTAATGAAGATGAACATTTTTTTGATGTGTCTGTTAGCCATTTGTATGTCTTCTCTGGAGAAGTGTTAGAATGGCCAAAATCAACAAGACAGTAAACAACAAGTGGTGGAGAGGATGTGGAGAAAGGGGAACCCTCTTCCACTGTTGGTGGGAATGCAAGTTGGTGCAGTCACTTTGGAAAACAGTGTGGAGATTCCTCAAGAAATTAAAAATAGAGCTACCCTATGACCCTGCAATTGCACTACTGGGTATCTACCCCAAAGATGCAGATGCAGTACAAAGAAGGGCCACATGTACCCCAATGTTCATAGCAGCAATGGCCACAATCGCCAAACTGTGGAAAGAGCCCAGATGCCCTTCAACAGACGAATGGATCCAGAAGATATGGTCCATATGTACA
>CM052883.1:171567368-171589985 GCA_028534135.1 Potos flavus
GGAGAGAAAGCCGCAATTACTGTCCTACCTTTGGGCTTTCCGAGGGGGAGAGGTGGAGGCCGCAGCCCCTGGCTGCTCGGGGCTCGTGAATGGAACTGTGCCCCAGTAATTCTAGGTTTTACATCTGGACGGCAATAAAAGCTGCAAACTGGAAGCTTTGCTTTAGGAAAATCACAAGCCAGAAAAAGGGGCAGAAACTCTCAGTCATCACCCCCAATGAGAGGGGTCATCTAACATCTCAGATTTCATAAAGGAAAGGGCAAGATGACGTCACGTGTCCACCCCTTGAATGGGGAGATAGCCTCGGGGAAAGGCCTCCCCTCCGTCCTCCCCGATGCCCGCCAGGGTTTGTTCTGAGGCCCCGTGTCGGGGACCCCCGGCCCGCGGAGCCCCATTAGAAACCCCTCCCCAGGGGCACCAGGGCGGCTCAGTCGGCGAAGCGTCCGACTCTCAATTTCGGCTCCAGCGTGACCTCAGGGTCCTGGGATCGAGCTCCCCACCCCGTCTGCTCGGGAGTCTCCCTCTCCCTCTGCCCCTCCCACTCTGCGCACAGGCTCGCCCCCTCTCTCTGAAGTAAATCTTCAAAAAGAAGCAGTCTTCTCCCCAAAAGAGCCTGAACTTGCCCCGGGCAGCGTGCGCGGTCGTGTGTGTGGCTCTGCCGCCGGGCCCGCGGTCTGAAGGCAGCTTACGTAAGGGTTCTTCCAATGGGAAGGCGGGTGAAACAGTAAAATTTTGTCTTTAAACGTGAGTCCATTTCATTTGTCTATCCTACTGAAATTCTTAAGTCAGAGATTGTTTTAATCAGAATAGAACCCCGTTTTCACCGGCGACGCTTCCTGAGCGCTGGGAAGCTGCCGGTCGGACGCAGCCGTGGGTTGCCTTCCGGAAGCGCTGTGCAGTTTCGCCGACGTGTGAGCCTCTGTGAACGTGCAGCGCAGTAGCGAGCCCTCGTGCACGGTCGCTCCCGGAGCCTCCTGTGTCCCCAGCCCCGCACGCGGCAGGGCACGCAGCTCCGGCACCCACTTGCTGGGCCGCCTCCGCCGGCCCCATCCCCCCTCCCCCCACCATGTGCTGGAGCCGTGATCGCCGCGAGGCCCAGAGACCCAGCAGTGGGGCAAGCGGGTCAGGCCCGAGCCTGGGGCCGACGCAGAAGAGCAGAGTGGCTGTTCCTGGAGGATCCGGACCGGGGACCCCCGGTGACCGGGCCGCAGAGCGAGCCGCGGGGGCTCAGGCAGGCGCCGCAGGATGAATGAACGAATTGGAGGGAGAGCAGGGTCCTTTCCAGCCGGGAGCTCCCTCCCGGAGAAAAGTCCAGCATCAGCCCGTGTCAGAAGCGCGTCCCCCGTTCTGTTGAGCCCTGTTCTGTCAGGGACTGCAGGGGGGACGCTCCGGGACGGGGGGGAGGTCACCGCTGTGCACACCTACTCCCGCAGACTCCGCAAAGCCTCAGGCCGAAGGCACTGCGCTCCTCCCAACATCGCGGGGTCGGGCGCAGGACTCGGACCCTTCTGTAGGAAGCCGGGGCTCCAGGATCATTTCAGTCTTCCCATCGTACACGAGGTGAAGCCAGGGGCCCGGGTGGACAGGGCCGTAAGGGCGGGCCCCCGGGGGCCGCGGAGGAGCCCGAGTCTCGCCCCTGGGGTGCGCGCTCCCTGCCGGCCCGCGCCTTTTCTGGTTTGGAGGTGCTGAGAAAGGCTCCATGTCCCTTCCTGGTGCTTGAGCTGGCCGCCTCTCCAGACGGAGACCCGGAGGGTTTGCTGGATGCCTGCGTCGGTTCTCCTGGCTTCGGGGCAGCCGTGACCGACGTTCACATCAGCGCTGCATGTGGCCCGCCTCCCGCTCACGGGCTCTCACTGTAGAGAAGCTGCCGCCACGCGTGATGGAGACGCCGGTGTCTTTGAGGGTTGTACCCCCTGCATGCGATGCTGTGGGTGAGGCGTCCGGCCTCTGAGCACGGTCAGGGGTCCCCTGGGGCTCAGGGGGGCTGTGCGTCCGCAGCTGGGCCCAGGGCCAGTCTGGGTGTGGGGGGCCACAGACCAGGGTGCGCCCCTCCGTGGGGGAGCTGCAGACCCTGACCGGAGATCCGGTCTCTCCTGCTGCTGCTCGCCTCTCTCCTGTCCCCGTGCCTGGACAGCTGGCTGGCCACCAGAGTCTCTGCAGTGTCAGCCCCTGGACTCTGCCTCCCGCCTGCCTCCCGCCCTTCAGTGCAGTCAGGGAGTCACGGTGTCCGCCGGGCTAAGCGATAGTGGTGTCCGAAGCCACATCTGCTTATCTGGCCCTTGATTCAGAGCTGTGGCTGCCCTCTCCCTGAGAACCCTGGCCCCTGGCCCTGCGCCCAGCTCCCCCCACCCTCAATTGTCCCCTGAACCCCGGCACGCCCTGCCAGCCGGGTCTGCACGGAACTGTGCCCGGACGTGGTGGCCACGCCTTGCCGAGGCACCCGGTGAGGACTGGGGCCCGAGTAGACGCGTACGGCCCTCCCCTCCGTGTCACAGCCGCTTGGCGGGAGGACCCGGGGCTGGACCGTGGGGAGCACGACGGAGCGCCACGTTCAGGACAGCGCCCTGTCCTCGTGCTGGCCGTGGGACAGTGAACTTCCGGCCGTGTCGTGTGACCTCTCTGCCTCCCCGAGGCCTCGGGCACCTGCGCTGGCGCTCGGACCCGCAGAGCCGGATGCCCCAAGGCCTGCTCATGGGGCGGGCACCTGGTCTGCGGGGTCCTCCTGCAAATCGGCCTCGGGCCCCCAGTGCGCTCTGCCCCGGGAGCTGCCTGTCCGTGAGCCCTCTGGGACAGGGCAGGCGCGCGTGCGGAGACCTGGAGAAGATGGCTTTCCGGGCAGCGGTTCCGGAGAGCTGGGCCGTGGCTTCCTCCCGTGTCGCCGCAGCCCCGCGTGCTCCGAGTTTGCGGTTCCTGAAGTTGGCACCGCCGGCCGTGTGCCTGTGGCTGCGGCCTCGGCCCCCGCTCAGCAGGTGGTTTGCTCCGCGCGTGGCCGGCTGGAAGCGGAGAGGGTGGCGGGGGGCGTGCGGGGCCGTGCAGGGCCGTGGGCTCCGGGAGGGGGTGTCAGAGCTGCTGCCCTTCCGAGGAGACCGGCCGGGCTGTCGTGTGGGCTCAGAAACATGGCTGTGACGGCCCGAGCCCGCGAGCGCTTCAGCGTCTGGCCCTCCCCAAGCTGACCCCGGGGTGAGCCGCGCGCACCTCCCCGTGGGACGTGACCAGCCCCACAAGCTCCCCGACGGCCGGGACCCGCTGCCGGAGCCTGCGCTGCCGCATGCGGACGTCAGGAGCCTGACACGGCGGTGCCGCCCGATGGATCCTGCCGGAGCCTCGGCCCCTGGGCTCTCAGGCCCCCAGACCCCAGCTGAGCGCGGCTTCTGTCCTCATGTGGCCGCCTCCGACTGTCTCCTGAGGACGCCGGGTGACGTCGGCCCCGCACAGCGGCAGGACCGTTCCCACCCCGAGATCCTTCCTCACCCCTGCGAGGTCCCTTGTGCCACCTCAGGTCACGAGGTCACCAGCCCTGCCGTCGGTGCCTCGTCGGGGGCTGTCGGTCTGCTGCAGGCCCCCGAGACAGCGCGGGGAACTACGGGGGCGGCCCTGCCCCCTCCCTCCTCGCCTGCCGAGGGGCCCTCTGTGGAGAACGTGCTCTGTGCTCCCGAGGGCGCGTCTCTGGCTGCCGTCCCCAGCCCCCGCGGGGGTGACTCAGGCCCGCCCGGCCGCCTGGTGCAGAGCCCGTGCTGTGCGTCCCCACCGGGGTGGGAGTGATGTCAGGCCGCCCCGGCTCGGAAGGGACGAGAAGGGAAAGCCAGCGCCCTGCTGCACCTGGCGCAGCCGCGGGTGGAGCACCCCTCACGCCGCAGAGGAGAGCCCCTGACCCCAGCTGCCCCCCAGATCCTCCCGGCAGCCCCGGCACTGGCCAGAGCCGGCTGGCCGCACTGGGTCAGGAAGGGCCGGGGCCGCAGGGGGAGAGGGCGCCCAGGGACATCGGGCCCCGTGCAGATCCTTCGCTCTGGGCCTCCCGCCTGCTTTGTGGGGTCAGGCTGTGTGGACCCGTCCCTGCGAATGAGCACGGAGCCCTACACGGCCCCCTGCGCTCGGTCGGGACGGCGGGAGGCTCCGGAGCAGCCGGGCCTGTTTCCCCCCAACCCTCTGGCCGGTGCTTGCGGGAGACGAGGAGGCTGCCACAGTCGCGGCCTCCTGCTCGGGCTCCTCCACCCTGGACAGTGCCTGGCCCTTCGTCCGGGCTCCTTTGCACCTCCCGACAGCCCTGAGGTTCAGAGAAATTGTGCGGCGTGTCCAGGGACACACAGCGAGGAGGCATGAGGTCTGCGACTCTGCGATGGGGCCGTGTGAGCCCGCAGCAGTGGCCAAAACCCGCTTGGGGACAACGTCCCCCAGTCAGTGGCCTCGGGCATGGGGGGCGGCCCCAGACAGACCGACAGATGGACAGACAGCCGGAGCTCAGCCCCGGACCGACCTGACCCTGGGCCGCCAGGGCCCCGGGCTGTTGTCAGATTGCAGATCATGGTTCTTGATCCCAGCAGCCAGCTGTGAAGAAACTCCTGAAACAGCCCCAAACGGAGGCTGCACCTCCCGGCTGGTCCAGGCCCGACCCGAACGACGCAGGAGGGAAAGCCCGCCTCCTGGGGCCCCCGAGGGCACAGGCTGAGGGCCCCGCGCGGGCGGACCAGACCCTCGAGCAGGACAGGCAGGGGCCGTCCGGCCTGCGGGGTCCGGGGGGCCTCTGTCCGCGGGGAGCCTCCGTCCCGGGGGGGCCTCCATCCGCGAGGACTGTGCTGCGGGGCCCCGGGGAGCCGCCAGGCCGGGGCCTTGTCCCCTTTCTGCCTGGCATCAGGACTCCTCGCAGGGGGCCGCGGTGCCCGGCGGCGCCGTCCTACCTTCTCGCAGGAGCCGGGGTCCGGCTGTCGGGGGGGCTCCTGTGCCCACCCTTGCACTAGGCTGGGTCCCCGGGGGCTTTGCTGCGGGGGCTCACCCGCTCTGGGGGCAGCCCGTTCGGAGGGGTCGGGGGCAGTAGGGTGACAGCCGAGCTTACCCGTTGTCTCCCGCAGCTGTTCCTGCCGCGGGGAGGCTTCCAGAACCTGTCTGAGCAGTGGCAGCCCGAGCACCCAACAAGGGAATCCGTCGGGGCTGGGCTGGGGTTAGGGCGTGTGGGCCGCACGGAAGCCCAGCCCCGAGTCAGGCCCCGGGCCTCACGCTCCACGCCCAGGGACCTCAGCGACCTCAGGGATCTGCACAAGCGCGTGCGGGGGGGCAGGGGCTGGGGAAGGTGTGCATCCCAAGGCCCTTTCCTGGAGCTGTCGAGTCCCCGAGCAGCTGCTGGGGGACACCCACTTACTCTGTCCCCCTAGGGGACAACCCACTGACTCTGTCTCCCGGGGGACACACCATTGACACTGCTCCCCGGGGGACACCCCACTGACACTGTCCCCCCAGAGGACACCCACGGACTCCGTCCCCCCAGGGGGACACCCACTGACACCGCCCCCCCCGGGGACACCCCACTGACACTGTCCCCCCAGGGGACACCCACGGACTCCGTCCCCCCAGGGGGACACCCACTAACACCGCCCCCCCCGGGGACACCCCACTGACACTGTCCCCCCAGGGGACACCCCACTGACACCATTCCCCCCGGGGACACCCCACTGACACTATCCCCCAGGGGGACACTCCACTGACACCGTCCCCCCAGGGGACAACCACTGACACTGTTCCCCCCGGGGGACACCCACTTATTCCGTCCTCCCTGGGGGACAACCACTGACACCGTTCCCCCTGGGGGACACCCCACTGACACTATCCCCCCCAGGGGAACACCCACTGACTTCATCCCTCGGGAGGGACCAGTTTGCCCCCACAACACCATGCTCCTGTCAGTACCCCCCTTGGATCAGGGTCGTCTGTCCGGACTCCCCGCGGAGTGGGTCTGACTGTGCACCGAGCAGAGGGCGGTCGCTGACTCGGGTTTCGTTTCATGTCCCTGAGAGCCCTGGTTTCGCTTTCTTTCTGAAAACGACCTCGCTCCCTCCAGGGACACACGTCTCCTCGCGGGGCTGTGGGAGCATTTCTTAGGGAAACACATCCAGGAACGACCTTGCTGGCGGGCCAGCTTCCTCCTCCCGGGGCCTCGGGGGACCGGCTCCCCGCCCCCCGGCCCGGCTCAGGCCCCTGACCGTGCGCACGGGGCACTCGGCACGTCCAGGCCGCCGTGGGGGAGCTCCGGGTGAGATCGCGAAGCCTCGCCGACCCGCCTCCCTGGCCCCGGGCCCCTCACCACCGGCTCTGTAAGCGAGGCTTTCGGGGAACGCAGCCTCTCGCGCTGCCCTGCGCGTCCTTCCGCTGCGTGAGGGCCGACGTGAGGACCGGCCCGGGGGGCCGTACGGCCCAGGCACTTACTGCCCGGCCCTTGGCGGGAGAAGCTGGCCGGCCTCTGCTCCAGGTGGTGGGGCCTCCAGCGGCTGCCCCCTCGGCACCGTGGGGAGCAGAGCCCACTCCCGGCCCCCGCGGGCAGGGTACCTGAGCGGGCGAGCGGCTGCGATCGGGGAGGGGGGTCTGCTCGTCAGCGGACGGCTCGCCCGCCGGCCCCGCGAGGCTCCCCCTGCCCACGCCCCTCGCCGCCTGTGCCCTCCAGCTCCCTGACTGCCGCCGGCTGAGGGGGAAGGGACAGCCCCGGGTTTGGCTCATGGTTTCTTCTTCACCGATCGTTTGAGCCTCGCGTCACGAACCTGAGTCTGGGATTTTCTCCGTGAGTCACCGGCCCCTTGGTAAGAGGCCGGAGGGCGCTGGGGGGTCTGGGGCCCACCGAGCTGAGAGGCCATGCGCCCCGATCAGCCACCACTGTCCGCCCTGTGCTGGGAGCCAGTGAGACCCTGACGCTCCCCCGGGGAGGACGGAGGGCTGTCAGCGGGGTCCTCGCTGCTCACCGGCCCCGGCCCCCGTCTGCATACTTGGTGTCCAACTTGGAGTCACCTGTGCTCTGAAAACACGGGCCGCGTGCGTGGCGAAGCCCTTCCAGCCGGCGGTGGGGCGAGAGACCCGGACCCCGCGCCAGCCCCGTGTGCCGTGCGAGTGGCCCGCACGCTCTCACACTGGAGCTCGGAAGCACCTGCCTTTCCGTGTCCGTGGCGTTGCGCGCACAGCCCTCATCCCTCCCGGCCGCCCCGTGGGCAGGACTGATGGGGGCGGCCCCGTGGGGGCGTCATCCCCTCGGCTGTCCCGAGCAGGAGGCGTCCAGCCGTTGCTGGTGGGGACGCGTCCTCCAGCCGCACACACACGGGCGCTCCCGCCGCGGCTCCAGTCCCCATGCTCCGCGTGTGCGTTCTCAGAGGACGGGAAGCAGGAGCTCCGTGACAAGTGACATGCACGGTCCCCTGCATGTTCGAGGACTTCCAGCCCGCGGCGGGTGTGGCGTGTCTGCGTGGCGAGCGGGAGGGCGGCGGGGTCGGGTGCCGCCGGGCCGCTCCTGGTGTCACCTGCTCAGGGTGCCAGGCCTACGTCTGCGCGCCGCACACCAGCCTTGGAGGGGAGAGCCGTTCCCGCCTCCCCTCTCCGCGTGGGGACGGTGAGGCCTGAGTGCAGCAGGGGGCCTCCTGGCCACGGGGGGCTGGGTCGCCCCCAAGGACCCGGCACTGTCCCCATCCCTGCAGTAACCGTGGCCCCACGGGGACGGCACACGGGACATGAGCAAGTCACTGAGGCGCCTTTGGGGATCTGACATGGCAGGGCTGGGGGTGAGGGGAAAGCAGGGGGCCCCCGCGGCTGCGCTCCCGGACACTGACCACGACTCCGAGGGCCCCCCGGGGACCCTGGGGGTGAGTCGGCCGCTGGAGCAGCTTCCAGCCGTGTCACCAACCGGTTCTTCCAGTCACGGTGAAGGGGCTTGCACCAGAAGGTGACCGGTGTCGGGGACACGTGGGGGCACGTGGGGACACGCGGGACACCAGCGTGCCCCTGCACGACCCACGGGGATGCAGACGGCGCGGCTGCTCTGGAATCAGAGGGGAGCGTCCTCCGGAAGGCCAGCCTGGAACCGCCGGGTGACGGTGTGCCGCGCCCCCGTGTCCGCCCAGGAGCATCGAGAACACGTGTCCACACAAAACGCGTCTACACACGTTCACAGTGGCGCCCCTCGGGGTGGGCAAAAGCGGGGACAACCCAGACGTCGTCCTCAGACGGGTGCATAGACGAAAGGTGACGGAGGGGGATTTCACGCAGCCACAGCGTGGTCGGCCCTGGAAGGTGGCGCTCAGGGAGGCAGCCCGTCCAAACAGACCACGCGTCTCGCGGCCCCGTGGGTCTGAAATGCGCGGAAGCTCACCGCCAGGGGCGGGAAGGAGGGGCCCCGCGGGGCGACGGGAGTGGGACGGCCACGGCCCTGTCTGCCCACCAGACACCGTCCCGCGGCGCCCGTAGGATGGTGACTCTCAGGGTGTGCGACCCGTGCGTCTACGAGGTCAAGAACGGAGCTGCAGAAACACGAAGTGAAGGGTTCCGTGTGCGTTGCCGCCGCTTTCGTCAGTCACGGCGACCATAGGAGGCGGACACGCCTGTGTTCGGTCCCCGCTGTCCCCTCGCTGCAGGGGGCCAGCGCCGGGGGGCCGTCCCCCCCGGCTCCGGAGTCCAGAGAGCACGTGGCCGCGATTGGCTCTTCTTTCCAGAAGGAGGCCCCGGACGAGACGTGCCTGTCTGGCCCCGGCCGCCCTGGCGTCCCCGCGCAGCCGACTTGTGACCGGGAGGAAAGCTGGCAGAGACGCGGGCCGACCCTGGGTTCTGGAAACGTGCTTCTTCCGTGGGCGTGTGCAGGGGAATTCCGCTACTCCGGCTAAAATCGTCCTGCCCGTGCCGAGGGGCTCCCTCCCCCCCCCCCCGCGTCCTCGCGGACGAATGAGCTTGAGCAGAAGGACGAGGGATGGAGCCACAGTCGGCATTTTAACAAGCGCACAAACCGCGGCCTCGTCAGCTCCTCGAAGCCCGAGCGAGCAGGTGTAGATGTTTCCCTTCGTCACGGGGCCACTTCCAGTCACTGCCGTCCCGGCCGTTTCTGAGACTCGCAGGAGCGCCCTCCGGGTCAGGATCGCGGGGGCAGTGGGACGTTTGTGCGACATCGTCTGGCATTCTAGCTGGTGTAGACGCACGTGGGGAATTGGGAGCGAGTCAGGGAAGGCACAGCGGACACGTGGGACCCCGTGGGCAGCGGGGCCCAGGGACCCGGAGACACTGTCACTGCCCCCAGCTCGCACTCTCCACCCCCAATTCCACAGACCAGCTCCACGCGAGGACCGCGTTCTGTCTCTGCGGCGACCAGAGTGCCCGCGTGGCTTTGGGCCCCTGCTGGGGGGGGGGCTGGCCCCCGAGGAGAGGGCCCAAGGGCAGGGTCGGAGGACAGGCTGGTGAGGAGGAGGAGGACTCTGAGGAAGGGGGGTGCGCGAGAGCCACGCAGAGGACGCTCAGAGCCCGGGTTCACAGGTGGGAGCCCAGTGCCCTCGGGGGGATGGTCGCGAGGAGGCAAGGTCCAGGGGACGCCATGGGACCCGGTGCTGAAGGAGACCCCCAGGCTTCCGGCCTCTCAGTTCTGTCTTCCCCGCGTTGCTGACGTTTGGGACGCCCCCAATGTTGTGTTCCATAGAGTACGAAACACTCGCTCCCGGGAGAACATCTTCATGGGGGCCCGTGGGGCTCCCGCCAGCACTGGGGGCGCCTGCGTGGGCTGGGGGAGGAGGGCTCAGCGGCCAGAGCGCCCCCGGTCCCCCCGGCACCTGCAGCCTCTTCCCCCAGGGAAGACCGTCTCTGCGGCCCCCCGGGAAGTGGTGGGCACTGGGGTAACTAGAGCTTGGCAGAGCTCCAGCCGGACACCGATGGGGCAGGAGGGATGCGGACGGGATGGGTCGTGGGCACGAGACAGGGAGCCCCCAGCCCCTCGCCCTCCCAACCCCGCACCACAGGTGCCACGGACGCTCCCGCCACCAAGAGCGACCCTGTCAGACCCCAGACCCCACAGGGCAGCCGTGGCCCCCAGGCCTGTCCTCCCCACCGAGGGAAGCTTCTGGAGCGTGGGGTGGGGTCATTCACGGTGTAGACCGTTGGATCAACGGATCAACGAAACCGACCACAGGCTCTGACCAGAGTCTCCCTTTTGGAACAGACCCCAAGGGAAGACCTCGTTGCGGACGGCAGCGGCCCGCACTGGTCCTCACGGCAGCCTGGGCCTGGGCTTGTGTCCTCCCGCCCGTGAGCGAGTGCGCGCGTGGGGCCGCGTGAGGGCGGGGACCCGTGTGCGTCCGTGCCAGCCGGTGGCAAGCTCGGGAAGCAGAGCCGCGCGGGGCTCGGCGGCAGGCGTGGGGTGGGCCCTCCGCGCGGGGGAGGAACAGCAGGCGCGGGGTGGGACAGGCGTGCATGCTCACAGAGCGCGGGGGTCACCGCAGCAGCTGCGCCCCGGGGGCCGCGTGTTTGGGCGGCAGGAGCCAGTAGGGCCCACGGGGGCCGACCCCGAGGGGAGGTCAGAGGGCAGGGCCCACATCCCAGATCACAGCGAGAGACGGGGAGAAACGGCGGCCAGAGCGAGACAGGGTCACCTGCTGGGCCGTGAGCCCGCGGTGCCCGACATCCCGCAGCCCGGGGAGACCGACGGCGGCTGCCCCTCGCGGAGGGCGGGGTCCTGGGGCTTTGCCTTCCCCACACACTGGAGGGAGGCGGCACTCTGCCCCCGACGTGGGAGGCTCGCGGGGCTGGGTCCCCAGGCTGGTCACACGTGCTTTGTGCCGACACGGCACCAGGTCCCTGGGTAAGCCATGGGACTTACACGGGGCGCGAGGGACGTGTGTTCAGCCGGCCTGAAAGAACACGGAATTATTGTGTTTGAGGAAGGAGCCAATAGCCAGGCTCACAGAGGCGGCCGCCCGCCCGTGCCCACTTAGCCCTGCTCCTTCGCCATCCACCCAGCCCGAATAATCCCTCTGAAACCGGCCGGCGGAATTGCCGGTCTCCGGCAGGTAAGGGCGCCTCATCTCGGCTCTCGCGGCAAGCGTGGTGTTCTCCTTTGTGGATTTTTTGCAGCTGCCGCAGGCCTACGTTGTCCCCCAAACCCGGTCTCAGAGGGTCCGTCCTGTGGGCGGGTGTGACACTCAGGGGACGTGCATCAAACTAGTGGTGTTAGGAAGTGAAGGGGTCGCCCCAGGCCCAGCCGGGCGGGCGGGTGGAAGGCCGGGGACACAGAGCTGTTAGGGGTTAGCTCACAGGACTGTGAGGCTGTCGAGGCCGAAATCCGGGAGGCGGGCTGGAGACTCAGGCGGGGCTGGATGCCGCCGTCTCGAGGCAGGCTCCCCTTTTCTCCGGGGGACCTCCGCGGCGGTCCTGAGGCCTCCCACTGATTGGATGAGGCCCACCCACGCTGAGGAGGAGGATCTTGGCTCAAAGGCCGCGGACGGTGGGCGCTAACCACGCCGTCCAGGTGCCCTCGCGGCGGCACCGGGATCGGCATTTGCTTGGACTGTGGGCGCCGCAGCCCGGCCAGCGGGGCGCGTGAGCAGAGGTCCCTGGGTCTGCCCAGGGTCCCTGGCACGGGAGCGGGAGCCTTTGGCCTGGCCTGGGAAGCAAGGAAGCTTCCGCGAGGCACAAACACGGAAGCAGAGGCTCTGACGAATAGTCCCCCCACCTGCAGCCCCCTCCCCACACCGGCCAGACTCCTTCACCTGCGGGAGCGGCAGGTTCACAAGGAGCGTTGGAGGATCCCGTGTGGAGGGTTGGCTCCCCAGCGTGGGTCCGGGTGGAGAGCAGCTGCCGGGCCAGCTCGAAGGGAAAAGGAGAGACACCGGGCCAGTGACCGCGTGTGCTGAGCACCTACTGTGTGCCGGGCCCTGGGCGGGCAGCAGGGACAGCCACGGCCGCTGCAGACCCCTGTGGAGTAGGCATAACGTCTCTCTGCAGGCGGGGGCCCATGGAGGGATGGGAGAGCATTCCAGAAGGTGGGGGGGCGCCAGCAGGGGGGGGTCCGGCCCTGAGCTCTGAGACCGGTGGGGACAGCGACCCTGCCACGGCCCCCGGTCAGATGCGCTGAGCGAGGAGCGCCTTCCAACACGAAGGAGGATCACGGCCAATTAAGTGAGGTTTCCGTTCATGAAGCGGGGTGCTCACACTTTGCTTTTCCGAGGCCCCGGGGAGAGGGATGCCTGAGAGCAGGGCCAGGGACCGCGCGCCCCGTCAGGTGCCCTCCTCCGCGCTCAGAGCCTCCCCTGAGTCACCCTCGGGCACGGGCCTCCGTCCGCCGTCCTGTCCCATGCCCTCCTCCGGCCTCTGGAGCGGGCGGCAGGACCCACCAGCCGCACCCTCACGCTCCACGCCTCGGGTGCAGGGACGCGAGGGTCAGACAGCACGCTCCCTCCGGGTTTCCGAGGACGCGGGAGACCTGGAGCGGCAGCACGCCGGGCGCGGGTCCCTAACGCTCTCGCAGCCGAGAGCGAGCGCAGGCGGGGAGGGGGCCCCTGACCCTGTCCTTGGGGAGGTGCCGGGGGTGCAGGGCGGGCAGGGGCGGGGGCACGAAGCGTCTGGAGGCGCGGCTGGCCGAGCTCACGGGGTCAGCACCCAGGCCGGGGCTTGGAACCCGGGGTGTGGCTGCTGCTCGGGGCCCAGAAGGTGCCGAACGCAGAGGGCGCAGTGCTCCGAGCGGCAGACCGAGGGGACAGAGGCGCGGGGACTGACGCGCACACCTGGAGGTGCGGAGACTCCTGACGAACCGGGCAGAACAGACGGCATCTCAGCCAGGCCCCTGCACGCGGCCACCCGGGGCGTGTGGTCGGAAGCCAGCCGCCCGCGTCACCGCGGCCCGGGGGGTCCAGGGGCGCCGCTAGCAGGAGCCCCACGCCCCCCTGCACCTGCGCTGCCTCCCCCGCGGGCGACGGGGAGCAGCCCCGAGAGCCGAGCGCTGTCCCCTCCATCGGGCACCGCCAGCCTGGGCCTGCCGCCCTCGGGGAGGGGACGTCCCGGGGCCGCAGGGAGGGGCCGCGCGCAGAGGGGGGTCCCCGAATGGGGTTAGCGGGCCCTGTGCGGAGCTGAAGGGGCTTTCATTTTCTGTCTTTGTCTTCTTGTCTTTTCCAGCCCTGTTCCTCGTCTCACCTGTGTCCTCTCTTGGCTCTCGCGATGCACGGAGTTCACCCGCTCTTTGATTTCTTGGCAACATGAAAGTATCTTGGGTATAATTTTTCTTCTGTTTCCGGAATACTTACGTCTTCGAGATGGCATTCTTACCTGCCTTTTCCCCTGTTACGCTTGTTTGCTCCTCCTGTTACTTGGTGTAGACGCCCTTCCGCCCGTCCTGGGGACGGATGCCGGCGGCGGCCGAGCGGGGGCGGCTTTCCCAGGCCGCGGGGGCGCCATCTTGGCCTCCAGCCCTGCTCACCTGGTACTGGTGTTTCGTTTGCTTTAGTTTTGCAATGATCGTAGGTGCATGGGAAACGACGCAATCAGCACACGGGGGTCCCACCTGCCCCCCCCCCAGTTGCCGTGAACATTTGTGCACAAATTTTTGGGCGGGCCTGGTTTTCATTCCTCTGGGGTGTTTGCCGAGGGGTGAGACTGCCGGGTCCTTGCCTATGACTGTAGAAACTCCAAAGCGTCGCCCAGAGGGCCATCCTCCTGGCGTTCCCGCCGTCCTGCAAGGGGGGACTTTCTCAGCCCCTCACCAGCCCCGGCAGCTGGGTCCCTAGCTTCCCTCCCCCTTCTGGAAGGGTGAGGGGCGCTGGGGTCTTAATTTGCATTTCCCTGGTGACTAATGTGGAGCATCTTTTCATGTGCTAATCGTCCTCTCTTCCTGTTGAAAGGGCTGCTCACGTGTCCCTTGCACATTTTTTAAAATTGCACGTGCGTGTTTTCTGCTGCTGAGATTCCGGCTCTCGGCGCGTGCAGACGTGAGTCCTTGGTCACCTGGCCCACGCCGCGGGCTCCCCAGGGGGCTCCCACGGACCGGAAGTTTGCAGGTTTCACGAGTCCGATATTCTCATTTTTCCTCGTACGGGTCGTGCTTTGGCGTCCAGTCTAAGAACACCTCCCCTCGCCTCCATCCCCAGGGGTTTCTTCTGTGCTGAGTTTTGCTTTGTTTTTTGTTTTTTCGATAGTCCAGGTTTTTTGGTTTTTTTTTTCCTTTTTGTTTGTTTGTTTTCATTGTGTTTTTAGTTTCAGGGGGAGAATTTAGTGGTTCATCAGTCACGGATAACCCAGCGCTCATCCCATCATGTGGCCGCCCCCGTGGCCGCCCCCCATCCTCCCCCTCCCCGCCTGCAACACTCAGGTTGTTCTCTAAAGAGTCTCCGATGGTTTGCCTCCCTCTCTGTTTTCGTCTTATTTTCCCCTCCCTTCCCCATGTTCATCTGTTCCGTTTCTTAAATTCCACATTAGTGAAATTACATGGTATTTGTCTTTCTCTGACTTATTTCTCTCAGCATAATGCCCTCCGGTTCCATCCACATCCTTGCAAAGGACAAGAGTCCATTCTTTTTGATGGCTGCGTAGTACTCCGTTCTGTACATACACATGCTCCTTATCCATTTATCTGTCGTGAACATCTGGTCTGTTGTCTAAGTTTCTAGATTTACATTTCACGTCTGAGTCTGTGGCTGGTTTTGGGTCCACATTTGGGAGCCGTGGACGATTCCGGTCCCGTGTCCCCTCTTCTGCCCACGGATGCCCACTTGGTCTGTGTGGCGACACGTTCTCTTCCCCTTCATCGCGGAATCCCTTCATTTCTGCTTTCTTCCTGCAGGGCGCCGTCACCGGACAGAGGGCTGGGACTGGTCGTTCTTTGGGAAATGTGATGCCAATTCTTTGCGGCCTCCGTGCTTTCGGAGGACGAGCCTGCTGTGACTGAAGTCATTCCCCTCCAGGGAATGTCTCGTCCCACCAATTCAGGCCTGAGTAATACTAGAGTATTAAATAAGAGGTTTTTACCGGGTTGGTAAAGGCACACAATGACAAAAGAGCCACTAAGCTTCTCTGTATCTTACACTGGGTCGTCTGTGCTTGCTGATGGTAGAGGACGAATGTCACGATGCAATATTGTTTATTTTCAGCATATTGTGGACATAATATAGGGCATTTCCTCTCAAACTTACCGTCCTTAAAAAATGTCTGTAAATAAAGTCTCACCGAAACAGCTGCCCACGCATGGGCGTGCCCCACGACACCCGCGTTCCGTCTGTCCCGGCCGCCGTCCCCACCCCCACGCGCCCAGCTCAGGTCCCAGGGGTGTGTCCTGCCGGCTGGGTGGAGGCCTTCAGAGGCTGAGTCCTGGCCTCAGGGAACTCCTGCGGCCCCCACGCGACGGATGCTCGGGGTCCACACACACCAGGAGGCAAGGCGGGGGTGCGCTGTGGGATGAGAGCCTTCCCAGCCCCTTGTCCCCAAGCCCCGGAGCAGCTTGGGTGAGTAGAGGGGCCGCGGCAGCCCCCGCCCTCGGTTCCCAAGGCCCCGTGTCCTCTGCGGATCCCATGCCCTCGAGGAGGACCATGGACTCTGGCTAAGAGAGTCTCCAGTGTGGGATAAAGGTCTCCGTGTCGCTGTCCTGGGGGGTGGAGGTGGGGAGGTCCGAGCCCCACCCCCCCGTCCTGCATGTCCAGCTGCCTGCTATGGGCTCGGCCAGCAACCAGACCCATCCTGCGGACTCCGGGGCGACCTTCTGAGCCCCGAGCCGCCTCTCAGCACGGCTTGCAGCTGTTCAAGGAGGCGGCCCCGCCGGAGCACAGAGGGGGTCGGGGAAGGTGGGGCGCCGGCACGCTCAGCAGCGAGTCACGGCCGACTCTGTGAGGGGCGACCCTTTACAACTGTGGGGAAATGGAGGAAAGGAAGAGAGGGAGGAAAGCAGAGGAAGGGGGGAGGGAAAACGGGGAGGGGGAGGGAAAGCAGGGGGAGGGGGAGGGAGGAGGCAGGGGGAGGGAGGGGGGCAGCACAGGGAGGGGGCGGGGGCGGGAGACCCCAGCAAGGACCAGAGCACCTGCTCGGTCTCTCCTGCCCCGTGGTCGGGAGGGTCCTGGCTTCGCGAGCCCCCCTGTAAAGCAGCACCCCCACCCGCTGGGTGCGCCCGGGGCCCCAGGAGCGTCCGCTGCGGCCCCGTGCAGACCGCGTCCGCAGGATCCCGACCCCGAGTCCTGCTGCCGGTCCCCCGTCCCGGGACGGGAGTTCCATCCCTCGGACACTCCCAGGGACTCTGGCGTCCGTGTGTCCGCGGAGAACCACCCCCCCCCCCCCCGGACGCAGTGAGGCGGCCTCGGGCGCGTGGCCGTGGGAGAGCAGGCTCGGGGGGCGCGAGGCTCGCTCTGGGGTGACAAGGGGCCGCACGCACTCCCGCCGGGTCCGTGTTCCCGCACGAAGGCCCCCTCTGCTTTAGAGCCCGTGGTGCGGGGCCGCGAGGAGGCCGTGTGGCCCCAGCAGAGGACGCTCGCGGGCGAGTCCCCCGACGGCGCAGGCATTGGCGGGGCAGGGGGAGGCTTGTGGTCTGAGTGGCGCCCCTGTAATGTGCATTTTGAGGGGGCAAGGGCCCCTGGTGCTCAGAGCAGCCCCGGAGACTGGGCTCCCGTGATTCGGGCCCAGGGAGCCGGGCACAGACACCGTTCCCCTAAGGCCGTGAGGAACAGACGCACCTGGAACATTCCACATATCCCCACCTGGCCGGGAGCGGCCCCAGGTGCCTCTGCACTGCTGACCCTGAGCAGGCAGCCGGCCCGCTGCCGTCTCCGAGGGTGCCATCCCGTCCCGTCTCCCCAGGGAGGGTCTGCGCTGCCCCCCCACCCCGACCGCCCTCCCTGCCCGCGGCCGGCTGAGCCCCAGGGGCCGGGCTGTGTGCTGCGCGCCCTCCTCACACCCACCACCCTACGCTCCCGTCTGTGGTGCTTAGTGGAGGTTTCGGGTCCTCCGCTGGCGGTGGGCGCAGCAGGAGCCGGCCGGCGGGGCCCCGTTTGAGGCCGAGCCCTGTCTTATGGCCGGGCTGCGGTTTCCCCCAGTCCTCGTTTTCCCCTCCTGTCGGGACCGTAACGGGACTCACGCTGGCACGTGTGGGGCCTGCCCAAGGCAGATGGCGTGCGAGGGGCCCGGCCGCACAGGGAGCGGCGATGAGAACACGTGGGGGTCCCCCCTCCACCACCACCCCACAAAGTGCAGCTGGGAATTAGCGGTCCTGCCGTGACCCCAGACTTGTTGCAACGAGAGCCGTAGATACCGGTCTTAGGAGCGGGATGACTTCCCCCGAAACTGTGAGGATCGGCCGGTGGCAGGGCGCCAGGAGGGCTGGACAAATGTAGTTCACGGCTGGGTTTCGGGATCCCTCCGTGTTTCTGGTTAGGAAGGCGGCGGAGGCTCCCAGGCCCGACGGAGACGCTGGCCCGTGACATTTCCCCAGAGAGAAGAGCTGCCGGTCCCCAGGGTGGCCGCGCGGGCTGGTGCCAGCTGCTGCTTTCCCGGTGCTGGAGGGGAGCCGGGTCCCGGACGGAGCCCCTCCGGGGTTCAGGAGGCCCGCTCCGCCCCGACCCGCACGGCACGGGAGACGCGTGTGCGCTCAGGGCCCCTTCGGGGGGCCGGCCCGGGCCGCATCTTGCCGGCAGTCACGTGGAGAAGCGTTTTGGGAGGGACCAGCTGTTCCGTGAGCCCCGGCCGTCTGCTGGCCCCGCCGGCCCTGCCTGCACCGCACGGAGAGGAGCAGGCCCAGCAAGGAGACCTCGCCGCTGAGCAGGGGGCCTGGCGCACGGAGAAGGGGGTGCGTGGAGACCCCCTCCGCCCCAGTGTGGGCCCGTCGTCCCGTCTGTCGTCACTACCGTGTACTCCGCTCTGGGCCCTGCTGGACTTGTTCAGTCGTGCTCCTGGACGCGCTCCAGGGGCGGCCCCACCTCTCTGGACCGCCCGGCTCTCAGGGACGCAGACGCCCGGCCGCACGCTCTCCGCGGCCCCACACATGCCTCTCTCGAGTGCCAGGAAGGCCACGCTGGTTTATCCTTCGACCCGCTGGTCGTGCGGGTGTGTTGTCAGACACGTGACTGCGAGCGCCCCGGGCTCCCCGTGTCGTCGGTCAGGGGATGCAGCGCC
This sequence comes from Potos flavus, assembly GCA_028534135.1. Taxonomy (NCBI): domain Eukaryota; kingdom Metazoa; phylum Chordata; class Mammalia; order Carnivora; family Procyonidae; genus Potos; species Potos flavus. Next base: position 171,585,444 of record CM052883.1, read on the forward strand.
GTCTCTGTCCTCTCCCGCCGGCGGAGTTTATTTGCGGCCGGCTCGTGGCGTGTGCTGCAGAATGTTCCGTGCGTGCTCGGGAAGGCTGTCCCCACAGTCGGGCAGCGCCCCGTGGAGGGCCGGTCGGTCCGGGTGGTGTTCCGTGTGTTCGGGTCATCGCCCTGTGCTCTTGTTGTCACACCCGCCGTGGGCCGCGGGCTGTCCACTCCGCCAGCAGTTACGGAGGGACGTCTCTGGATCTCTCCGTTCCTGCCACTTCTGCGGACGGATACGAGGCGTCCCCGCTGACCCCTCGCAGTCTTTCTGTCTCGAGTCTATTTTGTCGGCTGTGAGAATGGCCGCCCCATTGGAGGCGGGCTGTTCGCCGTGGGCATGTATGTCTGTTTCCGTCCTTTTGTCCTTTTACTTTCAACTCATTTGTATCTTTGATCTCAAGTGTCTGTCCTGGGGGCGCCCGGGGGGCTCAGGCAGTGAGGCCTCTGCCTTCGGCTCAGGTCACGATCCCGGGGTCCTGGGATGGAGCCCCGCCTCGGGCTCCCTGCTCAGCGGGGAGTCTGCTTCTCCCTCTGCTCCTCCCCTGCTCGTGCTCACTCTCTCATAAATAAATAAATAAAATATTAAGAAAGATAAACCGTGTCTCGTGAAGGCAGCTGTGTTCGAGGTGGGCGTCGGATTGTCCCCTTCACGGCGGGGACCGCCGGGTTGTCCTGCCTCCTGGGGGGTCTCGCCTGACTCCGAACCCCACTCGGAAAGCCCCCGTACTCACCTGCGGGCCTGCCGACGGGGGTGTGTGGGGGGGTGTCTGGCTCCTTTGCAGACCTCTTCTCGGTTGGTTTTCCTGCTGCTCCGTGGACGGGGCTCGGCTGCCTCCCTTAGCAGAAGCAGCGGCCGAGGCTCACGGAGGCAAGACGCTCGGCCAGTGGGAAGGGGGACCTGGATGGGGGCGGGCGGTCTGAGTCCGGCCCCTCACCCACCCGGGTGCTGCTGGGCCGGGCTCGCCCCACGGCAGCCAGATGGTGCATCATTCACTGCTGGGGGTGCCCACCCTGCCGGGACCCTGTCCCTGCACAGAAGCCCAGCAAGGCCGGGGCCTGGCCGCCTGCCTCCCCTTGCCGCGGGGGCGCGGTGCTGGAGCTGGGACGCCGGCTCCCCGTGCCTCCTCCCGTGAGTCCCGGTGCCTCTTCTGCCGGGGCCCAGCGGCCAGAGTCACGGACGCGGCAGCACCGCCCGCAGCGCGTGCCCGAGGGAAGGGGCGCCGGGTCCCCGAGTACCGGCCATGCCCACCGTGTGGGGCAGGGCACCTGCATCCTGAGGCAGTGGTTTTAAATGGACTTTCTTGGGATCTGATGACGAAACACAGCGATGTCTTCCGTTCCCTGTGCTGGGGCCTGTCATGCTCGGTGGGATGGAGAGCGCCAGCTGCGGGTTGTTGGCGACTGTCTCTGCTGAGCGTGGCCGTGGGGTCACAGCCTGGCCGGGCGGGGGCGCACCACCTCCTGCAGGTTAGCACCCTTCCCCTCCTGACGCTGATGTCCGTGACCTCCCCCGTCCTCTGATGTTGACCTTGCTGTGGGGGTGGGGGGCACTGAGTGGGACCCCCCCGCACCCAGCTCGCAGGAGGGCGGGAAGGGGAGGACCCCCCGGGAAGACAAGGTGCCCTGGTAAACAGCGGGGAACACGGGGGGTGTGGAGGCCGTCGCCCCTCAGGCCCTCCAGGCCCGGGGCTGGTGGCCAGACATGACCGGCCTACCAGGAGCTGCCTCGGACAGTCGTCGCGCCCGGCTGGCCCTGGGCCCCGGGGAGGGCGGGGGCCTCAGTCCCCAGGGCTCCGGGCCGGCGGGCTGCTGGTCACACAAGCAGGGGTGCCCCGGAGGGGATTTGCCCGCCACACTAAGGGCATTGCCGTCCCCACGCCTGCTATACACGTGTCGCACCTGTGTCCTGTGTGTCATACATATGTCTTACCTGTGTCACACATGAAGCCACAGCCTGGGAGGGGCGGGTCCTAGACACCGTCTCATCTCTCCCTCTCTTCTGCGGCGAAGGAAACTGAGGCTCGGCGCACAGTGTCGCGGAGAAGGTGCCCGAGAGAGGGGAGCTGGCGTGAGGTTCCTGGGCACGCTGGGGTCCCGGGTGTCGGATCGGTAGCTGAGCACAGCGCGCCCGCCGGAGGCTGTCTCTGCGGCCCTTGTCCCTCCAGCCCCTCTCCGTCCCTCAGCGCTGCTCAGAGACGCGTGGCCTGGACCTCAGGCTCCCGGGACAGCGGAGCCCGCCCACGCCGCCCCGTCCTCTGGGTGACCCTGAGCTTTGCTTCCGCCCGCAGGCGCCAGAGACTGCTCGGGCTCTCGAGTCGCCGTGACCTGCGGGAAGGCGCCAGGACCTCGGTCCCCCGCGCAGCTGCTCTCCAGCGCCGGATGCCCGTCCGGGCTTTCCCAGGGAGAACCGGGTCGGGCCGTGCTGAGGGCGGGGCTTCGTCCCTGCGCCCCCGGCGCCGGAATGAGCGGAACCGGGTCAGGGCCGGCCGTCGGGGAGCACGGGCTGAATGAGGAGCTCGAAGCCGTTATCATGCCTGCCCTCGAGCATCTGCTGGGGGGTCTCCCTTCCTAGACTCCCTGACAGCCCGTTGTTTATCCGTGTCCCTCCCGAGGAGGCCGTGCAGGTGTGCCCCTGCCGCCACGACCCGGCGACATCCCGGAGGCATCCCCCACGGTCCCGTCCCCGTGCTTTTGGTCAGCGTGACCTCAGCACAGACGTGATCATGGAGAGCGGGACCCACTACACAGACTGTAGGGCTCCAAAGATCACAGACTTCATGTCCTTTCTGGTTCCCAAGTATCTCACCCGCAGCTGGGGACGGTACCGTGACCCTCTCGTGCGGGCGCAGCATCCACATCAGCCAGACCCGCTGCGGAGGGACTAGCCCAGCGACCCGTGCCAGGAGCTGTCGTGGCCTTCTCGGGGTGCTGGGGTGACAGGCGGCAGAACGACTGCCCCGTCCAGCGTGCGCGGGCTCCAGGGCCAGGCGTCAGGTGGGGCGCTGGGCTCCCCTCCGCTGGGCAGAGTCACCCTCGTGGATCACGGGGACTCGAGCCTGCGTGCCCCTGCCTCCGGGTCCCTTGCTTCAGAGACCTGAGAGCTCCTGTGCCCGTGAGCGTGGCCCGTCCTTCGGTGTCTGCCGGTGGCTGCCGTCTGCTGGGCTGTTTAGGGCGAGAACGTCGGCATTCGCTCCGGGAAACTCACTCTGGGATCGAGGCACTTCTTCCCCCAGGGGGTTGCGTTCAGGGAAGTCAGACCTGCCTGGTCATGGTTAATGGAGAGAAATCTGCCCCAGAGAAGCTAACTTTACCAGAAACCACAGCCCTCTGCCTCTGCGCTCCACCCCCGACTGCGGCAGACGGCGGGTTTCCGCTGGCCAGCACCCAGACACCATCGAGGGCTGGAAAACGATCTCCAGAAATCTGAAAAATGTTGAACAAGGAAAGAAAATGTTCAATCGACCGAAAGAAACAGAGATCCGTTCTCCCCCGCACCCCAGGAGTTTTGCCCTGCTGGGTCTGGGAGGGAAAAAATGAGAGACTGTAGGAGAGAGATGTGCCCTGAAGACCCAGGGCCTGTGAAGACGAGAATGGAGAGCATTCGTCCCGGAATCCCAGCCCCGGACAGACCCTGGGACCCTCGGGGCACCCCCCACCCCTGCGAGGAGGGACCTGCGGGGGGCGGGAGGGACAGGGGGCAGGCCTCTCCCCGGGCTCCCGGCCCAGCCCAGGACGCTGTTGGGAGAGGCACGGCGTCCCCTCTGTCTGGACTGTGGGCACCAGAGCCTGCAGGTGCGACGCGAGCACTTCTCCGCGTGTCCCGTGTCCATCGCTGATGAAGGCGCACTGCCGGGGGCACAGCTGGGACACGGGGTGCCCCGGGAGGCGCCCACGCCGAGGTGAGGGGGTGGGGGAGCCTGGGGGGGCACTGGCACTGGTGTCATGGTCTCGAGGTGGGTCCTGGCCACGGAGCATGAGGAGCAGGTGTGGGAACCCCGCACGAAGTGACAGAGTAACTGAGCTGGGGCTCGCTGCCCAGGGAGGCCGTGTTTCCGGCGGGTTCCATGTCTGGTTGGAGTGGGGGGTCGTGGGAAAGCCCCAGGGCCCACACTTCTGGCCCTTCTGGTTTTCCCAGGAGGAAGGGGTGCTGAGCCAGGTTCCAGACATGCTGGCTCTTCCTGGCGGTGCCGGGGACCAACCGTGGGCAGCAGGGGGATAGTGTGGCCGCAGCAGTCCCTTGCCTTCGAAGGGCCCCCTCCCCACGGGTGCTCAGATGCCACCGTGCAGCTGTGCCCGGGGCCGTGGGTGCACACCCTGGGCGGGCTGGGGGAGGCTGCCGTGGGGGGACCGCCCCCGGGCGCTGTCCTCACAGACGGGCCTGTGGCGAAGCCGTGGCGTCAGAGGCTGACAGGGGCCCGCTCTTGGACGGATTGGGTTTCGAGGGTCCAGGGCAAGTTCTGAGAGAGCTCTGCTGTTGCTCTGAGACCTGCGGGGGGGGGGGGGGGGC
>CM052883.1:171590485-171620381 GCA_028534135.1 Potos flavus
GGAGAGGAGGAAGAGGAGGAGGAGGGAGAGGAGGAAGAGGAGGAGGAGGGAGAGGAGGAGGAGGGAGAGGAGGGAGAGGAGGAGGGAGAGGGGGAGGAGGAGGGGTGCACACACTGAAATGGCATGGGGCGGCTACAGGGACACAAGGCAAGGGAAGAAGCAAGATGACCAAGGCCATCGGCCCATCAGTGCCCCCTGTCCGAAGTCCCACATCACACAGCACCCGACGACAATGTCGCACGTACCCGACATCTGACTTGGCGGCACGGTGCCCAGTCTGATGCTTGCAGGAGGCTGTCTCCCCACCTTCCCCATTTTCCATTAAGAGTTGAAGAGTGAGTTTACTAAAGAGAAAAACCCTGCAAACCACAAAGATGCCAACTCAAAGCCCTCTTCCCGGGGGGTGGCCCAGCTGCCCTGTGCCGGAGATGCTGAAGACTGGCCACCTGGGGCTCTCCGTGCCGAGCGGGCCCCCCGCCCCCGTGAGCCCGGCCATCTGGGCCGGGGGGCCACCCAGAGAGGCCACGGCTCTTCCCCCCAGGGCCCCCCACCTCACGGGCTGTGGGGGAGGCTTGCAGCCCCGCGGCTTCCTCCGCAGGCCCAGGTCTCCTCCCAACGGAACCATCCTCATGGGCACAGGACAGATGTAGTCAGGACACCACAGGGTTTGCAAAATCATTCCCAATTTCCCCAGATCAAAATCTGTGTGTCAGAGGTCATGCCTAATGGCAACTAACATTCACAACAGTGGGAACTGTGACAGGCCTGACCCTCCCGGTAAGGAGCACAGGACGGCCTCCTGGGCACCTGCAGCCGCGCACACACGCGCGCACGCACACACGCGCTGCTGGCACACTACCCCGGGATGGTACGTGCACAAGAAACTTCTCGCAGGGCTGCCTCTCGGGGGCCCAGGAAGGCCAGTCAGTGCTAACGGCACACTCTTCATACGTTTTATATTTTCTAGCACACACACTGCTGTTTTGTTTTCCCTGAAGGAAAGACTCAGGGGCTCGTCCAGGCCAACAGCTGTGCTGTCCACGGAGCTGGACTCCAAGTCACGTCCTCCGGCTCGGAGGCCGCCCCCCGCCCCCCCGGCCCGGTGCGCACAGCCGTGGGCCCGTCACCCCGAGCCCCCGCTCTGGGGAGCGTCCTGATGAGCAATGACCCTTCAACGTGCCCTTGCAGATCCATGTGCTTAAGGTGAACTTCCACAAGTGGAACCGCTTACTTCAGGAAACATCAAACAACAGATGCTGACGCGAGCAATCGGAATGGGTCTTCACTTGATACGCACGAGACTCTGGTCCAGATGACGACGCTCTGCTCACGCCGCGAGGGTGAGTCAGGGCTCCCGCGTCCCCGTGTGAACTTGCGGCCTCGGGCAGGGTCGAACGCCGCGGACGACTGTTCACCTGCACTCGACCCCGCGGCAGAACCGAGTGCTGGGGACAGCGAGGCCGCGGCCCGCACGGCTCAACTCTTTATTCTCCGGCTCGTCTTAAAAAAAAGTGCTGCCCGCTGCCCTAAGAGAAAGTGAGTGAGGTGACGACGGGATCAGGGGACGAGGGAGCCAGGCAGCCCGAGGGCAGGCTTCAGAGGCGGCGGAAGCGGCACCTTTTGTTTGCGAGGCGACGCGCCGAGCTGGACTGCAGGTGGGTCCAACTCTGGGAGAGCTGCCCGTCGTGAAACGCCACAGGCCAGGCTGGGATTCGTGCCGGGAGGGGCTGGAGAGGTCGGGGGTCGCACAGCTGCTTCCCCCATGCACACGGCGGGGACGCAGTCTGGACAGAACCGGCTGAGAGCGGTTACCTATATTCACTCGTTCTCCTGGGAAAAACTCTGAACTCCTTCGCACGTGAAGCGCGCTGTGTCCCAGCGTCCTCAGAGGCAGGAGTAAATCCCGCTTTCTCTAACCTCGTGAAATACACAGAACGTGTGCAGCTAGTCAGAGCGCGGAGGCGCCGGGGGCTGGGGGAACCGGGTCTGACCCACGGCATCCGAGGCTTCAGGTCCACACGGGACGTGGTCGGCGGGGAGGAGGAAACGGCTGAGGCAGCAGGCCGGGCGGCGAGCAGACGGTGCAGAGCACGCAGCCCACCTGGACCCCCGCAGCCCTGGCCGCAGCCCTGCTGCTCAGGACAGGCCACGTGAGGGCCCCCAGACCAACCCACGCCCCCTGACGGCCGCGGCTTCCCCCACCATCCGGACACAGGACACACAGGTCAGGCCACGGGCAGAAAACGAGGCCGGTCAAACCGACAGGACGCACCTGGTCTGCGGCTGCGCACATCCCTGCACGTGTGGGGTGACGCTCCCGGAGGCGGGCAAAGGCCCCCCGGGGCGCAGGGCGTTCTCGGGGGCTGCCGGGCGCTCCCGGAGGCTGAGGGACTGGGCTCCCAGCAGCCGGGGCTCACCGCACAGCCGGCTACCGGGCTAACCCTCCCCTATGAGCCGGGCTGCTCGAGACTCCGCATGAAGCTCAGACACCAAACCCGGAAAGCTTAAGCGGATTTGCCAGTATCTCAACTGCCTGCCGGGGACACATTCGAACAACGCTCCTCAAAGGGACGAAACGAGATCAAGGACTCAAAAACAGAGCCCTCGCAACGGACGGCGACCACGGCAAAGTGTCCGGCCCTGGACACAGAAAACACAACCTGTGTCCGGGGAGAACAGATCAAGCCGACTCGGAGGTAACCAAGACGAGGAATCGGGAAACAAGACCAACGAAACAGCGATTACAAAAACATTCAGTACGCTCAGGGAATTAAATGAAAAGTGAAACTAATGAGAAAACCAGAAAACATAAAAAGAAACAAATAAAACTTCTAGGGTTAAAAAAATAGGATTTCTGAAATAAAATTCCACTGGATGGATGTGGCTGGCGGCAATAGTGTGCCTCCCGCGCCCACCACCCCGGTCACTCTGGGCCACGTCCCCACGGAAGGTGCCCGCTCAGCCCGGCCGGCAGCGGCAGAGGCTCTAGGCCGTCCTATTCCTTCAGGACATGGGACTCTGCCGACAGGGACCGCCAGCCCTGGGCCACCCCATCGGCCCGGCCAGACCCACCCTGCACTGTTGCTACACCTCCCTCCCTCTCCTGTCGCAGACGCCACACGGCACCAGGGACTAAGGGCCCCCCTGCGCCTCACATCTCTCCCCTTGACCCTTCACAGATGTTTCCCCAAAAGTCTCATCAATACCTGATCCCATCTCGGCTGCTGTTACCTGGAGAACCCAAACGAACACAGTGGAATTAACAGCAATTCCATAAACACGAGAAAACACCTGTGAACTTGAAGACAGGGGAACAGAAACGACCCAAGATGAGGCACCGAGAGAAAAAGGCCAAGAACAATTGGACGGAGCCGCAGCGACCTGTGGGTCCCGAACTACCCAGAGTCCCCAGAGGGGACCACAAACATCTGGAGAGATCATGACTAAACACGTTACGAACGATGTGGAAATGAAGGACTGCTCCTACCCGAGACGCTCCGTGAACCCCACGCGGGATAAGCACGCGGTCACCAGGTGGCGGGGAAGTGGCGATAAAGAGATGAATCAGCCAGAAAGCACCGGCCCCTCAGGCACAGGGCGGCACACGGCGACTTGTCCACAGACCCCGGGCGGCCAGGGGTCCCGGGGGGCGGCCTCAGGGTGTCGGAGGAAACGAGCAGCCAGCGGGGACGTCTACGCTGGGTGACGCCATCTACAAAAGTGAAACGCAAGTACGGTATCTTTTTCGAGCAAGAGCTAACGACTCACTGCCGGCAGACCCGGGCGGTGGGCACAGCGACGGCAGGAGGTGACCGGGGCCACCGAGAGGTGCCGCACAGAGGCCTGGGCCCGCACAGAGGCCTGGGCCCGCACAGCGCGCGCACCAGACAGCACGGCTAGGAGCCAGGGTGAAAGGTCACGAAAACAGCTTCTTTTAAAGATAAGTGGCCGTGGCAGAGGCCAGGGGAGCCGGACAGAAGTGAGCCCGCTGTGCATGGGCTGGCACGATGTGACTGGCCGCGCGTGAGCAGACGCAGGCGAGGGACGGGCACACGCTGGGACAGCCCGGAGCGGCCATGAATGGTGAAACCAGACGGTGTAGTTAATGAGTCAGCAGCAGAAATAAAACAGAAGAGGAAGATGACCGACCAAGCCAAAAGAAGCCAGGAAAAGGGAAAAGATACAAATCTGAACCTCACTTGCTACGGGGCTGAAGTGTCCCCCGCTGGAGGAGACCTCACCTCTACCCAGCCCCGCTCCCAAGGCCAGAGGGCGGTTAGGGTTAACCCCAGGGGCCGGTGCTCCGGTTCTGGCCGAGAAGGCCGCGGCGCTCGCAGCCCCGCTCACCAGCCAGCGCCGTCCTCCTCAAGCACCACCTCTCCTGGAGACGTGCAGCAAAACCTGCTGCCTTGTGAGGAACCACATCCCGGGGAAGAGTGCCCCGGGAGTCCCGGGACACGGTGGCAGGAGGCCCTCGGGGGGAGCCAGCCCCAGCTCCGGCACACACATCTCCTGACCGGGTGAGCGTCGGGTTCGCAGGCACCCCCAGGCTGCCCTCCGTGAGTGAGCAGGTGACCTCCCAGACTCTGCCTCGATTTCGTCCCTTCCCGCGGCCAGCTCTTCCTGCCCAGCTCCTGCCCCTTCCTCTAGGGGTGCCCTGACGCTGACAGGGTGACTGCGTCCTCTCTTCCCCGTCTCTCCTCTTGGTGCCCAGGGCAGTCACCGAGTCCCACCACCAGCACCGCCTCACGCGCTCTGACGCCACGAGGGGCAGGGGGGTGCTGTCTCTCCTTGGAAAGATGTCAGTGACCTGCTCAAACCACCTGGCTGCAGGTGGCAGGCTGGACCCTCAAGTCTCAAGTCCAGGAATATCTTCCGCGACACTGGGTAGGAATTAAATTAAACCGCAACCCCTAACGTGCGCTACCTTTGGGAAATGATACAATAGCTTCGTCGGTCTCTCCCGCATGCTGCCTTCATTTTTACTGAATTCCATTCCTTCCCTGCAACGTTCCATTTGCTCCCCGGTCGGTACGGATGGAGCTCTGCTGCTCCAGTTCCTAGCTGTGCGAGGCCTGGCCGTGTGTCGGCGCCCGGCCCCCATCCCCGCTGGCCGGCGGTCGGGGGGGCTCTCGGGGTCTCCTACCCCCTTTCAGGTTTACTGCAAAGCCCCGTCGGGGAACTTCTGGCTCCCCCCAGGCCGCTCCTCAGCCGAGCCCTCCTGGAGAGCCCAACTAGACGTGTTCGTCCCCGCACCAGGTCCTTCGCTGCGGGACTGTAAGAAAGGGAATTGTTAAAAAAGGATCGGATGAAGCCCTGCCTGGGGTGGGAAGTGGGCTGTATCAGGTTCAACGGACTCTGCTCTTTCCAGATGCTCCGAGGAGCTCAAACAGCTAAGGAAGTCTGCAGTGACTTGGGGATTCCAATTTCCAACTTCGGTTATCCATTACTACGTATAAACGCTAATGAGCTCTAAGAATTTTTCATTAATTTTAAAGAAGAACATTATAGAAATTATTCAGTAAAGTGACTTCTTTGATATACAATTTCCCCAAATTTCTGTTACTGCTAAGCATAAATCCAGTCCAAAAACTCTGAAATCAACCCCCCAAAATCTTATTTTATCAAAGACAATTTTCAAAAGCCATCTTTTTAAGAATAAGTGTCCTCTATTTTTAGCACAAATGCCACAGCCTGTTACAAATATATCCGTATTTAGCTGCCAAACCCGCTGCCATAAGTATCACAGTATCGCACACTTTGTGTGACTCACGTTAGCTGGCAGTGGAAAAGCTCCAGACTCAAGACCCTGTTTAAAGACCTGAAAACGGTATTCCTTCTAGAGACCCTCCAACAGAAGAACCGAGGGCACACACGGCAACATCCGGGCACCCGTGGTCTGCCGGGTTGCGTGCAGGGACGTCACCCTGTGACCCGGCGCCGGCAGAGCCCAGACAGCATGTGATAACCTGCAATTGCAGTCGACCCAAAGCTCCCGGTGAGAAGTCCATGTTTTCCACGAATTGCCCTGCCCGGGGACGCAGGTCATCTTCCACACGCAGGGACGTCAACAACGGGGCGCGCGGACTGACCAGGAGGCTTAGCCCCGCGTGTCCTCCAGCCCGCGAGCGAGGGGCAACCACAGACACCGCGCGTCTGTTCGCACACTCAGAGGAACAACTTCTAAACGATCTGCAATTTAACACAAAAAACAGGTACCGAGCTAAGCTCGAGGCCTGAGCGCCGAGAGGAGTCCAGGCAGCGGTCCCCGTCAGCGTTGGCGCGCGGAGGCCAGCGACCCTGAGGCTCTCCCGTGTACCGTGCGCGTCCTGAACCACGAGAACCCTGCACAGGCCAGAGCGCACGGCGCTGACACGTTCCGGCTACGCAGCATCGCTCTTCTAGACCATGCTAACTTGGGACCGAGACAAAACCAACTTGAGATAGTAAAGAAATAAAAATAGCAGGACAGAAAGCAGAAGACTCTGTGGTCTTGGCAGCTGTCTCGGACACAATCGGATTCGTGGAGGGAGCTCTGTATCTTAATAGCATCTGGCCTCCCTAAACTGAAAAGACACCGAATCAGTAAAGCGGAAACCAATTCACAGCTTGTCTGCCCCCAGGAAGCACTGCACAGAAATAAAGAGGGACCCAATACAGTGTTTGAAAAATGACTTTAAAAAGTCAGCAGGCTGCTGTGCACGCGCATCGGCGCTCACATGCGTGTTCACAGGTCCGTGCCAACGACAGAATGGGGGCCGAGTGAACGGGAAATGTATGGATGAATACTCTCAGACTCCAGACACTCGTGTCCCTCTGCAAATGTCACTTCAGGAGAAACCTGAGGCTGCCCAAAGTCACCTGGAGTGTGATGGGATGGGCGCCCTAAAGCCACCTGACTCCAGCCAGAGCAGCGGGAAAGCTGAACCAACGCCCAGCTCACAGGATCAACAACACAAAACCGAAATTTAAAATCCTATTCCTATGGAATCTTAGATCCTTTCTGTCCTGAAAAGGGCTGTCTTCGCTAGTCTGCACCCCTAGGTCACCAATGCAGCCACCCAGGAAATGCTCACCGTCCCCCCCCACCCGCGTCACGCAAGCACCCCGAGCCCAGCTGTGCGCGGCGTCCCCCCCAGCAAGCCCCCAGGCTGCTGTGCACAGGGGCTGCGAGGGGCTGGAGCCCAGTCTGTGCCCTGCAGGGAACCTTCCAGCCCCCAGCTCAGAGGGCCCATTCCCCTTGGGAAGAGCAACAACCCCGCCCTCCCGGGGCAGCAGCTCGGGGTGTACAGGGACACTCAAACTCCGCTGTCCTCGTGCACAGCTTCCCCATCGGCCCGGCCTCTCTACTCTCAGCCCTGCCCCAGGTCCCCTTGTCCCGTGTGCCCCACCTTCATCGCAGCCAGCCCTCTGGGGGGCCTCTCCTTCTTACTGCCAACCAGCACGAGGGCATCAAGGCCCCCAAGAATGCAGCCCGGGCTGCGCACCTGGCGCTTGCCACCAGAAAGCACTTGCCGGCCGGTCTTCCGAACTTCTGTCCTCCGCATCCTCCCTCATTAGGGTGCGGCCCTGAGCGGACCAACCTACGAGCCCCACCACGGCCTCCAGGGCTCTGAAATTCCCCTCAGGGGGTTTCTCATAGTCCATGAGTAATCCTGAACAAAGCCCACGGATCACCTTAAATTTACAACTGATAAAAGTCCTTTCTCCCTCTTTTCTTTTACATGACACATGACCCACCACCCTGCCTCTGGCCTTCACAAAGCTCCCCTTCTCCCCCAAACAGGGGGGAGGCCCTCTTCTACTTGGCCAACCATCATCCTGTAACCTCGAGATCCTGGACACCTGACCCTTGGACCCCCACCATGAGCCCGGGAACCACACCGTGTGCTGTGCTCACGCGGGTGCAGCACCCACCGGCCGGCAAGCCTGCAGGGCACGGGGACGGGGTCTGTCCCCGCGTCCTCCGCACGCTGTCTGTGCTGAGTGTGCAGGGAAAGGGCACCCGCTGGACGCTGGCACAGGACACCTCCCGGGGACAGGCGGCTCTGCGGCGACAAATTCCATCCTTGGTGCAGAGCCCGAACCCGGGCGCCGGACTCTAGGCCATGAGACGCTGAGCCGAACCCTCAGTCCACCGGCTCCCGAGACACAGGCCACTTCTAGGGGTGCAGGACTGCTGTGCCCCAGTACAAACAGTAGCTCAGACCCTACGAGGACAAGCAGAAGTAAAAATCCCAAAGTCCCAGGAAGCAAAATGAGCCGGCTAGACCCCGTGAGCCGGACAGCACCCGGACTGGGCCCCGGCATCATGGAGTCTGCCAGCCGCCGGAGAACGCAGGAGGCGTCACCCCACAGCAGCGGGGTCGCTGGCTCCGGGCCGCCGCGGCCTGCGTTCCTTCAAGCCGACCCTCCGAACACACCGAGGCAGGCCCGCTAAGGGGCAGGGGTCCAGAGTCCGCGAGGGGTCACCTCCGCGGCCCGCACCGCCGCCGTGCGTGTGGGTGAGCACTGCCCTCCCGTTGTCCCCGCTGACTGGCTTCCAAGAGAAGCGGCACAGGCGGCAGCAGCCACAGGGACACACACCACCACGCCACTGTGACACCAGAGCATTCCGCAGCCGCAGAGCGTCGCCTCTAACAGCTGCTCAGGACACCTCCCGGGAACCCTGCCCCCCGAGACCCCTTCGCCACCACGGCGCCTGCGGACACCACGCTAACCGCACGAAGCTGCTGCCACGCAAGCGTAAACGCAGGGACCCTAAGGGCTGCGCCCTAGCCCACGCCTGGGGCCGGCAGGGCGCCAGTGAGGCGAGCTCAGGAGCCAGAGGCCGTGGAGCCGGCGGCCCGCGTGCAGGCTGGTGCGTGCGCCCCGTGCTGGCCGAGCCGGCCGGGCCCAGGCCTCCCCGCAGGCAGCTTCTCTGCTGGCCAGCCGGCCCTCCAGCGGCCCGTGGCCCGGCGCAACGAGAGCCGGAGCCGCCCTGGTCCTGGTCCCCCTCAGGGCGGCTCCTCCCGCAGGAGCGCGGCCTGGATCCCTTCTGCCCCTCCGGAACCTCCGGCCCCTGCGCCCTCTCCCTCCCTCCCTCCCTCCCTCCGGGCTCGCCCCTTAGCCCAGCAACAGACTGGGAAGGTCTCAGCCTTTCGAAATAAAACAACAGACCAACAAAATATGGGAAAGCCTACTTCTACCACTCTATCCAAACTCTCGTCCCGAGGTCCAGCAGCCTGCGCCGCCCTACTGGTGGTGGTGGAGGGGAGAGCGGGGGCGGGGGGAATGGTGGTGGTGGAGGGGGGAGTGGTGGCAGTAGAGGGGACAGCGGTGGAGGGGGAGTGGGGGTGGAGGTGGCAGGGCAGCAGCAGGGCCTGCGGCTCTGGGAGCCCCTCCCTCCCCCTCCTGCGGCAGCTGCCAGGCCATCGGCCCACCCTCCCAGGCCCCAGACCAGCACGCTGTCAGGGAAGAAGGGGCAGCCCCTCTGCGGCCAGGGTCCTTCTGCTCCCTGCCAAGCACCCCCCCCCCCGCCATGGAATGGGTCAGGGTCGGTTCACAGCTCTGCTGACGGCACCTGTCACTGTCACTGCAGAACCTACTGAAGTGTCATGAAAACGGCAGAGTCTGAGTCAGACAAGGAGGCCCAGGCTGCAATGCTCCAAGCTTAGGGGCAGCTGTAAAAGGCTGCGGGGGGAGGCACCCTGTGTTCCCAGCGGTCCTCGTGCTCTTCAAGCTTGGGACGGCCAAGGGGGACGCGGCCGACACGCGGGCTGGACCGCAGCGCCACTGCAGTGTGCAGACAGGGCGGCCGGGCCGGGGCGCCAGGCTGTCCCCAGGAAAGTGCTCTAGTGAGCCCCCCAGTTCAGCAGCGAATTCAGTGAACACCAGGCTCAGTAACAGGTGTCCATGATTACATGTGCCCGCGGCCGCACGACGAAAGCCACCGTCCCAACAAGCAGCTTCTGCTCTTATAAACCCCGTGACGCATCAGCCCAGCTGGCCCCTCACGAGCCGCCCACTGAAGGGCACAGCTCCCTGCATGTCTGCACTTGCTCCTGGCACCGTCCCCACCGCAGGGAGACCAACAGCACGCCCAGCGCCAGCGCCCGCCCCCACCCCCGCGGCCGCGGCCGTCCCTCGAGCGCCCCCTGTCGGAACCCTTCCGCGACAGCTCATTAAGCTGTAAACCCGACACAGAACAGATCCGACTCCTCCGGGGAAAGGGCAAGGCCGCCACTGCAAACAGGGGCTCTTAGGAAAGGGAACGTAGCTCATCACCCCGAGAGTCACAGCCACGTCCCCACCGTCTCTCACCCAGCCTCCCCAAACACCCCCCACTTCTCTGCCCCCACCCCAGAACCCAACACGGCAAGCAGAGTGACCCTTCCCACACATAATTCAGATGCCATCATTCTCAAAACAGCGCGCTGGCTTAATCTCATGAAAACGTCACCCCAGGCTTCACGACACTGCCTACAGCCCCCTACCCGCCCCCCCGATCATGCCCCGCTAGCTTCCAAGCTCACCTCCAGCCCTGCCTGCACCCCGACTCCCCTCATTTCACCACGGCGGGCCCCGCCTGCCTCCACCCCGAAGCCCCGCCGGCAGGTGCGGCTGGGTCATCCCCCCTGCAGCACACCTCCCACCCAAGACAACTTGATTTCTGCCCCGCAGCACCTGGATGCCCCCTACGTATTAGCTTATCGCCTGTCCCTCCTTCCCCACCCAGGATGCAAGCTCCTTGAGAGCAAGACTGTTTTAGTCCCTGATGTGGCCCCGGTGCTGAGAACGGTGCCGGGAACAACAGACTTGCCGAGGGACAGGGGAGTGGATGCAAAATGGGAGGTGACAGTTCTGGGGGCTGGCGGCAGGGTTAGCCCTAGCAGCAAATGCTCAGGGTCAACTGTCACTCCTGGAAATATGTTACAGCCCGCACGATGTCTGAATATGTCCCCTGGACAGGACTCTGATGCTAAGAGGAGACAGAAAGTCTTTCATCAGCCAGCTCTCTCTTCCTGCCTGGAGGGTCGGGGATTTAATGACTTCTCGGTCATGGGGACTCAATGGGCAAACACCTGTCGAGCCTGGAGAGACAGAGCTTCCAACTCAGACTCCCTCCAGCACAGCCACAGGCAGAGCAGGCCCCCAAACTGGGTGCAGAGCATGGAGAAAACCAGAGCGGCTTTCCCTACCCAGCCAAACAGCAGCCCCAGGGCCCTGAAAAATCTCTTGATATAAAACCTCTAGAAAAGCTTTTAAATGCATGGCTGAGCTCTGCTCTGCAAGAAATCACGAGGGGCTAGAAATGCAGAGCAGGGTGAAAACCAGAGCGGCGAGCCAAAGCCTCAGCGGCCCCAGGGACGTGCGAAGAGCTGCCCGGAGCCGGAAGGCAAAGCCACGGTCCGTGCGAGGTGGGGCCCGGGGAGGGGCGTCCTTCCGAAGCGCAGCTCTGGAGGGCAGCACCCCCCTCCCCCGCCGTGGGAGGCAGGAGGGAAGAGAGCCCCCTCCCTGCAGAGACCTCGGCTGCCATCTGGGGAATTCGTGGCCACGGTGTGTCCTCACGCGGGTCTGGGGGTTCCGGTCTCACCACCTCGGGGGCCTGGAGGCGTGCTGGTCGTGAGTTTGGGGGCTGGCAGCAGTGATCAGTCCTTACCGGAGCAGGGCGGCCAGAGCTAGCGAACAGTGCCGGGTGCCTGGGGCATCTGGGGCACACTCACACCAACAGAGCATGGTCATTTCTCCGAACTCAAACTTAACTGGGCAGCCTGTATTTAGGAGGGCCTCTCACCACGAGTCCACGCATAGAGGCCCACAAAGCACCAACTAGTGTCCAGGGTCTCCAAAACACAGAAGGAAAAAGCCACCATAGGTAAGAATCAGAGAAAATGATAAGTGACAAAGTCTGATGGCCCTCCAGACCTGGTTTTACCGGATACAGAAGAAAAGAAACTATATTTGAGATGCTTAAAGAAAGAGAAGCTATTGAAAATATAAGCAAGAAATAATATCCCATCCACAAGAGTCAGAAAGTGCTGGTGTAAGTAAAAACGAAAGTTAAACCCTGACCCAAAACAGCAAAGACAGAAAGAGCAAAAAGACCCGAAAAGAGAAAGGGAGACTGTAACACTTAATTAAAAACAAAAGGTCCGCGTGCTGCTCCCGCTTCCGAGAATCAGAAGTGCTACCCAATAACTCCCAACCGCAAGTGCCAGCAAGGTCAGGGTCGACCACAGGATGTGCACGACGCGCCCACACCGTGCAGAGCCCGCCCCTGCTCCCACCCGTCTCTGCAAGCACGCTGCGGGCACACTGCGGGTACATTTTAGGTTCCTCGTGAAATCGTGGCATGTGACTACAGTAATTTCATTACCTTTATTTCAGGAACCAGGTTTACAGAAACTTCCCATGCTGTTGGTGGAGCTTGGCTAAAACACATTTTCAATGTTAAAAACATTTTTTTCCCTAGAAAATGAGAAACAGCCCAGCAGGGAAGTCGTCTTCTGAGGGTCTCTACCATAAAGGCACCCACCTACCCACGCGTCCAGGAAATAAGTAGCCACGGAATGCCCTCTGCCCCAACACCAATTCCTCCTCTTGCAAGAACAATTCTTTGAAACGTCCCCGCACTGCTCATTTGTCTCCCAGCAGCAAACCAACCGGCGTGTCAGGTGTCTCGGAGGCAGGCCAGCCGTTCCGCGGCTCTCTCGAGCATTTCTAGAGGAGAGCTCTGCAGCCCGGCCAGGGACCCCTTTCTGGGAGCCCATCTCCCCAGATCTCCCCAGCTCGATGGCAGCCGCATGTGAGATCGGCACAAGGGTCTCCTCGCTCATCCCTACACCCCCCACACCACGGGCTCTCCAGGGTGGCACTTGGTAACGACAGATGTCCAAACACAATACTCTGCAAATGAGGACAAATGGTCATTATGATTTACATTCTAATTTTGATTTACCATTTTTTTTAACATCAAGCAACTGAGTTTCCTTTAAAAACATCAGCATTCCCCTAAAGGTTCACACAATTCCCACTCGGCAGGCCCCCGTGAAGCCTACGGTGGCACGGTCCCTTCCTGCGAAGGGAGCGGCGCCCACACGGCCGTGGCTAGGGGGTCAAGGCCGACAGCAGCGGGGGCGCGGAGTGCATGCGGCCCGTGATGTGGCGCCAACGGAGCTTCACCTCTCGGCAAACACAAGCCCGGGCTGATCCTGAGAAAGATGTCAGACAGACCCCACCCGAGGGATGGTCTATCAAATACCCGAGCGTCCTCCCTAAAACTGTCCTAAGGACCAAACACAAGGAAATGAGACAGTCGCAGCCAAACGGAGCTTCTGGAGTCATGACAAGTCAGTGTCATGTGGCCCCTGGATGGTCCCTGGATGGGGTTCTGGATGGGGTCCTGGCAGACTCAGGACATCAAACCCGGTATGGACTCTAGTGAACAGCGCTGGACAGACGCTGGTCCGTCCCCGCCACAATACACTGCGCCCACAGAAGACGTCAGCGAGGGAAATGGGGTGCGGGGCACACAAGAACTCTCCAGAAGCTGCACAACTTTCCTGCAAATCTAACACTGTTCTACAAGTGCTTCTTCAGAATGCTTAGGCATTTTTAAAATTCTTTTTTTAACACTCAGGAATTTTAAAAATTAATTAAAAATTTTAGCATTTCTAGATGTTTAATTAAAATTTTAAGTCCAACAGAGTAGATTCTCTAAATACTCACAAACTAAAAGTAAGACACTAACACCCAGAACACAATAATGTTGGGAAACTGCCAAATCCCCCAGCATGTCTGTGATTCAAACGGCTAACATACTCAGCTCCTGGGGGACCAGTGCAGACAACACGTCCCTCCTGAGCCACCAGGAGAGATGGGCACCGTGTGGAAAACACCTGTGCGAAGGACCACAGCAGGGCGGTAAGCAGGAGAGGCGAGCTGCCGGGTGCCTGCAAGAGCCGCTCCCCGGGGCCCGCCCACTCCCGCAGGGGTAGCTGCGAGCCCAGCAGCCGCAGGGGAGGGGTCGGTGGAGACAGAAGGGTAGGTCGGGACCCACCGCGGAGCAGGGCCCCGCTGAGCGTGCCCTCCTCGGGAAGGGCGAAGGGCGAGCACGGCGGACCCCACAAACCTACGCTGGGCATCGGCCGCTTGGTCCGTGGACAGGCTCCCGCGACCCGCCAAAAGCTCGTGCCTCCCGAAGACAGCGCCTGCGTCCCCTCAAGGTAAGAGAGCGCCGTCCAGAGCGTCCGGCTCTCTTCACGATGCCTGGCGCTTAAAGGAAAGAAAAACAAGGCACACGGAAGAACAGGACTGACGATCAGCCACGAAAGGACTGGGAAAGAGCCGGGCCACTTAAACGGATCGAAAAGAGGTCCAGACGGTGCGGTTACCAGACACCCTCGTGATGAATGTGCTCGTGTAACGAGGGGACAAAATAATTTCAGCAGAAAACGCGACGTAATAAAAAATGGAAATTCTAGAACCAAACAGGACTAGGATTACAGTTCAATGCGGAAACAAGGACAGGCAGGTCTAGGAGCAGAAGAGAAGGAGCTGGGAGGAGGAGCGCCTTGGAAGCCCCACAAGAACAGGTACGGCTGAGGCTCGTGGAGAAACAGGATGGAAACACGCAGAAGAGCACCGGGGCATAGAATGTGCGTGAAGGTCCCCGCGGCTGACTGGGGCCCAAGAACGGGAGCGCTCGGAGAGGGGTGCAGGCCGCGCTGAAGAGGTCCTAGCAAGTCTTCCAAAACTGGAACGAATGTCAGCCAAAGAACGTCAGGAACCCAAGCAGAGACAAAAGTACAGACGCACGTGTGGGGGTGCCTGCAGGGGCTGGGACGTACGTGCTCACTGGGACACACGAGCGTGGTGTGAAACGGCTCACACGCCGCTTACCCCAGGAAGCACGTACCCCGAGGCCGTGGGCGCCAGGCCCCTCGCCACGTGAGAAGCCTCTGCGTGGGGGATGAGGAGGCCGGCCCCGACCGCGCTACCCTGGGACCGCAGGGGCTGCCACGAGCTCGGAGTCGCCGGCCCCCGGGAGGCAGAGGTAAATACGGGCGTGGGGGCGAAGGACAGGACCCCGGGAGTCCGGGGCACACAGCCCAGTAAGTGAACGTGCAGGGAGGAGAAAGCACTGGCTTACAGCAGGGGTACGAGGCAGCACTGGAGGAGCGGTGACACAGCTAGGAAGGTGACAGCTGGGCGACTGTCACATCAATAACCGAGCCCTTGGGCAAAAGGCCGATGGGGAGACAGACAAAGTCCTCTCCCCTGAGAATATTTCTAAGTCACAAGGACGAAGAGAGCCACCGCCAGTGAAGACAGCCCCTCTGCCGAGTGCTCGGAGTCGGCCGGCCCGGGAGCCGAGCCCCGGGAGCCCCGGGCTGAGCCGACGCGGTGAATCCCACGAGGCCCCTACAGAAAGGCAGACGGCTGAAGCCTGGGCCCGGGCAAACAGTGAACCCCACCCGACGGAGGGCCATGCCAACACGGCCTCAGAAGTGTCCGGGGAAGCCCGAGGAGCGGGTCAGACTCAGACACGAGCCACACGCAGGCCGTTCTCCTGCGTCCAGCCTTCCCGCTCCACAGAGCAGCTCTGGGACGGCGGGGGCCCTCGAAGGGTCTACAGATCAGAGGCAGGAACATGCGAACGTGAACTTCCTGGCCTTGGCAGCTGGGCGGTGGGCGGGAAGCACAACCTGAAAGCCACGGGTCTCTCTTTAAACCAGACCCCGGGCCCCGTCCCTGGGAGGTCTGTGCAGGAGGCCCGGCACGGGGCCCGGAGCCTCGAGCCCGCAAGGGCCGGGCGGGGCTGCCGCAGGGGCCCCACGCTGGGAACCTCTGCGCCGCGTGCGGCCGAGAGGGCATCTGGAGTGCTCACGATGGCTCAGCAGATGGCATGTTTCCACTCTCGTTCATTTTGTAAATTTGAAGCATTCCAAAATAAAAAATAAATAAAACGAGGATCCTAGAGACCATTTTAAACTTAAGAGTTTTTTGTCAGCCAGGATTCTGCAGGCTGTGGAGTGAGAGCACAGAGAGCAGGGGGGACAGGGTGCAGGGGAGCCCGGGGCAAAGCTGCAGGGGCGCCGACCACAGACAACGATGAGCACCGTCGTCTCCAGGGCCCACGGTGCTCGGAGAAGCGACACAGATGACAAAACAGCACCAAAGACAGGAGCTGGGCACATGGGGGGGAAAACCACGGGACCCCTGTTCCGGAACCAGAGACCCAGCACACCGTGGACGTCAGTACGTCAAGGATGGATATTTAATTACCAGACTGGCTACGAAAAACTACTAAGAGAACGAGCGCTAGGAAGGAAACAGAGAAAGGAAGCAGAATGAAAACAAACCAAAAACCCCTTACTCCAAAAGAGGGCCAGAAAGGAAAAACCAGGGAGAGCAGGTCAGAAACCCACCCAAGGCAGAGCGGGAGGAGCTCCTGAGACTCGAGTGCGCCAGCAGCTGCGCTGAGGGTGAGCGGGGAGACAGTCTCAACACGCAGACAGGACAGAACACAAGGCACAACCATCTCGGGGTGCACAGCGCCCGCCGGCAACACGCACCCACAGGAAGGCCGCCGGCAGAAGCCGCCGCACAGCTAGTGAAGAAAGCAAACTTCGGGGACAAGCGCCACCCACAAGGGAGGCTTCAGGGCACACCAACAGCGCACACCCCAGCGACGAGGCCTCGGCGCGCGCGAAGCACGACGGCACAGAACCGCGGGAAGGAACCAATCCACCAAGAGCGGCAGACTTGCGCACACCCCGCCCAGCAGACGCACGGGGACCCAGACCCGCACGGGGGAAGGCAACGTGAGTCACGCCACGACAGACGTCACCTCGAGACTCCAGCAGGATGCCACACACAGCCCAGCGAAAGGGGCACTCTCCTCCAAGACCACAAAATGTCACCAAATTGACCAAATGCTGAGCCAAAAAGTTAAGTCTCAATCACATCCAAGGATTGAAATTATACAAAGTATGTTTCTGATTAGAGCAGAATTAAGCCAGAAATCAGTAACAAAAAGATAATTAGAAAGGCCCAACTTCTTTTAAATTATCCAGTATAATTCAAATTAGCATATTAGTCAAAACAGAAATCAGATCAAAGCTAGAAAATGTTCTGAGTTGACTGAGGAAAACCCAACATCAAGACTTATGAGATGAAGCCAGATCTGGGGGCAATCTGTCCGGCCTTAAATGCATCTATTCAAGAGCAAGACAAGATCAAAAATCAATGATGCCCCTATTCAGCTGAAAAAGTTTGAAAAACAGCAAAGAAAGAGAAAAAATAAAGAGGAGAGTCAGCAGTGAGCCAGAACGTGCCAGAATGCGTACCACATGACAGCAGTCAGGTCCCTGAATGACAAGCTCCTTCCAAGAGCGGGGGAGGAGGGAAACACCAGGGCCAGCCACAGGGACGGGGACGATGGGCACCCTCGGGCCTGACCGCGTTAAAAGCACCAAAGAGGACATTTTAAACAACTCCATGAAAGAAACTAGAAAATTTAAATGCAATGGGGGCAAGACTATTCCTTGATAAATACAACCTTCTCAAGAAGGGAAAGAATACTGACTATTCCACGTCTATTAAAAAAACCAAATCCGTTTGAATATTCTAGGGGAGTCCCACCCGGCCCTCCTCGACACGCTGCGGGAGACACGCTGCTCATCTCGCACAAACCCTCCCGGAGGTGGGAGAGGACAGCCCCGCCGCAGGTCAGGTTCAATGCCAGCATGACACACACAGCAAGACCACTCTTAGGGGCACGTCACAAGAAAGGGAAATTATCATCCAGTCTCTCAAGGATACAGGTACAAAAATCCTCAATTAAAAACGTGAGTTAGGTGCAGCTGCATACAAAGAGGATAATACACACAAAAGTGAGACTTACTCCACGAAACAAAGGTTGGTCTCACATTAGAAAATCAATATAACTGGCCACATGAACAGAAAAAGGAGAAAAAAACCATCCAAGGCAAATATGTGATAAAACTCAATACTCACACATGACCGAAACTTAACTACTAACAAACTGCAACTTCATTAGGTTCTTAAGCACGTCTACGTTAACCCGCAGCAAACATACCCCTGCCGGTGGTTTCTGGGCGCGTCCTCGGTGAGAGGAGGAAGCAGACGGGGACAGCCGCCACTGCGTCTGCTGTCCACTCGTGAGCCAGAGACCCACTGAGGGGAGGGGAAGGGAAGGCCGTACACAGATGACGGAGAAGCAGAGCTCTCACGACTTGCCGGCACGCACATTTCTTCCGTTTACACGCTGGGACTTTTACACGTCCACTTTCCCTACACAGGTAAATCTAACAGTCCTTGCATGTCCACAGTTGTCATTCCGACGGCCGGGGCTGGGGGTCAGCTGGAAGTTTACCTGCTCCGAGCAGGGACACCTGGAGGTCCCACCCACTGCGGGGACACCGTCCATGGTGCGGCATGCTGCTCCACCACGGAGGAGCCACGCCGGGACCCGTCTATGCTGCTGCACACACCCCACCCGTGCTCGGCAGCCCCTGAGCCACCCCCGAGCACGATGGTGAGAGTCGCGGGTGCTCTGGGGACCAGTCCTGCTCTCCTGGGGTAAGCCGGCTCACTCTTTCCTGCTTCTACACAAGGAAACATATACAAAGCTACACTTCGCTAACAGACATCCGCCAGAGAAGTAAGTCCTGTAGGCACCGCCTGCCCCCCACTTGTAAAAGAAGTGCCTAAAATACACACATGCTCGAACGCACACTCCCTGGAGACAGTGACGCGGTCTGGCTCTCTGCTATCCCCTCCACCTCTTGACCTCACGCCCTTCCTTTCTCTACCTGTCCTCACCATCAGTGACCTCAACCAGCACCGTGACTCCAAACACCGAGCACATGCTGACAACCCCCACGTACCTGCAAACCCCAAACTCGCCGCGTGTAACCGCCTGTTCAAAACCTCTCCGTGGTCTCACGGTCGTCTCAAGCCTGCCCGACAAATTCTCCACCCTCCTCGGAAACCTGTATCTCTGTCTCACGACACCTGCTGGTGCCAACTCGAGTTCTGGTTCCCAAGGCCAAAAGTCAGCCAACAGCTTACTTTCTTCTCTCTTCCAGTACGAAGTTTCAACAGACTCCGTCGTTTGTGCCCATCATCCGACCACTTCTTGAACCTTCTGGGATGACCGCCATGGTCCAAGCTCATACTACCCCTTGGCCTACGTTCCTATTAGGCCTCTGTGCATGCCCCTATTCCACCCAGTGTCGCATCAGAAACCAGAATGTTCCCATTCCGCAGTACGTCGCACACGTCCTCCCTCCGCCCCTACTGCAGAGCCCTCGACTGGCCCGGGAGGCCTCCTCCTCGTGTCTGCGCTGGAAATGCTGTGCCTCACGTCTGTCGCTGCCCATCTCCCCCCTTGGGCCTTTCCGCCCCACGCCCCACCTGCTCCCCTCACCTCCCGCAGCCCCAGGTGGCTCTGGGAGCACGACCCAGGCTTTCCAAACCCAGCTCCCAGCTCGCCAGGCTCTGCCCTGCCCTCTCCTGGGGACTGAATTCTCTCCACAGCACCTGTCACCATCATCGGACACATTCTGTTTTACCTTCCTTGCACTCTGACGTGCACCCCGTGAGGGCAGCCCCGTCCCCAGTGTCTAGGACAAGCGCGGCCCCTGGCGCACACTCGGAAAGTGTTCGGCGGAAAGAGTGACTGAAGTGATGAACAAAGGCGGTGAGTGTGCGGGAAGACCAGACGAAAGTGCCTGGGGCCCGCACGACCCGCAGCGAGCAGAGCTCGGCCACTCAACTCACGTGAGGCCCTCTCCCCACCTGGGGTCGCAGCTGCGCAAACCCCCTGCTCACGTTTGGAAAAACCGAACACATTAAGAGGAAACCTCGCATCACTAACACAAGTGGAAAGCCAGCGCCACTCGTCATAAACAAGAGAGACCCTTAGAAAAGTTCCTCATCGGCATCGCACATCAGTGACTCCGAAGTCTCTGAGCTTGCCGCCTCCTATTTCCTTGTTTAAAAGTGAGGTCGTCGAAAGTAAGAGACGTTAAAGACCTATCATCAGAAAATCAACACACTGACATAATCAGATGAGTTTCTTAAAAATTTGCAAGGGCAAGAATTTCTCACTCGGCACCTGAGTATTTATGTTTTGAAACCGCCCGCAGCACCGCTGCCCTGGATCCACAAACTACATTGGGGAGACGGCAGCGGACGCCCTCGGGGCTGCGGCGGAAAGAGGCTCCACGGAGGCCAGAGCGCCTGTGTCCCAGGGCCTGGCCGGGGCCCGGCGGTGCGAGCGGCGGCAGGGCCGGAAGGGCGGGCCACGGGCTTTGCACGCTTGCACGCGGGACGCAGGGGAGGCTGAGGGAGCCACAGCGCAGTCCAAGCACCGTGGTGGCTGCCTGGACGGAGGCGGGGGTCGTGATGACACAGAACAAAATGAGGCCACTTGCGCACCGGGCTCAGCAGGATGTTGGTGCAAACGAGGCACCAGCGGCAGGGAGGCGCCAGCCCAGCCCCCCGACACCAGCGTCCCGCCGAGCACCGCACACTTACACGCCGCCGGCGGTCAGAAAGGAGAGACGTGCACACACACTAACCGCGGGTACCGCTGAGTGACAGCCTCGCGGCTCTGGGTACCTCCCCCGATTCCTACAGCAATCCACTCACTTCCAAGGCCACCAGAAGAACCCCTGCTAAAACGCCAAGCATCTCCAGTAAGACAGCCAGCAGCGGGACACGCTCGGGCACCCCTCAGCGCTTCGAGCTACGTGCGAGCGTCAGAGAGTTAGGGCAACGCAACAATATTTAAGATTGACACTTATCTAAATGCTGGCTGCTCAGCTTGATGAGGGAATTTAAACGCGATCCTTCCGCACGTTCGCCAGTAACAAAGCCCACGCACGGCCCCCGTGGAAACGGATGGTGCCCGTAGTCTCCCCCTGGCGTCAGGACCGCCGGAGGCGTCGCCCGCTCACCTGCGGGCTTCTACAGCGCGACTCACACGCGGCCTCGAAGTTCGTGGAGTGTTGCCTGAAACGGCTCTCCACAAACGATTCGGAAAACAAGTAATTCACCAAAAGGTATGGAAATCAGAGAGGAAGACCAGTAACAGCGGGAGCCTCCTGAGCTCTGCCTGCCCGGAGCCGGCTCCGCGCCCCACGCCCGCGCCCTCCCACCGGCGGGAACGGGCGCCTTCGGTCCTCGTGGACACACGCACCTTAAGGGGTCATGCGATACCCCAAGTGCGCTCCGCAGACGCGAGCCAGAGTGCAGACAGCGCACCCTTACCGCGATAACACGCGGCCACACACGGCGGCCTGCGGCACGTGTCCCCGGGGCCGCGCACGGCCCTGCCGAGGGAGGAGCCGCGCCGGGGACAGGACGGTGAGGGGAAGAAGGGAGAATTACTTCAGTGAAAAGAAGCTCTTTCCCTAAAACAAACAGGCAAAAAAAAGTCACTTTCTGGGGACGTGACCTTGGTGCCCGTCGTGGGGCCCGCAGCAGACGGCTCGCCTGGCTTCAAAACCTCACCTGTGTGAATTTCTGGAAGATGCGGTCACTCTGGTGAGCCCCGACCGTGACCTCCGGGAGATAGATGGGGATGGTGGTGTAATTCAGCACCTCCAGCTTATTCTGAACCCTACAAAGTAAGACAGAGAGAGACGACACTAAGCCATCAAAACAAACACAAAATAAGCTGCGAGGCTGATTTCTCAAGAGCACACACATCCAGATCAATGCTGTTCACCCCAGGCGGCCCTCCGGACGCAAACCCTCACCCCGAAGGCTGTGAGGTCTGTGTGCGGCTGCTTGTCTGAAGCAACCCTCGGAACCCGAGTGGGTCCCAGAAGCCTGAGCAGCCACGGGGCGCCACGTTTCGGGGATGGATGAGGTTTCGGAGACATAACAAAGGAGCCACTGTGCTTTCAACCCAGGAATGGCACCGACAAAAACACCACGCCCCACGCCGTCCAGAGCAGCGCCAGGCACACAGCGCGCCCTCACTACGACGTGCGAAACGATTCCTGAGTGAAAGGCAGCAAGTAACTGCAGTCCCTCCAGATTCACCCCGCGGCGTCCTGCCGCCCTGCCGGAGAGATTCCGGGAGCAGAAGGGCCACGGGGAAGTCAGGAGCCTGGGCACGGCAGGCCCACACAGGACGGCCGGGCACACCCTCGCCTTGCTTGGCACCGACAAATACAAAGCATAGGAGAGACTCCTTGTTTCACCATTTTATTTTGCTGAATGCTAAAATATTTATACTGCGTTACAACTGCTTATTTTAAATTAAATTTAGTCTGAATATGACCAGTATACTTGAAGATGAAAAGCATTTTTGGGGCTTTTAGAAAGAAACATTTAAATAAAGTCCCCTTTCTCAAGGGCTCAAAACAAACCAAATAATTACTTTAAATGACCACTTTTCCCATTAATGAGTTTAATGGCAAAAGACGTTTCTGTTTATAATGGCCCAAATGGAAGTTCTTTAAATGCATCTGGCTTTCAGCTACTTTGTGATAAAGAGTCCAGACCCATGTAGCCAAGGCCAGAGCCCCTCGGCAGCCGGGGCAGACGGCCACGGTCAGAACGCCCCGATCCGATCCCGGGCCGGCGCTCCTCAGGCCCCTCCCGCCGCGGACCGCCGTGCCCAGAGAACCTGCGGCAGGTTGAACGAGAGCAGAGAGCAGGAAGAGGCACATCCTGAGGGTCACCAGCACTAACTACGTCCCTCCTACATGGACTCATATTCTAGCAACAAGTATGACCCCAGGAAATGCAGCCCAGGGAACTGTCTACCTTCCCAGGGGTTCCTCTGCGGACGTCCACCATCACACGGCCGGCTACGATGGACACACCCCCAGGACCGGGCTCCTTCTCAGGTGTAGATAACACATAAGTACACATCACTTTATCGTTAACAAATATAATTATTCTTATTATTTTATAAAGATAATTTTTTAAAGTGATCTCACAATAAACAATTTCTACTAAAAACGAAAATCAGTGTTTTTAAATGTTAACAGATATCAAGGTGGAGTATGATTTGGTTTTCTCAATAGTTTGAAAAACCTACAAAATTCTGGAAAATCTCAAGAACCTGTTGGCCCGGGAGGTGGCGGGTGACACACAGAGCGACAGCGCCCTCTATGCCTCGTCTGGCCGAAGCACAGTTTACACGAACCCCGCCCCCACGCTTCCCCTACGGTTTCTGGACATGAAACAAATCATCTGCTGCAACTGTCTACAACTTGTTTCAACTCGGCTAAACCGCTCTGTCAACATGTCACCATGCGCTTCAGCAGCGACTGCTGGGATGAGCTGATGGTGTCCTGTGTCCCGTGAACCTCAAGAGTCGTAACCTTTCAGCAACTCCATTTACTCTAGATTGAAGATAAGTAAGTAACAGAGACGACGGGAAGCATTTATGACCCAGGGAGCAAAAAGCAGAGAAAGAAAACATTCTGTTCACAAAGCACTTAGTCTAATTGAAGAGAATTCAAAAACTGGCTGAGGATAATAGATCCTCTTACATTGTAAGCCAAAGCGGCCGAAGAAGATGAACTGTAGCGGGCTTGGTTCACAACCCAGGGCGGTCTGCCCCGTCATCTCAAAGAGTGAGGCCGGAAAAGCCAGAAAAAACACAGAGTAAATTATGTCTCATGGTTCACACTGGTTCCCAGAACGTCGATCCTCGCTCCTAAGACACGTCCACAGTCTATCTGCTAGCTTGTCCTGAACTGCGAAGTTCTGTTTGAACACCACACTCTGTACCAAACTCGTACCCCACCGACTGCAGCCCCGGGATTTCGTACCACAAGGACCTCGTCCCAGGGTCAGGAGAAACAGAAGGCCCCGTGAGGAAGCAAACAGGGTGAGCGGGAGGGCGGCCCAGGCTCTGGGGGAGCAGAGCCCCGCCCACACGGAGCCCTGCCCGGCGAGCGGAGTCACCCACCCGGGGAAGGAAGTGCACTAAGTCAGGGGTACGCACAGGAACACAAGACGCTAGCCAGGCTGACACGTACGGCTACCGTCTCTCGGCATAAGCGCACACACACGTAATTACACACGGGCACACGTAACTGAGATGGAACAAAAATGCTCGAAACCAATAATTTGGTCAGGTTCTAGACGAAATGAGTCTAACTGGTAAATGGCATGTTTACAGTAATTATTTTAGAAAATTGGGCATAATTTTCATTTGAGTCCCCCAAATTAAGAAATGACACTCACATGAGAATAAACACAATTACCGTTGCACACTGTTATGAACTATCTGGGGCCCAGGGGCAGGGAGCGATGGACCAGGAGAAGGAGGAGACAGACCGTTTAAAGCAAAATAAAACAGTGAATTAAACGCTATAATCCATAAACTTCAAGGGAAGTACTGAATCCTTCTCTATGATCTGACAACAATACAACTCAGTAACTACTAAAATCAGGATCTTAAGATTATCATTTTGGACACAGTCTGGAATCGAGTGAGCACGCATTCCAGACTGTGTTTAGAACACGACCCTGTTATCGGTGGAACGAGTCAGCAGGCCGGGGCCCCGCCCCTGGCCTCAGTGGGACATCGCACGGCACGAGGACAGCCACCTTCTCGCACGCTCCCTCACATCTGCGTCCTGCAGTCGCTGACACGAACAAGAATCACGTATAAAGCCTGGCCAAGTGAAGAGAGGGTATACGGGGGGAAGAGGGTGAATACAGCCAGACTTAGACATAAGCTAGGATTTTTACCTAATTACTGGGCAGGTAGGGGAGGGAACAGATTCAGGAAGAGGGAGAACCAGATGATCAAGACTCTGAATTACTTTGCAGAAATGAAATTTGGATTCACGACTAAACAAAGATAGGCCACTAAAGGATCCGGAGTCAAGGGAAAACAGGGCCACTGTGACATTTTTATGAAAATTAGCCTGGTGGGTGTGTGCACACGGAACAAGCAGTAGGAAGAAATAATTAACGCAGGATAAAGATCAAGAATGAGAGGATCAAACCCCAAAGGCAGCAGAAGTCAGGAAAGAAGAGGAGAGGGAGAGAAACCAGTGGGGACAAACACACAGGCCTTCATGTGTTACTCGGGGTGTGCGGGTAAGCGGGCCACCGGGAAAGGAGGGTCCTGGCAGCAGGACAGCCGGAGGAGGAGGTGACAAGCCCACCAGGATCCAAGCCTGAGCCGCCGAGAGGAGGGGAGGCAGCACGGTTTGCACGCTGGACCGCGGGCGGGGTCACGGTGGCCCCTCCGCACCGTGCAGGTCGGCACGCCTGAGCCGCTGTTTCCCCAGCTGTGAAGTGCGGGGAGCCCCCAGCGGGCAGGGGTGCTGGGGCCTCGGGAGACATTTGTGGAACGCCTCTGGACACAGTGCTAACACTGTGACTCAGTGTTACTGACACTGTGACTCAGTCTACCACCTGGAGGCTTCGGACCCAGAGGAAGACACTACACGGCTGCTAAAAGAAACAGGGTCCCCAGCAAGGTTCAGATGTACCACGGATCATTACGTGGTAATTCAGGTAAGTTTACAAAAACATTTACACACAGCAGCATCTAGACCAAAAAAGTGAACCAGAGCTTCCAAAAACAGAGACTTCCAGTTTCAGGTACAACAAGGAAGGAGCTTGAAAGTCATCACTCCTATCTCTGCAACGACACATTCCTGCAATCCAACTACTGGTCCTGGAAGAAGAGCAGCGACGCTGTGACACATGTCGGCACACGGCCGGAGGGAGGAAACGGGGTGCTCTGCTCGGGGGTCCCCCACAGCCCGGTGAACCGAGAGGAGCCTCGCCAGGAGCCCAGGAGCGCCATAGCCGCGACAAGCGCGCCGCGAGAAGGGCGACCGCTCCGCCGGAGGAGACGACGGAATCGTACAGGGGGCTCAGGTAGAACCAGAGAAGGTGGGAAAGAGAAGAAAGCAAAGAACAAGTGCAACAAACAGAAAACCCTCCCTGACAGACACGGTGAAGGTTAATCCACGTACATCGACGGTCCTTTTAAATGTAAACTGTCCAAACGCGGCAACTGAGGCACAGAGACTGTCAGAGCAGATGAGTACGCGGGACCCGAATCTGCTGGCTCCGAGACAGCCACGGCAAGCGAAGCCTCGTGTTCAAAGAGAAGGGATGGAGGAAGACACCCACGCGAACCGCGTGGGAACACACAGCGCCCCTTGGGACACGACAGACTGCAGGACGGGAACAAGCCTCGGGGAGCGGGGCGCTCCGAGGCGAGAAGGGGTCAGTTCCCCCCGAAGACACGCCAAGCCCGAACACCCGACAGCAGAGCATCTAAGTCCACGAGGTGACAACACAAGTCAGCGGAGACAGGGCCACGTGCTCCTGCGGCTGGAGACCGGGCCGCCCCCCCTCCCGGACACACCCCGTGGGCCGAGACGGCGGGGGACGCGCGGGAGCGCAACACCCCCAGCCGCGACGCAGCCTGGTCCCCGACCCCGACAGAACGTTCCACTCGACGGCAGGAGGCGCGCTCTTCTCCCGCCGACCCGAGTGTGACCCCGGCCGGAAAGCACGCCCGAGCTCATCAGGCCCCCGCGGCCAGGCAAACAGGCGGACGTCACGCACAGCCGCCTCTCAGAGCACGAGTGCCACTGAGCGGGAAGGACGCCCGCAGCACCCACGGACGCCACGTATGGAGAAGACCTGCCATCATGCTTCTAGGCCTCTGAAAAACAGTAATGACAAAAACTAGAGCAGGGAGCAGACTGAAAACAGAAACACAGAGAAATTCAAGAAAACAGAAAGCTGTTTTTTTAAAAAGATCAATAAATGTGAAAAGAAAATTCACAAAGGACAAATAAATGGGCAAATAAAAACAAACTATTTGAAGCTCAGTGTTTATAAAATGTAAAGTAAAGCAAACACTTTTCTTTGGCATCAAAATCACAAGCGTCTGCTTTCTGCTCGAACGACACGACACGGTCAGCGTAGGACTCGGGGAGACGCTCAAGCCGGCAGAGGAGCGTGCGTTCTCCGGAGAGCAGAGCTCACGCACGGACAGCTGTAAGTGTGTCACACGCCCTCGCCCAGCGCGCTCGGCTTTACTCCCGACGTGGAGCAACCTCAGGGGCGATGTGCTGGGACCACAGGGCCCAGATCCGATTCCGCGAGGTGAGCCGGTGCGACCCCGATCGCTAGCCCACTGGCTTCCACCGCTGTTTCTGTGCTCCCCGCCCCGCCTCACCCACGTCACATCTCTCACTGTCACACTCACTCGCTTTTGTACGCTCTCCTTGCCGATCCGGTTCAGCTCCAGAGCTGTGCCTCCTCCCTGCGGGCACTCGGGAGCACCCTCCCTCCACACGTCATCGCCACCACCCTGCCCCGGGGTCCGCAGCACACTCCCCGCCCGTCCTCCCCACGCCCACGCCTAACAACACTTCCTACCTGTCCTCCCTCCTCAGACCTCCAAGCCACCCCTCCCCGCCACAGCCACCCGTGGCTGATGACCCACTGAACACGCAGAGCGACCGTCGGGGAAGGTCCACACGCCCAAGGCACAGTCCCCGTCCACACCCCTCCACCTGTCAGAAGCATGGATTGCCACAGAACTCTAGGCCACGCCTTTGGAGGCCACGCCCGGCCTTCCCCCAACCCTACAACGGTAGGATCTTTCCCATGAGCTGCTATTTCTTCTATCTTAATCCTAAAACCAAAAAAACTGCTAAAAATGACTAAAATTTTAGGTCCTACTTCTATTAACTAAATCAACAGCTTCGGCACGAGAGAGTCCTGCAGTCTACAGACTCTGTATGTGCCGACGCTGGGGTGCACTCAAGCACGAGAAACGAGCGTGTCAGTTGTCAAGAGAGACGCTGTGAGCTCGCACACGCCCCAGCACACAGGGAAGCTCTGGCCCTGGGCGCTCCGCTCCCGCAGAGCTTAGCCAGCGGGCTGACAGGCACAGCGGTCACCAGGCAGGAGGGACGCTCTCCGTGGGCTCAACGCTCACACTGGTGCTCCCCAAAACTGACGCGGTGCGGCCACCGTGTGCCCAGCATGGCGGAGCAGAGGCCAACCCTGAGCGTCCAGCGTGGCCCATCGCTGGGGACAAACGGGGAAGTCAGGGACACGGGGCCCGCCCTTTGTGGAGAGGCAGCCACTGACCCTCACGGGAAACGTCCATTTCCTGGCTTCATATCTGACTTCCCGCCCAAAACCTGCCTTTCAGAAGCCCAGCTCCCATGCACGTGGAATGCTCCTCCACGAACACAAACAGAGCAAGCCCAAGGCTGCGGTCTCCCTAGGCTGGCGTCTGCGGCCTCGGTGTCTAACAGACGCTGCCCTCCGGCTGGGCCAGCACACACGGGGCACCGGGGTATAACGTGGTCCACTCGGAGCACCCGCCTTCTTTCTGGAGGTCCGAACTCGAGCCGCTGCTAAGGCCAACGTGACCAGCACCCAGTGAAAACTCTGGGTGCCGAGTGTCTGATGGGCTCTGTGGGCAGAAATACCGCCCAAGCCCGTGTCACTGCTCCGCTCGTGCCGAAAGCAGCAGCCCGTTCGGCACATCCCTCGTGGGAGGGAGGGAGCCTCGGATGCCTGTGCCTGGACCGCTCCCCATTCGCCTGTCCTTCTCCTCACTGGGTACCCTTGCTGATTCCCTGGGAAAGCCTCAGCCATGAGCGCGACCACCTGCTGTGATGCCCGAGACCTTCCAGTGAGCTCCCGAGTATGGGGTTGGGCTCAGGGCCCCTCAAAACACATGGTGTACTGGGTTGAACAGTGTCCCCACAAAATTCATGTCTGCTTGGAACCTGGGAATGGGGCTCTTATTTGGAAACAGAGTCTTTGCAGAGACAAGTTAAAATGTAATCTCAGGGTATCAGCAGGCATCCTAATCCCATGACTGGAGAATTCACAGCAAGAGAGAAATGCAGACAGAGATGCAGACGCGCAGGGAAGACGGCCCCGTGAGCACAGAGGCAGAGTGGGGGCGACGGAGCCACACGCCAAGGACCACTGGCAGCCGCCAGAAGCTGGAAGAGGCCGGAGGGTCCCTCCTCGATCCCGAGGAGCACGGCGGCCCTGCGGACACCCTGACTCCGAGCTCCTGGGCTCCAGAACGAGGAGACTAGCGCTGCGTGCGGCCGCTCGTCACGGCAGCCCCGGGACACTCGCACACACGGTCACCCGCTCATGACTCGGCCTGACCAAGGAACTCCCTTTGGGGTCCGGGAGGTGTGACAGCGGCTCCAGCAGGAGGCACGCACTGTCTCGACGCAGCTGGCCTGACAGAACAGCAAACGGTCCCCAGAAGGACGTCGAGGCCCGAGCTGGGGAAAGCGCTCTGCCATGTTCGCGAGAGTCGGGGCGCTGCTCGGCCAGCGGATCAGCAGCAGGATCCACGGCCATCTCCCCGGCATCCTGGGCCCGGGCGCGGGAGGACAAAGCGCCCACAGGAGATGAAAGCAGGAGTTTTATTTGATGCTAAAGCCTCTAAATCTGGAACAGTGCTTGCTGCGTGGTAGAAGCAAAATATCTGCTGACTTAATATTGGCGATCAACTGACTAATCGTCAGAGCGGAGGGTGCCAGAGCGTGTTCGAAGGGAACCGGGAGCACACCTCATTACTGCCAGGACTGCGAACACTAGAAACAGAATTCCCTCCAACGTCTGCACGTCTCTACAGCAGGCAAGGGCCCGCGCTCCGACACTTGGCCCCTCGTCCTCTCGGGCCGACCCCCGCCAGCTCGGAACTTACAGCATCCGCAGGTGGTGAAGAGTACGGTCGTCCTGCTCGAGCCACGGCCCTTTGTCGAACTTGAGGTACTCGATGTCCTCTACCACCTGAGACAGAAACAATGCCGATTTAATAGGGAGTCCCATGTGGAGAATTTAAGGGAGATAACCTTTCAATTCAGTATAAGCCTCAAAT
>CM052883.1:171627709-171648344 GCA_028534135.1 Potos flavus
CCTCCATCAGAAAGGACGAATACCCAACTTTTATTTTAACATGGACTGGACTGGAAGAGATTATGTTGAGTAAAATAAGTCAAGCGGAGAAAGTCAATTATCATATGGTCTCACTTACGTGTGGAACATAAGGAATAACATAGAGGACATTAGGAGAAGGAAAGGAAAAGTGAATTGGGGGAAATTGGAGGGGGTGATGAAGCATGAGAGACTATGGATTCTGAACAACAAACTGAAGGTTTTGGAGGGGAGGAGAGTAGAGGGTTGGGTGAGCCTGGTGGTGGGTACTGAGGAGGGCACGTATTGCATGGAGCACTGGGCGTGGTGCACGAACAATGAATCTTGGAACACTGAAAAAAATAAAATAAAATTAAGATGTTAAAAATAAATCAGGTCTGAGCAACCAACGATGCAAGGGGCACTTACGATGGCCACTAAACACACTTCGGGATCAGGAAGCCCTCGAGGAGAAGTTCTTGAAAATAACCAACAAGTAAAAGAAAACTTCACCCTGACGGCAAGCTGAACTCAGGCATTATTAGCTAAAAATCCTACTTGAGCATCTGTCGGGACGCCCTCTCTCAGTTGAGGTTTCCGCAGTCAGAAGATCTCCGAGAGTTCTGGAGCGGCCACGAGGGTCAGCCATCTCCGTTTCTTCTGCTTATTCACGTACGTCTACACATCCCCCTGAGCACAGATTTACAAACCTGGTTTCTTCCTGCACCTCTGGCCCTAAAAACAGAGCAGTCCCCCAGGAAGACAGGGACCCCCAGCTCACTCTGCTCTGTCCTGCCTCTAGGACACAGCTCAGCACGAGACACGCGGGAACATAAGCAACAACACTTACGGTTAAAAAAAATTACTTTTTAATTTAGAAATCAAACTTTTCTTCCAAAGTTACCAAAACAGACTTTGAGTTTATGCATGACTTTACACACTGAAATCTTAAACAAAGGCATGAGATTTTCAGGCATCAAGGGGCTTAAGTTTAAGAGTTTAAGACAAGCTGCTAGAAACCTTCAGGAAGAGACCAAACACCTCCCTGCAGTGGGACTCAAGGGACAGTGGCCCCGACTTCCCTCTCAGACAGCGGCAGCCAAGGACCACAGGACAACGAGCAGAGTGGGGGAACATTTCCCTTTGTGATTTCAGGAAAGAAACAATGAGAGCAGGAGGAAGGAAAGAAACAGGAGAATCTGGTGGGATTTCATTTAATCCAAACCGCCGTTAAGAATAACTCTTAAAGGATCTACAGGGATTGCTTGTCCTCCACGAATTCTCTGTCCGGATTCGAGGAGCACTTTCGAGCAAGCCTTTTACGTAAGCAGGACCGTCTGGCTGCCCCCTCAGATCAAAACACAGGAGCTCTCTGAGGCTAACGCCCCCTCGAGGAATACAGCATGGCTAGACTTCCAGCCTCAAACGATTTTAGAAATAAAACAAAGAAGTACAGACAAAATAAGCAAACTGAAAAACCAAAAACCCCTACCAATCAAGCTGAAATGTGTGCTGTCATTCTTGCTAATAAACATGAGACTGAAACACCGCAGACAACATCCACTGTAATAAATAAGAGTGAACTCCCGGGCTGCTGGGCACAGGGAACCACGTGTGGAGATGTTGCGGTCATAGAAATCAATCACACATCG
Source organism: Potos flavus (assembly GCA_028534135.1). Taxonomy (NCBI): domain Eukaryota; kingdom Metazoa; phylum Chordata; class Mammalia; order Carnivora; family Procyonidae; genus Potos; species Potos flavus. The sequence goes on from CM052883.1 coordinate 171,629,359, forward strand.
AGCTCACCTCATCTCCGGCAGGAAGGTTTTCTTATAGGAGTTCTCGATGTCCTGCAGGTAGGCGGAGGTGATCTTCATTTCATGGGGCTAAACAAAAGCAGAAAAAAACAAGCGGAATATTTAGACTTTTTCTTTTATCTGTGCACCTGTAAAAAGTGAAAACAGCAACAAACATGGTTTTCTTGGAACAACTCGTGGGCGACGCAGAGATGACAGAAAAGGGGCCTCAGTACTGGTCAGGGTCAACCTCAGTGTACCGCAGAGAAGCACACACGTCCGCCCAGGGGATCCCGTGGCCTAAGCTTTCACGGGCGTTAACACGCACGCTTAGAACGGGATCAGGAAGAACCCGTTAGAGTACATGCGTACAGCATGGCATGGGCTACAGGGCACACACACACACACAGCACACACACAAGCACACGCGTGCACACGCACAGAGCCTGGCAGCTAAGACCATGACAACCAGGGCAGCCCACCTCTCCCCGAGCCCGCACACCCTCCTCTCCACCCGCGACTCCCTCCTGCCTTCTCCTTTCACTACTCACACACCCCAACCACCTCTCCCACTTCCTCCTCTGCTGGTGGCCCTGCGCTACGCCGAGTTCGGAGACCGAAACCTCCACATCTGAGCGGCCAGTCTCAGTACCTAAAACCTCTTTCCAGTTCAGCAATGCGACGGGCAGGTCGTGGCATCTCCCACCTCGTGTTTCTTCATGGCACTGACCTCCACCTGGTACCTTCCTTTGCTTGCCCATTTGCTGCTGACCCCGCCCACGCGCACCCCTACACTTGCATCACAGCTTCGGAAAGAAGACCTGTCCTCTCCCAGGAAAAACGACTCCATGTGGGAGCCGCGTCTGCAGACAAGAGCCAGTCTGAGCGGCAGTGACGCCTTCGTGCCCGAGTCCTACTTCGTGCCCTTGGAGCTGGTGAGCGGCGGACACCGCAGCTTCCGGGCCCCTAACGCAGGCTCAGCCAGCGCTGCCTGTGCGCGGACCGTGGCCCCCGTGTTCTAGTCTCTATGCGGGGAAGGGAGGGGGAGGGGCTCAACCTGAGTTGAACAGGAGGGAAGAACTGAAAAGATGCTAGAAATCACGTTCGATCCGCAGACAGAAAACTGGGCGCAGAAGCCCCACGAGAGAACAGGAAGGTGCACGGGAAGGGGCCACCAGCATGCTAACCCACCCCCACAGGGGGCTTCGGGGACAGGGCACGGTGGGATGGCGCTTGGGTGCCCCCGCCGTGCAGGCCGCGCATCTCTGCGAGGGCCGGCGGCACCTGACAGCAAACTGCCGTGACCGCCACCAGTAAGTGCTCATCTGCGAGGACACGGAGCAAGAGCGTGGTCTGCAATGGAAAAGCTGAGTTACGTTTCCTTTCTTCTGAATCCGACTCTGGATCTCTGGCACAGGCACGTCGATGTAGATCACCACGTGAGGGGGCAGGTACTCCCCGATGGTGACCTTCTTCACCTCGTTGTAGTGGTCCACACCTGCACACACGAGAGAGGCACGTCGGTCACGGATGGGCCGCCACAGGCTCCCCAGACACATGCCCTTCCGAGTAAAAGGACAAACACAGACTGCAGGGCCCGGAGCCCGTGTCAATCCATGAATCACAGAACACACAGCTGTCCGCACTGGCAGCAGACATGTGACACGGACCCCGCTACACGTGCCAGGGACAGCCCACGGCGCCCATGGTCCTCCCAGCAGCCCCCGCCCCAAGGCGCTTCTGCGGGCTTGCCCACAGACCACAAGCCCCGGGCCCGGGGACCATGCGTCATCGCCACAGAGCAGGATGCTGGCACTTACACGCTGGCCTTCAGAACATCCAAAAGGCCAGACTCTAAGGGCATCTTGGCCACAAAGAAGGCCAGGGGAGGGCACATGAGTGTCTACTCTGGTGGCCCGTGGCTGGAACGCCATCATACGCACCCGCTGTGCTCGGCACTAACAGACATGGTCCCATCTCCCTTAGTGAGGACAGACCTTTGTTATTCACTCTTTTTGAAATAACTGAAAAATGGGAAGCTACATTTACCTGGTTTCAGTAAACTTAATCAGCTACACAGAACTACCTACTGAAGCAGACCTAGTAACACGAAACAAGACAGAAAGCAAGGGAGGCTGAGGGCTCGCCCTCCCCGGGGTCATCGCTGTGCACAACAGCCACGTACGACGTGTGGCACTAAAGGACACGGGGGCTGTTCCGAGGACACTGTGCACCTGGACGTCCTCTGGCATACAAGGACGTTGCTAGAAAGACAGGTAGAGGACACTGCGGGTCACTGGAATGAAACCACCAGCTCGCCTACCACAGCAGCAACATCAAGAAACCATCATCTCTGCAGAGGTTCACACGGTGGAAACTTCCAGAAGCGTCACTTTGGGGCTCACATTAGAGCCACAGAGAGACAACCACTTGCCCTACAGGAAATGTTCCGGTGACCACTTCAGTGAGTCCGGTTCCAGCGGTCGCTCAGGGCAGACCTTGGACCCAGGGTCGGCAGCGGTCTGGGCGGGAGAAATATCAGGGCATACAGGTGGCGCCATCGCAGCAAGTGACCGAGGCTCCCCGCGGGGGCTGTTCTCCTGTCCGTGCAGGAAACCCCCGGCTTCATCTCAGCTTCCCCCTGACCCAACCCGGAAACGCCTCTCTAGTCATCGGCCTCCCCCAGGGCCCTTCTCAGATCCTCTCCCACGAGACCCTGCACACTCCGGGCGCCGACTGGACCTCTGCCACCCTCGCTGAGCCCACGCAGCTTCAGGTCTGCAGCAGGCTTCCATCCCCGGAAACCCAGAAGCCCGAGGATCCCGGCCTCAGTGCCTGCCTCTCCCTCCGGGCTTCCCGGGGACGAGCGCATCCCCCGTCCACGCCAGTGCCCCCAAACCATGTCGGTGACACGCGGCCAACTGCCGGAATCCCCACCTGGCCATCTCGTGGGGGCCTCGAACTCAGCACGCCCACGCGAGCCCTCCTTCTCAGCCCGCTGCTGCTTCCCACCCTCTTCGCGGGGCAAGAAGCCTGATGAACCCACTTTTATTCCCCGCCTTCCTCCGCAAAGCCGACAGCCCAGTGCGGCCGTCATCCTCATGCGGGCCATCCTGCTCTGCCCTCCCCCCGATTTCCCCTCACCAAACGCATCCCTCAGAGGAACGAACTCAGCACAAACACATCCTTCCCGCACCTAACCCCTTCGGTGGCTCCTCACTACTTTCAGGAAAAAGCCGAGCATCCTCTCCGAGGGCACAAGCCTCTCCTTGTGCCCCCCCATCTGCCTCTCCGGGGCCGCCCCCTGCCATCAACACCGCAGGAGCCTCCGGCCACGCTTCACCCGCCGCCCGGGCTCACGCCTCAGGGCCGCTGCGGCTGACGACACCCGGTCTCTCAGCCAGTCGGCGTCCCCCCCGTGCGCCCCCGCCGCCCCGGGAGGAGCCCGCGTCCGTGCGGCGTCCCCCCGTGCGCCCCCGCCGCCCCAGGAGGAGCCCGCGTCCGTGCGGCGTCCCCCCGTGCGCCCCCGCCGCCCCGGGAGGAGCCCGCGTCCGTGCGGCTTCCGTGCCCGCCCCACCCCGGCCAGGACCGCGAGAGCTCCTTGCCCTCTCTCGTCATATCCCTAGCACCTAGGACCGAGCCTGGTACGCAGCCAGCACCCCAGAAACGCTGGCTGATGGGCCTCACCTGCTACTCGGAGGGCCTGGAGAGGCCCGGGGCCCGGTCAGGAGCAAGCGCAGGTGGGCCCCCTCACAGCAGAACGCGGAAGCAGATGAGAGCCGAGCACCTTAACCCCGAATCGTCTCCTGGCTGGCTTGACTTCCCCCACTCACTCCCCAGCCCCCGTGCTCAGCCCTGCGGGGTGCCCCGGCCACCGGCTCCAGCCAGCCCAGCGCTCAGGCGAACAAGTCCACGGGCAGCCTGAGCACGGGGCCCCCACGGCCCTGCCCGCGGGAATCGCCTCCTTAGACACCCTGGCCCCACCCTGACACGTGTCCCTAACTCCTCGGTCAGGCCACCTCTGACCAGTCCTCGTCCCCATCCGTGTCCGCCCGTCAGACCTCCAACAAGCCCCACACAGGGCCGCTGTCCCCTGAGGGATCAGAGCACCGCCGCATCAAACGGAAGGGAAAGACGATGATGACGCCAGCGGCCGTGAGCCCAAGAATCGCAGACATCCTGATGACATACGAAATCACACACTAGAAACTGGTTAGTTCAGCGAAGTTAAACTAGATCAGAGAAAGTGGCTTAGGTGTTTGGCAAGGCTGAAGAGAGACAGGGCCGGGGAGATGCCGTATTGGGAAAGGTTGGGGGGAACCTCCCTGCTTTCACCAGAGGTATGAATTCAGGAGGAAGAGAGGGTGGAAAGACCCTCTTTTTTCCTGTTAATGGAACGAGGCCCTTATTCACGTATTCAACACAAGTGCCGAGTGCGTACCACCTGCAAGGGGAGTCCGCCAGAGCCTCACACGGCCACACAACACACCCAGGAAGGCCTGACCGCAGCCCCGACTCACACTGCTTCCGGATGAACCCCTGGCTATACATCGCCTCCAGAAAAACGAAGTCGCTGAAGATGGAGCGCTCCAGCACGACGCCTTGTCCTGTTAGAAACAGGGAAACAAAATCAGAAGTCAGACACGTACAAACCAAAGCACTGGAAACGAGGAACTCCACTCTAGAAAGGCGAAAGTTATTCACAATACGCTTTGCATACCAAATATTTTCTAAAGCACAGACGTGCTCTTCTAAGCGGGAAACTGTTTTCAAAAATGAGAGCGCTTCTGGTTTTGGCGGTGTCACATTTTGTCTCATCCTGTCGGCTAGAACCTATCAAGTTAGGAGGAAGGTATTTCTGTGTGAAATCACAGCTTTTCCATCCCGTCTACCCACCCCAATCTCGACCTCTCGGCCAGCCCCCAGCGGCATCCAGACTCTCCCCTCGTGCCCCGTGCCTCATTCATCAGTGAACCACCAGCTTCCTCCAACCACGTCTTGAACCCAACCGCTGTGCCCGGCTTCCACGGCTCCCCCCGCAGAGCCAGGCCTCCTCACTGCTGGCCCGGCCTCCGCCCCTGCCCCCGGCCGCTGTCCCTGCAACAGATGGGCACTCTCAGAGCTGGAGCCCGATCCCGTTACTCCTCTGCTCACACCTGCCAAGGGCTCCCTCTCCACTCGGGAGAAAAAGCCATCTTGCCCAGGCGACTTCTCTGACCCCGTCCCGTCCACTCCCAGCCCACTCGCATCACAGGGGTAACCTGTGTTACCCGTAAGCACAGCCGCTCTGAACACTTACCCCACCAGCTCCGGCCGGCGTCCCTGCACTCGGCCCCGCTGTCAGCGCTGAGCCCTCCCCCACTCCCCAGCCGGAAGCACGGCCCCGGCCCCACGGCAAACCCCCTCCAGCCTCTCACTACCGATGGGACGCGGACCATGCCCACGTTTATGCCTTCTCTCCCTGCCACAGTGTCAGCTCCAGGAGGCGGCAGCCTTCGCTTCCTCTGCCCGGGCTCCCAGAACGCACCTGGCCCACGGCAGGCACTCACACAACGTGCAATGACTCATGGAACACGAAAAGAAACAAGTTTTCATTGAAAGCGTTCCTTTTTTACTCTAAGAGATAGGGAGCCCTAAGATAGGGTTGAAGTATGCTTCGAAAAGAATCTGGCGTAAGCCAAGTCTCAGTATTAATTCCCAGGACCAAGCAGTTCCTGCAGGCCAGGTCCTGGTACAGAACATCACAAGGGAGACATTTTTTCTCAGGAGCGGCACTAACCAAAATCAGGGCTTATGTTCATCTGAGGAAAAGCATCACTAAGAAAATTTTGGAAAAGCAAGACAATACCCAGACTCCTGTGTAACCGTCTGGATGAAGAGTGAGTCCCGCAGCTGAGCACGTGGAGCCCGCTGGAGTGCGAGGCGGTGGCTCCCGACGCAGGTCTGTGACCTCGTCCCACCCGTTACCGGGGGCCCTTGTTGCAAGAGCGTCTTGCTGTCCCACCCATGAAGCACACCCGCCAGGCGGCAGCTGAGCTGGCTGTAAATGAGCTTGCCGGGTAACGGACGGCCGCAGAAGGCGGACACGACACTCAGACGACCCGCACCCCCTTCTCTCAGGCACGCGCATACACGCCGTCTGTTGCCGGCCGCACTTCAGCGCCTCCGAGGCCGGGGCACTCTGGCCAAGCACGGCAGTGTCTGCTGCCCCAGCACGCTCTAGGGCAGGGGCCAAGTTCGACCCCCCTGCTGGTACCCAGGATGCTGCCGTCCCCCCTGGACCGGACCCTGTCCTGTGTTAACTTTACACCCCGACTCCTGCTGCCTGTCTCCCAGACTCCAGGCAGCGCCGGCCCCAAACGGCCCTTGTCCATTTGTTGGTGGCTTCCGGAAACAGCCCCCCTCGCTGGACGGGCCCCTGGGGCCCTGTGTGCTGCCTCCCCCGCCTCCGCACTTTCTCCAGGGTTAGCGCTCCCTGCTGGAGGGACGGTGAATCCCAGCCCAGCCCCAGCCCTCAGAAACAAGCCTGTTCTGTGTGTCCCGGCCGTGTGACGACGGCTCCACCGCACGCATGTGACTGCACGTCATCACGGCCATTAACAGGTGCTCCCTTCCCTGCGTCTGCGGACTCCGCTCCCGTGAGCCTAGAGCAGCAGCACGGAAACTCCCCACAAACCATAAACCTCGCCGCCATCCCCAGAAGTGAAGTAACAGTAAGTGAACTTCATTCTGAAGCAGGAATAACGTAATCTCGGGGAATTTATGATCTTATTAAGAAGACAGAACTCGCCTCATCCAATGCCCTCAAAGAAAAGCTCCACTCAGCGGCATGGAAAACGGCGGGACCCCAGCAGAACGGGGCTGGAGCGCGGAAGCGGCCGCCGGCCCGGGGAGCCCACCTGTGCTCAGCAAGTGCTCCAGGGCGTCGGCGTACTGCAGCAGGCGGCTGGCGTACAGCCAGGACTGCAGGCGGTAGCTGTGGCCGTCGCTACTCTTCGGGTCGTCGTAGAACCGCTCCACGCTACAGCTGCCGCTGAGCTCCGTGTCCAGGGCCCTCCCGTCCCCCGTGGTGCTGTCCGCATAGTGCACCCCTGCTTCCGGGAAGTGCTTTAGGCCTGAGAAGAAGAAACGCGACGTCAGAGCCTCACCCGCCCTCCGCAGGCAGCCGGGGCGCACAGAAACCAAGCCCCACCCGGACACATCGCAGAGGCCCGTCGGTTAGGACCCGGGCAAAGTCACCCTCATGCCTGTGTTTGCGCAGGACGCTGAAGAGGATGTGTCCAGGACAGCTGCGGGACAGGGTCCTCCCCAGAGACCCTCCCCCCCCCCGTGGGAGATCCTCCCAAAAAGGAGAGCGGCCCAGCACTGTGGGAGTCCCCCATGTACGAGTGGGCCCCGGCCAGTCATACTCGATGGACAAACATCTTCCCCAGCAGTCAGGGAGTGGGTTCAAAGCCTGGCTCTGCGCTAACCAGCCTCGTGACAGCAGCTTCCGACCCATCTGGGAATGACAGCAATAATCACGGCCCTACTCAGAGGGCTGCTACAAAGCTCAAGTCAGAGCAAATTATCAAGAAAAATTTCCAATTCAAATTGACAACCAGTATGGGTTTTTAAATTTTTCATTAAACTTAATACATTAAAAACAGCTTTTAATGCATTTTCAAAATGTAAAATACCTACCCAGGGCCCAATTCTGTCTAGTCAATATTAAAGTAAAACCGAACTGAGACAAGCAGCCATGCACCTGGGAGGAAGGTACTCCAGAGACAGAAGACCGTACCTAATTTTTCTGCTATTTCTTTTGCGAGCTTGCCTTTTCCAGAACATATATTGCCATCTACAGTTATCACTTTGCTGCGTTCTGTGAATCTTTTGGTTGTTCTTTCGCCGAGTATGTAGGCCAAAGGGCCATACCGTAGCTTGCACTGTACACTTGTATGAATTCCTCCCTGAAAAATACAACAGCATCTGGTTACTGCAGGAAACAGCAACTATTAGGTAAAAATGCCAAGAAGACCTTTGGTGATAAAAACGCTAACATCTACATTTTAATTACCTATTTACCTGTTCAATTACTGGTCTCCCTACCGCACCCCCAGTGTAATTTCATAAGGATGGGGACTGTTTGTTCACTGCTAAATCCTCAGGACCTGGAACAGGACCTGGAACAGAGTATGCATACCATGTTCAATAAAAGTTGGATGGATGGATGGATGGAAGGAAGAAAGGCAGGGAGGAAGGAAAGGGAACACAGAGAGGAAGGGAATGGAGCCTTTTTCTAGGCCAGACTTCTGTCCTGAGCTCTGGACTGGGTTACCTGCCTCTAAACAGCTCCATCTAGAGGTCCTGAAAATATCTGAAAGTTAACAGGCTTAAAACTGAAATTGGACATCCATACCCTAACCCCCGAATCTGCTCTCCCTCCCAAGCTCCCTATCCGCGATCTACCAAGCAAATCCAAGCACACGTGGGAATCACCTTGGATATCCTCCACCTTCCTCCAACCCTATAATCGCTCACAAAATCCTACTGACCTTAATTAACTCTTAAACCTCTCTGAAGCCAACTGTCTCCTCCCTATCCCCACCGCAACGATTTTGCAGACGTCTTCATGTCTCTCGTCTACGGTGCAATGCCTGCCTCATGTCCTGTCTCCAACAAATCCAGTCTGTTCTCTGCTCAAAGGCCAAATGATCTACCTCCACCAACACACACACACAACACACACACACACATCAAGAAAGAAACACAATCAAAAGGCAAACAACTAAGAAAATCCTTAGTTTATATAAAGGTTGTATGGATCGGCGAGGACTATTGATAGAATAAGGAAAAATAGGAATGCACAGCTTATTTTGAAAGTATTAAAAATAGCCAAAAACCATATGAAAAAATGTTCACTCATTTATTCATTCAACAAGTATTTATTAGGAGCCTACACAATGCAAAGCATGTTTTCTAGACAACGTAGATATGGAGATGAGCCAAAGGATTCAAGGGGAAAACAAAACAAAAAAGTAGTAACAGTTGAGGTTTGAACAACGCAGGAGCTGGGGTGCTGACCTCCCCTCCCCCGTGCACTTGAACTTCCATGTGCGACTTCTGACTCCCAAAACTTAACTACTAATGCCCTACTGTTCACAGGAAGCCTTACGGATAACAAAAACGATTAACACATATTTTGTATGTTATATGTATTATACACTGTTTTCTTACAATAAAGTAAGCTAGAGAAAACATTCAGAAAATCACAAAGAATAAAACACATCTACAACACTGTACTTATCAAAAAAAATCAGCAAATAAGCGGACCCACGCGTTCAAACTTGTGTTGCTCAGGAGTTCACCGTACACAGCACGCTAAATAATCACTGTGGAGGGCAGCACGGTGTATGGGACGGGCCGTAGGCTATGCTGGGAGGCCGAGGAGTTCACCATACACAGCATGCTAAATAATCACTGTGGAGGGCAGCACGGTGTATGGGACGGGCCGTAGGCTATGCTGGGAGGCCGAGGAGCCTTTGATGGAAGAGTAACATTTGAACAAAGACGGGAAAGTGCCAAGCGAGCTGGCCAAGTGGACACCTGGAAGAGGGTCTTTCCGGCAGAAGAAACGGTGAGCACACAAGTCCAAGGGCAAGAGCACTGCAAGATGAGCAAGGCCAGTGACACTTGTCACGTGGACCAGGGAACAGCGCATGAGGTGCAGAAGGGGCGTTAGTCGTATCGCACCCTGTACCCTAGGAACGAACCACTCTCTCCTCCAGGTGACCTACGAGCCACGTGCAAACCGCTTCCCTGTGTGCCCACGACTTAATCATAGCACGGATGTGGCACGAAGCAGGTGCACAGCAATGTTTGATCGAGCGATCGGCCATTTACTGACTGAAATCTTTAGAAAGTGCTTTTTTATAGAGTTATGGTACAATTCTCTACAATTTCCCATCCTCGGTCCCGTTTACTGCTCTCTAGGATCATACAGAATAGTAGATCTTTCGCCACACATTTCCAATTCCTTCGAGAATTCAAGTATTCAAGTAACACGAGTATTCGAGTAACACGAGTATTCCCTTTCCATCTTACCCCTTTTTCTCTGGACTTGCTGAAGTTCATCTACATCCCCTGTAGAGGGTACCAGGAAGTGAACACACGGTTACAAGGGGGTCTGTCTAGTACTTGCATTGCACCAGAGTATCACCCCCTTAATTCTGGGCCCCTCACTTCCACTAACACAATTCCCAGGACAATGGATATTAAAAAGGTGACCACTTTTCTGTTTCTTCACTTTGGTGGCCTGAGTCATCTCCTGAAAACACGTATATAGCTTTTTAACAAGATTCTTACACTGTCTATTCAAGATCCTTTGATGAGAATCTTTAGCACGGAGACCGAGCAAGTCCCTTTACAATCTATCTGACACCGAGGCAGTGGGAGGCATTAGCAAGCATAGAAGCGATTCTGCAACCACGGCTATAAAATAACGTTCCCTAAGGTTTCCGGCCTCAGTTCTTCTGCTTCTTGCGCTCCCTCTGCGCCGACGTCATCCGCGGCTGTCCGCCACGGGAAGTTCTCCCGGGCCTCTCTCATCTAACCGAATCGCCTTCTGCGGGTTTCGCTCCACCATCCCCGCGGCGCCGAGCGAGGGCTGAGCCCTGACTGGGCCCGACAGCGCTGCTAGGATCGTCAGTGCACAAACGGCACCCCGGGCTCTCCCGGGCTCTCCCACGCCTGCTCGCGCGTCCAGCGCGTACCTGCACCGAGGCACCTGCAAGCGGACCTCCCACACCAAGGCAGCCGGGCGGCCGATTCGCCTCCGCCCCCAGCGTCCTGCCTGGAGCCCTGGAGAAGCCCCCGGCCCCCATGGGCTCTGCCGCAACTCGGGACCAAAAACGCCGGGGGCAGTGGGGGTCTCCCGGAGAGTGACCCTGGGAGCCGCTGCCCAGAGGCCCGGGGAGATGAAGGGTCAGCGCCGGGAGGACAGGCCAGCACCACCCGCCGCCCGCCCGCCTGCTCCCCGCTCGCCGCCTCACCACGCGCTGGGCGGCCGCCGCCAGGCCCCGCGCCGACGCCGACGCGGGGACCGCTCTCAGCAACCTCAAGGCCATTGCTCCTCCGTCGGCACCGGCTCAAGGACCTGAGGGGACGCGGTCGCGACGGGGTCCTCTTCCGCGGCCGGCGCGCCGCTGTGACGTCACGGCCGGGGTGCCCGCGCGGCGCCTGCCGGGAGCTTCCGGGCGGCCGGCGCAGGCGCTGAGAGCGGCTGGTCCGGGCTCCCGGCCGCTGGCCGCTTGGTCCGGCTCCCCTCCGCCTGCGCCCCGCCCGGGCCTCTCAGGGTCCGGCCGCCCGACCTGGGCCTGGGGCCGCGACAGAGGCGCTGGGGAGCCCCTGCAGAGGTCCCGAGGTCGTGCGGGGCGCGGAGTCGAGGCCGCCCGTGGGCGGGCAGCTGCGGCTCCCCGGACGCCCCCCGCCCTCCCGCATCCCCGGGACTGGCAGGTGCAGACCCGAAAATCACCTGGACCTCTCCGTAGCCCCGAGCCCGTCCGAGCCCGGAAGGTAGCTCCGCACCGGGCGGGGCAGAGAGAGGAGGCCGCCGCGAGGGTGGACACGGGCGCTGGGCAGGGGTCCCCGTGCTCGTGCTCCCGGCCGGGTTACGAGGGGCCCCAGGCCTCGTGGGGCGTGTAACCCCTCGGACGGCGTGCGAACACACGAGCGCTGCGGGTTCCCCGTTACTGCGGTCCTTCCAGGGGTCCGGTTAGCACGAGTTTAGCCTGCCGTTGGGAAGGGTTTTAGCATCTCACCTAGTCGGGCTCGTGGTTCTTAACTCCCGAAGTTTTCTGTCGCCTAACTTCGGTTTGGTTCTCAGCTTTTCGGAATGATCGTGGGATTGTGCGCTGGGGTGGGAATCGCTTCTGGAAAGAAGGTCTTTGAGCGGATGTTTTTCTCATTCGAAAACTCCCGCTGGTCCGAAATGCAGAGTCCTAGTCCGCGGAGCCAGAGTGACTTAGAAGCTCTGGGACGGGCCCCGAACTGCGATGGGAGTGGCCCTCACTGAGAGAAACACTGTTCTAAACCCTTCGTTCCTGCAGAGCGGGGGCCCCACCGTGTCCCCAGCCCCAAGCTAAGCTCCAGACACCTTGCAGGGGCACCTCCAATAAGCAGGTGCGACCAGGGAGCCCTAAGTCCTCTGGCCCCCGTGAGGTCACCGCCTACCCAAGGCCTCCCACCACATCCAGTGTCTCCGGGGTCAGAGTTCAGGGAAGGGCTCTCTGTCCTCCTCTCTCCTGCTTTGTTGTCTGTCCCATTCCCATCCTACCTCCGGCTCCCCAGTTTTCTTTCCCAGCTTTACCCCAGGTGAAGACCCATCCTTTATGTTCTTTAAGACTGAGTCCTTGTGTGAGCAACGGGTCCTGAAGGCAGAGTGAGACAGGGAGCGAGGCCACAGTCACACGTCCCTGCCAGGTGAGGCACGGTCAGGCCTCTCAGGCCCTCTCCACCATCTGTTTTGGGAGCTGCCTCCCCGTTCCAGACTGGGCTCCCCTCCCCCCTGGTACCTCCTGCAGGGGTGGATCCTGAGACAGAACAGCAGGGGACAGAGGCCATGGGGCCCAGCTCTGGACACTAACGTTCATGATGAATACTGAAGTAAGGGAAGTTCTATATGATGCTTCCCAACTACTCTTTGTAAACCAATATTTACTTAAACAGGTAAATCTTGTAACTAGAGTAAGTTAAGCTTTTGGTACACAGAAACAGATAAAATGTTTCAAGTGTTCCTCCTTGTGAGACCGCCATAGACACTCCCACCCAGCTCCAACCAATACTGTCCCTGTCCAGAAACACTGGAAAAGGAAGCCGTGCACTCGGGAAATTCACGTCCAAATATCCTGCAAGTTACACTTCTGTCCAGCTGCAGTTTGAGTGATTATGTATAATCACTACAATGGTGAAACCAAATGAGAGAAAATTCAATATCGATTCATAAGAAAAAGTTGATGTTTCTGAATCAATAGGAGATACTTGCTCTATCCTGAGATCACATGAATTGTGAGACTTTACTAAGAAGATTCACATTTAGGTAGTGTACACTTAGAGAACCCTAGCCCCCAAATCCTGACCTGTCCAGTCTCCATCGGGGATACTGTGTAACACCTGATGGTCAGCACCAACTAGCCATGTTAAGACATGTGATGCAAACCTCACCGGACCTGGGCAGTTCCGTGCATGCAGCCGGCTGCAGGTACAGCGTGATCTAGGTCTCGAGCAGTATTCTCCCTGTGTCACCTCTGCCTTCTGCTTCCCTGAGAACACAAAACCCCGTGCGTGGATGTTTGTGGCAGCTGCTGGAGTCAGGCAGGACGTCCTACAGAGGGAGAGTGGCGAGCAGAGTGACAGGTCCACGCCATGGAGCGCGGGCAGCACCCAAGTGGGAAAGAAGAACAAACGAGGAACCGCACCATGTGGAGAATGACTTCCGAGATGGCATGACTCCATTTATACAACACCTTGAAATGCCATTTTGGAGACAGAGGACCCATTAGTAGCCGCAGGGGTTAGCAGTGGGGGTAGGTTTGCAGGGAGTGGGAGGAAGGCCGTGCGCTTATAAAAGACCGGCTCAAGGGATCCGTGTGGTGGGCGGTGCGGTGTCTTGGGTGTGGTGATGGGCCCAAAACCTGCACAGACGGAAACGTTCTGTAAAACAGCACACGCACACTGATGCCGACACCAAGAAGTACGGGAGATGCGGGAAGTCTGAACGAGGTGCGTGGACCGAATCGGCATCCACATCCTTGCATAACGAGAGTTACACAAATGTGATCAGTGCGAGAAACGGGGCAAAGTTTACAAAGATCGTTGTTAATTTCTTACACCTGCATGTGACTATGCAATTATCTCAGTTAAGTCTTTGATTAAAGACATCGGTAGTATTTACGTGGGGCTTCTCTCTCTGTCCCATCATCTGTGTGTCTCTCATCAATACCCCAGGTTGATGACTAGCTATAGAGCAGTCTCAGTGTCGATAGGCTGATGCCTGCAACTTTAGTCTTCGAAATTGGTTTAGCTGTTCTACTTCTTTTGCCTCTTCGTATAAATTTTAGGATCATCTCTGCATATACAGAAACTCTTGCTGCAGTTTTGGTAGTAATGGTGTTAAACCTGCGTAGCAGTTTGGGGGGAATTAGCCCCTTTGCTGTGCTGACTCCTCCCAGCCATGCGCAGCAGACCCCCCCCCCCCCCGATTTCCTTGTCCCTTCTCTAACTCCTGCCACCAGCACTGCACACTTTCCAGCATGGAAGTTCTGCAGTTTTGTTAGATCTACACCTAAGTACTTAAAAAACGTTCAGTGCTTTCAAATGGTTATGTCATCTGTAGAGAGGAGCGGTTTCATTTCGTTGTTTCCAGCCCGGATGCCCTTCACTCCTTTTCCCGTCTGGAACTTCCGGGTCTGTGACGGACAGCGGTGGCAAGAGCTGACCTCCTTGCATTCTCAGGGGAAAACACTCAGGTTTCGGTTAAGTATGATGCTAACTCCAGGAGATTTGTGAATGCGCTGTAGGACGTTGGAGCAGCTCCCTCAGTTGTTTCCTGAGAACTGTTACCATGAACGACGTTAGATTCGGTTAAGCAGTTGCCCCGCATCTATCGCTAGAAGCACGTGACTTTCCTGCTCTAGCCTGTTAATCCGGTGAATCTGTGATTGGCTTTTGAACACTGAACCAGCCTTATATCCCTGGACTAACCCCCTTTGGTCACATTGTGTCATGCTTTTTGTATGTTGCTGAGTCCTATTTGCAAATATTAAAGAATTTTCCATGTATATTCATGAGAGAGATGGGCCGTGGTTTTCACTTTGCACCATCTTTGTAAGGTTAGGCTATCAGGATAATACTGGATTCATAACATTACCTGGGAAGTGTTCCTCCTTTACTTTCCCCCACCACTTCCTGTCGGTGGACCCTGACTGCCCCCTTTGCCAGCAATCCTGGGCTCAGCTGGTGGCACTGGGGGGACTGTCCATCCACGCAGAGGAAGAATGAGCCCCTGGGCGGGGACTCCTGTACCCAGCACAGCGGTCCTTCCGGTGGAAAGGGGGAAACAAAGACATTCTGAGGTGAAGGAACCCAGACACGTTTCCAGCAGACCCCGCCCCTTACGCGTGGGTACAGGAGCTTCCAAAGCATCGAAGATGTAGCGAGAGGACCCGGGCAGTTGAGAACAAAGGGAGAACCGTGGCGTGGGCGTGAATAGAATAGACCTTCGTTAGTGAGCTGCTCAGATCACGCCGGATGGCTGAAGCATGTCTAACGTACGTGGAGGAGACAGAGAGTGGGGAGGGTCCAAGGACATCGAGGAAGGTTGACTACTCTCCCGAAGTGCTAAAGCAGCCATATGACAGGTCGTGATTGAGCGACCGCGAAGGAAACCGTGTGATACAGGACAGCACTGCCCAAAACCACCTCCTAAGCAAGTCGAATTATTATCATGACACTATAACTAACTCAAGATGGATCTCCAAAAAATGTAAAGGTTTCCAACCAGAAGGTAAGAGGAAAGAAATACAAAGGAAAACACGTAAGCCCTAATGATCATCTGATAACCTTAATTATCCAAATGGAATTTGTTATTTTAAAATCTGCCCCCTCAAAAAAAGAAATTCCCAGCCCAGATGATTTCACTGGGGAATTCTGCCAAATACTTAAAGATTTAACTCTATATAGTCACCTCGGAAAAACAGAAGAAGAGGGAATGGCCCGATCCCATTTTATGGTTCCCGGACAGACAAAGATAGCACCAAAAAATGAAAAAAAACAACATTATAGACCAATCTATCTCATGAACTTAGACACAAAAATTCTCCACGAAACGTTAACAGATTGAATCCAGCAATGAAGAGAAAATGAAGACCACACCACCACCAAATGGGATTTGTTTAAAGGTTGCAAGCCTGATTTGATATTTGAAAGTCAGTCACTGCAATCCACCTTACCAGGTAAAGAAGAAAAAGCAGTGATCAGAACACCTGCAGGAGAAGAAACACTGCACAAACTACAACGCTCATTCACTTTAAAAAACAGAACAAGACCTGGCAAGCAGGGAATAGAGGGGGAGCTGCTTCAGCTTGGGAAAGAATTCTACAAAACCCACGGCCGACATCACACTGCATGGTGAAGGGCTGATGCTTTCCTTCTAATCCTTATACGAGAGGAAACGGCAAAGATACCCACTTTCCCTGCTCTCATTCAACAGAGCCTTGGAATCCTGAACAGTACAGTAAGGCACGAAGCAAAAGGACATGAAAGGAAGAAATTAGACTGCCTTTATTCACAGAATACATGATTGGCTGTGTAGAAAATCCAAAGCAGTATACCCAGAAAAGCCCTTAAAACTAATGAATGAGTCTGTGAGCTTGCAGGTTACAAGGTCGACACACAAAAATCCGCATTTCAATATACTACCAACAAAAAGTGGAGGCCGAAATTTAAAAATGCAATACCATTTATAATTGCTCCAGAAAAAAATGTAATACTCAGGTATAATCTAGCAAAGCATGTATGGAGTCTGTATGCTGGAAACCACAAACCACCGGAGAAAGAAGTCAGAGAAAACGTCGATCATCGGAGAGACTTGCTGTGTCCCTGGGTTAGAGGCCTTGGCCGAGCAATAATGCCAGTTCTCGAAATGATCTGTAGCTTTAATGCAACTCCTACCAAAACCTCATCAAGATTCTTTGTGCACGTGAACAAGCTTATTATAAAATTTATAAGGAAACATACAGGTCCTGGAATAGCCACAATCATTTTGAAAAAGAAGAACAGGGGCGCCTGGGTGGCTCAGTGGGTTAAAGCCTCTGCCTTCGGCTCAGGTCATGATCTCAGGGTCCTGGGATCGAGCCCCGCATCGGGCTCTCTGCTCAGCGGGGAGCCTGCTTCCTCCTCTCTCTCTGCCTGCCTCTCTGCCTACTTGTGATCTCTCTCTCTCTCTCTCTCTCTGTCAAATAAATAAATAAAATTAAAAAAAAAAATGAAAAAGAAGAACAAAGTCAGGGGAATCAATCATTCTTGCAATGTTTGATTTCTTTCTTTCTCAAGCCTGTGCAGTATTGGTGGGGGGACAGACACACAGATCCATGGAGCAGAACAGAGGACCAGAAAGAAACCAACACAAATACCCTCGACTGATGTTTTGCAAAGGTACGAATGCGATTCAGTGAAGGAAGGATAGATTCTTACACACTGGTATCCCAGAAACTGGACATCCAAGGGCACATGCACAAAAATGAACCTTGATATGACCTTCACGCCACCTGCAAAAATTAACTCAAAATAGATCATGGACCTAAATGTAAATGTAAAGCTATACAGCTTTCGGAAAACAGTCCTAGAATAAAACCTTCAGGACCTGGGATGAGGGGAAGAATTCTTGGACTTGACCTCAAGAACATGATACACAGAAGGAAAACGTGCTACATTGCAACTCAGCAAAATTTAAATGTTTGTTCCATCAGGGAGGGACCTTAGGCAAATGGAAAGGCAGACATTAGATGGGGAGAAAAGGTGTGCAATTTGACAAAGGGCTTGCATCCAGAATATGTAAAGAACTCTCAAAACCGAACATTCATTAAAAATCCACTTAGAAAGGGGGAAGCACACCTGGGTGGCTCGGGCAGTTCAGCGCCCAACTCTTGATTTGGGCTCAGGTCGTGATGTCAGGGTCCTGGGGTCAAGCCCTACATTGGGCTTCCCACTCAGCTTGGAGTCTGCCCGAGATTCTCTCCCTCTGCCCCTCCCCTCGCTAGTGCTCTCTCTCTCTCTCTCTCTCTCTCTCTCAAATAAATAAGTAAATGTTAAAGAAAACAGGATAGAGATGCGAACGGACCTCGCTGACGAGGACGTGCGGGCCGCCAGTAAGCACAGGAAGGATGCTCGACATCGTTGTTGGAAAGATGTAAATTAAACCACAACGAGGTGCCACTGCGCACTTTCCAGAAAGGCCGAGTGAGACGTGGTGACGACTCCGACGCTGGCCAAGATGCAGAAACGGCTCCCTCGCTCACTGCTGGCAGGAACGGAAAATGGCCCAGCCTCTCCGCCCCAGAGTTGGCGGTTCCCTTTAGCACTGCAAGGGAGCTGTGACACAGCAGTGATGCCGCTGAGCACCTGTTCCCAGCACTTCCCCCAGGGAAACGAAAACTTGGCTTTGCAGAGAGACCTGGACTTGCGTGTTGCCTGCACAGTCACGCCTGTCCTTCAGCCCGTGCACGGTTCAGTCCTGGGGCAGAACACTTGGTGGCAACAAAAACAGACTGGGGTGCACACCGCAGCCTGGATGGACCCCAGAGGGTGTCGTAGAATGGAAAGAACCAACCTCAAAAGATTGCGCACACTATGATGCCATTTACGTAACATCCTTGAAATAAGCCAGTATAGAGACAGAGAGCAGGTTCGTGGCTGTCAGAGGCTAGGACATCAAGTGTGGGTCCTGTGAGGATGGGGACATTCTATGTGCCCTGAAGGTGATTGTCCACAAAGCTACACAGGTGCCAAAACTACACACACACATGCACATGCACATACGCGCGCACACACACCGATGAGCGCATGTATAAAGGGTGGGATGGGGATCCGTTGTGTGGATTGCCTTGAAGTCGGTGTTCTGGTCCTGATGCCGAGCTCTTTGTGCAGGATGGTGTCATCGGGGAAGACTGGGCAAAGCACACTGACAACCTCCCTCCATATTTCTCTGCAACTTCCTGTAACTCTTATAATTCCAAAAAAGAAAGTTTAAAAAATGTGTTCTATGGACCAGCAACAAAGGAAAAGAGGTAATTTTTTTAATTTAAGAAATAAAAATTTAGGGGCGCCTGGGTGGCTCAGTGGGTTAAAGCCTCTGCCTTCAGCTCAGGTCATGCTCTCAGGGTCCTGGGATCGAGCCCCGCATCGGGCTCTCTGCTCAGCAGGGAGCCTGCTTCCCCCCTCTCTCTCTGCCT